>CM041782.1:131701463-131747887 GCA_023374045.1 Limonium bicolor
AAAGAGACTTAGAAGAGGTAGAACTTGGTTACACACAAAAATGTGTTTTAAGAATTTCCAAGCTTTAAAACCTACCTTAAGATAACCTTGAGATGCTCCTTGGTTTAATGTTGGTTTGGACAATCCCCTTGGAGAACTAAATGTGGCCGAACCCACCTTGATATGCTAGGAAGAGTTTTGCCTCAAGACTTGCCAAGAAATGCTAGGAAATTACCTTAAGATGAAGATAGAAGTTAAAACTCCATTAATGGACTTAAGAGCTTCAAAGGAAGAAGATGAAGCTAGAAGAGAGAGGAGGGAGCCTTACCAAACCGTGGAGGAAATGTGCAAGGAGGGAAATGAGACCTAGCTCACGTAAATGAAAGAAGCAAATTGGAATTTGATTTTGTTTTGTCAATTTTTAATGTCAAATGACTTTACTTTTCCTTTGTTTATTACATGATTGATTGGCTCAATAAATGACCTCTTTCCAGCAATAAAAACCGGCCATGAGGAGTGTGACAAGGCAAGAGCATGTGGAAGAAATAATGTGAACTAGAAGACAAGGAAATTTAGGTAAGGTATCTTCTTTTGATTTTTCTAAGTTTGTGTTGTCTTCTTCCTCCCTTGTAGAGTCACGAATTCAAGGGTCAAATGGGGTGTCTTAATTGACATTGAAGAGCCAAGGACAAGCATGTTAGGTCACATGGAAAAGAAGGAATCTAGAAAAGTGAATTCTAGATCCACTTTTTACTTTTTCTCATTTGTTTTTGTTCTAGCTCACATGGCCTTATTCCATGGCCTAATTTCGACAGCTTGCTGGTCAAATGAGACCTACATACTTAGACATTAAGTAATATAACACATGGGAAGGTGAGTCACCATGTTCTATGCTTTTTATAAATTTTTAATGCAATTTTTATACTAGTTTTTGCCCTTAAAATCGGCCCCTATAGAGAGCCTTGTTGACTAGTCACACCAACTTATTTAGAAGGTCATTTTAACCCCATTTAAGATTACCAATTCGTGGCATGTCAAAAACTACAAGGTAATTGCGTAAAACGCATTTTCGTGACACCCGAAGGTGTGTTTTTGTGTTCTAAGGAAATTTTGGGAAACCAATTGTTCTTATGAGTTCCAAGTGTTTGTAAACACTTATTATAGTAAATAAACATATACTAAGATGTTACATTGAGTTATATGGGGTTATATCAACCCGTGACATAATTTACGGGCCATCGGGACACTCCCGGGCCAAAAAGGAGCGCTAAGAAATCCTCCTTTGGTTTTTGCTGAATTTTGAGAAACCACTTCGTGGGTTCTCTTTAGAATGATAAATAATGATGTTAGGAA
The DNA here is from genome assembly GCA_023374045.1 of Limonium bicolor. NCBI lineage: Eukaryota > Viridiplantae > Streptophyta > Magnoliopsida > Caryophyllales > Plumbaginaceae > Limonium > Limonium bicolor. The sequence continues at coordinate 131,702,796 of CM041782.1, forward strand.
CTCTAGGAATTAATTTTATAGGAGTTCATGCCACCTCGGCACTCCTCCGGACTTTTCGTGCTTTAAGGAGCGGGTGTGAGCACTCCCGAGCATTTTGCGTATTTGACTGAATATAGCTTAGGGAATATATTTGTATATTCATATAATAATTGTATGACCATTTAGTTTGAATATTAGAGGGTCATACAAGGTCATGTTGACCATATGCTTCTAAGGCGTTTTAGCGTTTATGGTGAAACGACTGTTTACGTAACGTTTTCATGCATGGGTTTGCATGCGTACGTGAAATGATTTATATTTGGATTATATTCCAATAAATAATGATTAAATAATATTATTTAGATTTGGGGTATTTCATGTGTAATAGATTTTTTTATAAGTTAGTGTTTGTAATTTCATTTTTAATTGTGGTACTTTTTTGATTTTGTTCTGGTATTATACTAACAACAACCGTGTACATTGTTCATTCACATTTTTAAACTGTGGTACTTTGTTGATATTGCGTATGTATTATTCGGACGTTAATTTGGTACGTTTTCCATACACATTTGGTATATATCATCTTTTGTTGCTAATTGGAAACATTAGTCATTGGTATTTTTAAAAAATCTGTTTAGGTATTGAAAGTGTAATGATCAGGTACTTTTCTTTGGGTAAAATGTATTATATTCTTATGGGTAGTGTATTCATTTTTTTTCCTTAATTGTTAGTGTAAACCAATATCATTTTTAATTTGTGGTACTTTGTTGATTTTGTTCTAGTATTATATTGACGAAAATCGGGTACATTGTTAATTCACATTTGGTATAATGTCAACTTATGTCGCTAATTTGTGTCAATTGTCAATGGTGTTTTTAAAAATTTGTTAAGGTACTTTTAGTGGAAGGTGTAGGTATTTCACTTAGAGTTAAGAGGCAATACATTATGTGGTACTTTATTGATTTTGTAGTCGTGTTACATCAACAGTAACATGGTAAAAAAAGAACTATAGTACAGGTCGTAAATAACCACCTGTACAAGTTTATAATTCAATAAAGAATACCAGGGAAAAAAAGGGATGAGATCATCTGCATAAGCATGTCACCTGCAATAACGCCATACACAATTCATTTCGAAATATAAAACCCACTGCCAATATCTTGATACCATTAGAAGAGTGTTGATACAAGTTACTTCTTTAATTTTAATATTCTATTTGAGATTGAGCGCATAAAGAGTGGAAGATCAATATCTTGTAAGAAAACACCAAGCTCTAATAAAGTATGAATTAGAATCCAGAATTTCTGACATACAATATGTTAAAACAGTCAACAACATAGCTTAACACCACAAAATCCTTAACGAAACACTATACTCCAGTCCATTATCTGAGTAAACTATCTCTTTCTTTTGCGTTGTGTCTGTTGACCCTTCTGTGCATGTGTTGGTGCTTTCGAACCTTCTAACTCATATCTCCATGTATCAGCTAAAGTATTCCCATCATACTTCACAACACAAGCACAAAATGTTTCCTGAACGAGAGTAGCAAGCTTTGATTTTACCCAATTCAACGTCCAACTTGGATTTTCATGCACATTCCAATTCTATCAACTTATGCATAATCACACCGCATGAAAACAAAAAACACTATTATTGACATCACCCCCAAAAAAAGGATGGGTTCGACAATACAATTACAGGAGCAAGCAAACAAAGGTTTTCCAACTCTAAAGCTTCTCAAAAATACGCACAACAGAGGCGCAAACACAAGAAGTGAATTAGCATTCCTTAACGCGGCAACAGACTCCGACTACACACGATCAAGTTCAGCATATTTGTGATGAATCCAAAAAATAAATTAAAAAATCAGAGTATGAAGAAGGGCGGACGGACTCTAGGTACTTACATGTTACCACTGATGGAGTATAAAATACTTGTTGTCTGTCAAATGTGAATCAACTTATTTGGACACCAAGATCATGTGATGAAACACCAGTTATAAGCATAAAAAGTATCAGCCATATGCAAATATAAGAAAAGAGTTAGTATCAGCCGCAAGCTTAAAAATGTACCAAACATTTACGATACATGGTCCATCAACATCAACTTAAAGAACCAAAACAAAGAGTTGAAAAATGACACCAAATACTCAGTACTAACTCATCGCTAATACCAGCCGTCCAAAGAGAGAGGTACTAGTCGTTGAACTATTATGATACCAGCAATTTCAATAATTAATACCACAGACATAGTGGTTTTAGCACCATAATTTTGCAGCACAACAGTCGTTGAACTATTTTTATACCAGCAATTTCAATAATTAATACCACAACAGTCTATAGGATATATGAAACATTTACAGAACGAAAAATCCGCAAGTTGAATCACATGCAAAATAAGAGGGATATAGTATAATCAAATATGTCCGGTTGATTGTTAGATAGAAACGGGGAAGTAAAGAGTGTAAAAGGGGGAAGATGGACTCAAGATCAGGGGCTCTGGTGGCGAAATCAGGAAGATGTTCAACCCAGAAGGCGCCTAGAAATGGTGTTGGTCTGGTGTGAACACTAGCAGAGTATCAATAGAGGGGCTCAGAGGTGCATAATCGTTTGTCAGTTATGATTTTTGTTTAGCAAAATTTAATACAAGTGCGTCCAATGTGGGAAAGTAGATAATGAGATACCTTAACAGATGAATTCGAAACAACAACAACCAATGTTTGTTGCTTGTTTTTCGTTCGCCGGTTAAGGTCTACTCCTGTTGCTTGGTCGTCGTTCTCCGGTTACGGTTTCAACAGGGGATGGAGAGAGTTACCGAAGTATGTTGTAGCGCGTGGTGGTCGGAGGAAAAAATGCAGCACGGGATTTAAGAATGCAGGCGCAGAGCAAGGTGAAGAGGAAACTACTGTTCAAATGTGGGTAATACTAGTAAATCCCAGAAAAAGGAGGTAACAAATATTTTTACCTCATTAAATTACATTTTGTGGTAAATGTAATCATGACCCTCAATTTATAATTGTACCAATCTGAAGGTTATAATTGAGTCCAAAATATTCAAATACTTTTAATACTTCATCCTATTCAAAATAAATATCGGTTTAGAGAAGAATCTGGACAGATTTAAATTTAGATACATCTCTAAAACAACATATACTTTAAATAGGAGGGAGTAATCCTTAATAGTATCTACATTCCCCGACACTATCCAAAACAAAAGGAACTCCTAGTTAACCCTCATAAAAACTAAAAATTGGATAGTGGTGTGTAACACCATTGAAGATAATTGTAGAGTTTGAATGCATGTAACTGAACTATTTATTAACAAATTTATCATGTGCATAAAATTGTTTGCTGTATATTTATAAAGTGCCAAAAAAAACATAAATTTTAAATTCATCAAATAATGTCCATGATTAAATTTATTTAAGTAACATAAATTATAATAAAAAACGTTCTAAATTTTATATTTTACTTTATTTAATAAATTATACTCCCTGCGTCCTGAATTGACCGTCCTGTTTACTATTTGGAGATGTCGTTTGACTTCAATTTTTAACATATAAGATAAATAATTTTAAAAATTTAAATTTTGCATATGATTCCTTACATGATAAACTATATGTTACACAAATTAGTTTTATAAAATTATTTTATCTTATATGCTTAATATTAAAGTGGAAAAACGTGTCATAAAGCAAACAGGACGGTCAATTCAGGACGGAGGGAGTACTACCTAGACCTGGCAAAGGTGACCCGAACCAGAAAAACCGAACCGATCCAACCTGATCCGAACCCGAACTTAAACCGAATAGCATGACCCGAAATGTGACCCAACAATCCGAACTGAACCAAACTAAAACCGAATCAAACCGAAATTTGGTATAACCGAATCCACCCGAACCGAATTCACCCGAATCGAATCCACCCGAACCGAATCAACCCGAACCGAATCAACCCGAAACGAATCCACCCGAATGTTTTGCTAAATCTAAATCTACTATAGTTGTTCCAATTGTAAAAATAATCTTGAAACCAAAAACACATAATGGAAATTTAGACATCCAATAAGTGTTCATTGCTTTCAAATGATATATTATATTGAACATCTTCAATCTTCAAGCATCTCAAGCCTTGTTGTATAAAACATTCATAAACTGTGTTGTTACTCTTCCCCACATGGATGTTTTGCTACAAACTATAGATGTTTTGCCTTAAAATGTCCTATTTTATAATACTATACTAATTTTGATTTTAATAAAGTTAGGTTTTTTTTTATGTTTAGGACATGAGACTTGGGAATGGTTTAAATGTTGATGAAGTTTAATTATAAAACCTAAACTTGTTAGTTGAGACATATACTATTCAAGATTAATGTGTATATGCCTAAAGAAAATTATGCAATAAAATGAGGAAAATAAATAATCCAAATGGTAGATTATTGTGAATCGTGAGATAGACTAGCATTTTGGAGGATGAATAAGGTTTGGAGGATGAATAATCCCCACCTTATTCCATCTACCTTGACAACCTAACCTAAAATATTTTATAAACTTATGTTTCTTTATATTTAGGACTTAGGAATGGTTTGAATGTTGATGGATGGGCGTGGGTGTGTGACGCTTGTGCGAGGCGGTGATGGATGGGTGTAGATGCGCGACGCTTATGCGAGGTGATGAGCTCAGGGTGTGACGGGCACGGGATGACAGGAGGCACGACGTCGGGCGTGGGCGGGATAGACTGGACGTCGATTGCCGAATATTGACCACTAATTCCCAAAAGCTTAATAGTTTAAATTAATTTACAAAATTTGTCATCCAGTTTGATTTTATCCAACCTATACACAATAGCAGTCTTGACCAACAGTAACACTATATTAAAAGAATTTGGAGCGGCATATGAAAATCAATGCAAGTTACGAAGGTTGCTTAAAATTTGTACTTTAAAATTTTTGTCGATTAAACCCTGATAAGTCACCTGAATTTGACCTATAACCCGAAAAAACTGAATGACTCAAAGGCTAACCCGAACCGAAAGTACCCAAACCCGAACTCAACCAAACCGAAATCACCCGATTCGTAATTTAAACCATTGAACCCGATCCGATCCGAACCGAACCGAATAGTAAATATCTACAAATTGACCTGACCCGACCCGAACCAAACCGAACCCGAACCGAGTGACCCGAATTGCCAGGTCTAGACTACTACCTCCTATTTTAAATATAAGTTATTTTAGAAATATTTTCTCTAAATTTTTTACTACGTGACAAAGTTCTCTTTTGTTTAAAGTTTCATATACCTTTTTACTTTTATTAATGCGCGACACATTTCCAACACCACAGTCAAAAAAGTCGAGTCGGAGCTAGCTTCGGATATGCGCATCTTAGTTGTTAGTTGAGGCCCTTGAGGGTCAGACCGTGAGATGTAATAAATTCAACTTTTATTACATTCGTACAGTTCTAGAATAAGTATCTAATGTACAATCTAACAAATATTATATTTTGATTAATAATCAACTTTAACATTTAAATCATGACTCTAATTAATTTTTGTTTTCTTATGCACTTCAACTTACCCAATCAAATATAAAATTATTTGAATCAAATTTTTTTATGTATCTTCTAACTAACACTAACATTATATTCTAGTTTGGAAAAAACAAAAACACTAACATCATCATATTCAATCATTGTTAAGCATCATGATCCTTCCTTATATTCAAAAAAAGAAAAAGTTAAGCCTCATCCTTCATAAAGTGAAGTTGACAGTTACCAATAAAACATATCATGAGGTGGATGATGATGATAATAACTTCACATCTTTTTAAAAAGAAAATAGAAAACACAAATGAATGAATCCGTGAAGCCAATCAATCTGAACCGTTCATATCATAAATATCAATGTTGCCGACTAAAATAGAGCCCGACCCGACCCATAACATACTTCCACTTAAATTGCTACCAGTCCATACACGTAATATACACACACTTCACTCAAACTAGTGTGATGATCCATTTCAGATTTCAAACATCACATCATTACCGATCCGAACTAAATGCATATAGCGACACTGTATTATGTTTACGTACGATATACATATCTTGAAAAAAAAGAGATAATCCGTGAGTGACCCACCTAAATAACTGCCAGTCTACAACAACTGTATTACACATTCAACTACCATATATTAATTTCTTTTTATTTTACATAATAAAACAGTTATTTGTGATATATATAATTTACTAAAAAAATATAATATATACTTTAATAAAAATAATAATAATTATCTTGAAATAAAACAGAAGTTACGTATATATCTATATGATGCAATGCATATATAGCATACACTCCCTAGTCTCTATTCTATATAAACCGATCAGTTCGACACATTCCAACATACTCCAACCAATCTCCCCATATTTCAACTTTCTAAAAACATAATAACCATGTCTGAGGAAAAGCACCATCACTTATTCGGCCACCGTCACAAGGAAAACGAGGAGAGACGGGATGAAGAACAGAACACTTACTCTACTGGTGGCGGTGGTGGTGGTTACAATGAATCCTTAGGTGGTGGTGGTTATGGTACTGAAGGTGGTTACAAACAATCCGGCGAGTACACCGATAATCAAGGGGATGGTTACGCTAAACCCGACACTGAGTATGGTGGTGGCAGCTATGGTACTGAAGGTGGTTACAAGCAATCCGCTGAGTACACTGAGAATCAAGGTGGAGGCAGCTATGGTACTGAAGGTGGTTACAAGCAATCCACTGAGTACAGTGATAATCAAGGTGGTGGCTATGGTACTGAAGGTGGTTACAAGCAATCCACTGAGTACAGTGAGAATCAAGGTGGTGGTGGTGGCTATGGTACTGAAGGTGGTTACAAGGGATCCACTGAGTACAGTGAGAATCAAGGTGGTGGTTATGGAGGTGGTGGTGGTGGGTATGATAAATCTGACACTTATGGTGGTGGTGGTGGTAGCGCCTACGGCGGCGGCGGTGGTGTTGGTGGTGAAAACCGGTATGAGAATACCTCCGGTGAGAAGTATGAGTCTGATGACCGTCGTGATGAGTATGAGAAAGAGGAGAACAAGCATAAGAATCGTGAACGTATAGGTGAGGTTGGAACTTTGGCAGCTGGTGCTTATGCCTTGGTAAGTCATCATCAATCCGATCATATATCAATACTATGCACGTAACTGTTTTTGGATATAGATCTAATTATAAACTTTTTTAAAATTTTGAATCAGATCATATTTTCATTGGTATAGTTAGTTTTTAATACCATATATTATTAGGTCATTTTTAAGAAAAAAAAAATTAATTATGAGAGAATTGTATATATGACTTGTTTCAGTATGAAAAGCACGAGGCGAAGAAAGATCCAGAACACGGTGGTAGGCATAAGATAGAAGAGGAAGTAGCGGCAGCAGTTGCTGTGGGTTCTGGTGGTTTTGCCTTTCACGAGCATCATGAGAAGAGAGAAGTCCTATTCTAAACGTACGATACGTGTGTTGAACTTGTTATATAAACAAACAGAAGCGCGCGGTTTTATAAAATAAGTATTATATAACTACGTTGCGCGGTTTGGGAAATTACTAAGTACAACAAGCATATATTATATAATAATAAGTTTTATGTATTTAATTATGTTTGTGGCATATGTTCTGTACTACTTTATTCTGTTGTAATTTGGTATTATATGGTTTCAGTGTGCGTGTGTGTTTATTTTAATATTATCATGGTGTTGTACTTGTACGTCGTGTTTACATCATCTATCTTCTCCTCTATGTAAATATGTTAAGACTTATTTGGTTTCTTCCGTGATTTGCGTTCTTACAACATCAATACTCGAAACTATAGGGGGGCCCGCAAGAGTCTATCCAATCAAAGAAAGAAGAGACAGTGCTTAAATAAATCCAACTTAGTAGCATACTCCCTCCGTCCTGAATTGACCGTCCTGTTTACTATTTGGACATGTCGTTTGACTTCAATTTTTAACATATAAGATAAATTAATTTTGAAAATTTAAGTTTTGCATATGATTCCTTACATGATAAACTATATGTTACAAAATTTAGTTTTATAAAATTATTTTATCTTATATGCTTAATATTAAAGTGGAAAAGCGTGCCATAAAGCAAACAGGACGGTCAATTCAGGACGGAGGGAGTATCATTTATAATATTTAAAATAAAAGGTCCGGCACCAAATTACCATGAAAAATATAACAATGGTAAGGTAAGTAAAACAAACCCCGCACACACACACGACTCAAAATATAAAACACGAAAATATAAATACGACTATTAATTTAATTGAGTCAATTCTATTTTCTCTTGAGTACAGCTACAGTATCATATAAAACCTTATGAACATCATCAAAATGAGGACTGGTAGCTTCCTTCACATCGTCTATCCATTTCTGGACATTCTTGTATGGTCCCACGAACCCATTATACTCTTTATCATCCAACATCTGTTAATTATTTATTCAATAAAAAATGAAAACAGATTAATTAATTAATTAATTACTAACAATAACTACATAATTTATTAAAAATTAAGTATGAAAGTAATTAACCTGTAACTGCATAATCTCACAGACAAGACGGATATCTGCTATTGACGGTTTATGGTGCCTAACAGAAAGTTACCGGTAGGGAGGAGCCAAACAGAGTCAATTGTTGATAGTGAGGAGATGAGAATCCGCTCACATTCTGCTTTGTCTATTGGGTTTTCTGGGGTTTTGAAAATTGGTGCTAGAACAGTGTGTAGAAGATATCCCACTGAAATAATATATAATTAGTAGTAGTATTAACTAATTGTTAATCAAGAAACAACAAATTACAAGGAATCAGTAAGAAATTAATTACTTGCTCCACGGCGTAAGTTGGTATGATGCCAATCCAACACAGAGTGTACCTTTGCCCTCTTTTGAACATCAGCTGGGTACCTTAATTTAATTCAATTCAATATCATAAATACATTTCTTCATTTCAAAAATTGGAATTAATTAATATGGAATTAATCATAAGAAACTAACCAGTTGTCTTGTACGCAAGGAAATGTGGAGGCTAGATAGATCATAATAGCATGACTACAAAAAAAAAATTAAAACGAGAGACAAAAAATTCAACTGTTTGAACTAGCAAGGAAGAAGGGGAAAGTAGAACGAACACCTCTCAGCTAATTTAAAATCTCCATGAACGATAGCTGGAACAAGTTTCATCGGATTGATTTCTGTCAAAAACAAACATCAATATAACTTGAATTGAATCCCAATTATCGGTACTAGAGACATTCGATCGATCGATTGGTAGTAAAGTAAACTCCACAGACCTGTGTATTCTGGTGTGCGATGCTCTCCATTGAATAATTCAATTGGAATTTCCTCGAAGTTGATCCCGGTTACTCTGCAATGATCACCAAACAAAAAACGTAGCGGATCAGATCGAATCGATCAATACTACTACTACTATCTTATGATTCAAATTCTCGCGCTCACTCACTTGCAGAACAGAATAACCGCTCTTGTTGGTTGGGATTTTCTGTCAGCGTAAACTTTGAGATTCGCCATCAATGATTTTTTACTCTTCTTTCTGTTGTGTTTTTGCCACTACGTACAGTAGTCGTGTTCTATGCTTCTTTCTTAATTGCTTCCTTGCTCTTCTCCCTCCCTATTTAAAGGAACGGATGGTGTGCCTACAAGTTAATTCTAAACATAGTACTACCACTCACTTCTCCCTTATATTATTAAAGTCATAATGAAAAAGTTAAGAAACTAATGAAGTTGTTAGTATCTATCTGCTAAAAGAAAAGAAAAAAAAAAGATTATATATGGTTTTTATGAACAATGAGTCTTAGCTACAACCATATGTAGTCATCTTTGGCTACATTTTTCATGGTACAGTTTGTGTAGAGTAAATATACATGTTTTATAAGTTTGTTGTACAGTTTATAAAGTTAGTATGTACATTTAGTACAAATTCAGAAATATCACAATTCACCGTATACATGTACATATACATCCGTACAGTTTTGAATGATCGCATGTACAGTTTTCAATGACCAAATATACATGTATGTAGCTATCATGATTGTAGCCAAGAAATTGGGTTTTACGAATAGATAGATATTGGAATATAATATTTTATAGTTATACAAAGTTTTTATTATAATGTGGAATTTTCCAAATTTAAGTGAAACAATTTAATTAAATTTGTATGCGCGCACGATCACGTCGTGCAGTACTCTCTGAACTCATTAAACACATAACCTAACCACTTTGGTCGGATTGAATTAATTGATGGGGGAGGAGGATAAATGATCTGTAACTGGGATTAAGCAATTAATTACGCCAACGTGGTGACGTGCCGTGACGTGACGTGATGAGCATAATTGATCGTTTTGTAGTCGGAAGTTTGTGCTCTACTTTACTTTTATGAAAATATCTCAAACATGTGCGTGCGGCTCATGTTGTTTTTCTTTTTTTTTTTGAAACAAACGCCTCATGTTGTTTTTCATTTTTAAATGGGAAAATTCACGATATACCCATGTTTTCTTTCGTAATTCACAATATACTCCTGTGTTTTTCGTAATTCAACTTTAAACATGTTTAAATGTTGTCCAAAATTTATGAAACTTTACGTGGATGATGCTAAAGTGTTATAGTTTGTCCAGTATCAAATATGAAGTTTTTTAAGCTCGCATGTGACCTGTGGGACCCAATGAATATGCCACATGTTCATTGGGTCCCACAGGTCACATGTGAGCTTAAAAAACTTCAAATTTGGAATTGGACCAAAATATAACACTTTAGCATCGTCCATATAAAGTTTCATCAATTTTGGACAACATTTAAGCATGTTTAAAGTTGAATTACAAAAAATACAGGAGTATATTATGAATTACGAAAGAAACAGGGATATATCGTGAATTTTCCCTTTAAAAAAAGGTGCGGCTCATGTAACTTAGTAAAACGCTGCGTATAAAGTGTTAGTAGTATCTTTTTTTTTTTTTTAAGTTTTCATATTTGGCTTGGAGAATAGAGAAGGCTAGAAGTAATGACGAAATTTCACGTACAGAGATTTTTTTTTTTTTTTTTTGAAAAGCAAGATATATATTATATTATATAAGAAGGGATACATGCAAAGTGACACCATGTAGGAATGTGTCACCTTCCCTAACCAGCACAAGTTACATATGTCATTCTAAAATAGAGTGGCTGGATTGCCTTACTCCACGGATAGGTGAACGCACCATACCATGGCTACCGCCATCGGCACCACCGTTGGTGCTAGCGGCACAACACAGGCTTTGGATGTCTGCTACGCAGACTTCATTGACAGGCATCTGCTCCACGGAGCAAAGATTAGCGATTCGGCTCTGGCAAAACGTTGAAGATGGAAGCTATGATTGCAAATCCCACCCAAAACCACAAAATACAAAGAAACTAAAAACACAACCTATACACAGCAAAAAACTCTCCAAACGGAGAGAAGACAAGAAACTAAATAGATTATTATTAAGCAAAAGAACATCTATGAGCTAGATGTTGAACTACTAAGTAAAACATGAAGACAAAGAAAAACTAGAACAAGAAGGAAGATGAGAGAGGAGAGAGCTTTCTCTTCATGGACCTACATCGTGTGCGCCCTGATAGCCCTGCGAAATTTCACGTACAGAGAAGAAGAAGAGAAAAAGGGGACATTATTACAATTGCCTTTTGACTCGCGTTCATGTTTTAATCAGATTCTGTAACAAATTGTCTCATTTATAATAGGTGATGTACTATCTTGCATACAAATTAGAAGGAAATATTTTAATTACTTTTTATTGAAATTTTAAATAATTTTAAAATAGAGGTATAAAATAAAAAATGAAAGATATATTAGAAAGTAGATAACAAAAAAAGTTTTATACTTAGAGAATAAAAAAAAACCAAAACAAAACAAGAAGCTAGTTAAAGTGCCAACATGGTGTTTTCTACACTTTAAACTTATTCTTTCTGACTCCTCGTGAGCAAAGGTCGGTCCTCCACATTGGATATATCACTTCCCTCCACATTGGATGTATCACTTCAATTTTCGTGCTTCTGTCTTACTTAAAATATTATATATAGATGTCTGTTGCTAGTTCTGTTGGGTAATGGTTTTGGCCTTTTCGCGCAGCTGCTTGCGTGATTTATTTTTGCATATTTTCGTTTGTCACTTACTTTTGGTTTCCTGGAAATTTCGTTTTTCTGTCATTTACTACTACTACTACTATTATTATTATATTATTATTATTAACTATATAGTGACAAGAGTAGAGCCTTGACGTAAGTCTTCATTCATAAATTTTTTAGGTTTGATATATAATTAGGAAAGTTGGAGGATTGGATATATCAGTACGAGTTCCATTTATAACTTTAATTATTTTTAGATGATTAGGAAATCAAAGTTAGGAAACTATGTTATAAAAAAACAAAATTTATTATAAATTAGATTAGTTCATTGGAAAACTATATATCTAAATTAAATTTTTTAATATAATAATATATATTGAAATTAATATAGATAATATTATTAAAAAAATGTTTGCCCACCAAATTGAAGTATAGTGGGGATAAAATGTGCGTGGTGGATTTGGCTGAAAGGCATGATTGAACGGTGAAAGCAAACAGCTATGTGAGCCATCTTGTTGCAAAATCTATTAATTTTGAAAAATCTATTTCCACCGTTGTATATAAATACACTCATTAGTGTACTCTAGACACATGATAAAAACAATACAAACATTGCAAAGTGATACTACAAGTGCAGTGAATGTTGCACTTCTATGATAGTCTTTGCATTTGTTTTGATAACTTGTAATAGTGGATTCTATCTCCTATGTTTGATTGATAGTTGATAGTCTTGTTCGACATGAATGAATATAGATTCAATATATATATGCTCTTCGCCTCTCTTCTTTTGATAGCTATGCCAATTTTCCCTCTAGTTTAATTGCTATACTTTTGTTTTGTGTGTATCCCTTTTAAAATCAAATCAGTTTATTGAATTTCGGATTTGGAACCTCACGTGATTGAAGGTTTTTTCTTTTATAATGAATGGAAAGTGTAACAGTCTTTAATGAAAAAGTTTGTCAAATACCTAACAGACAATCGTTGAATCTGTAGCACCACACCAGGGTTGCTTATCCATCCACAGTTCCACACCGATTGAACACGGAGAGTTGCTTTCAAAGTTAATGCAATTGTACTGAAGTAATTAACTTCTCCACAGATCAGATCAGAGTATCAATATTACTCAATCCAAATCTCAGGCTATCCTTATCTCTTCGTCGAATATACAGTGGAAGCCGAATCTCATCTCTCTCTCTCCAAATACTCTAAGAAAGAAGAACGGCTCTCATATAAAGACGTGGTACACAACATACATATATACGATTTTTTTTTAATAAATAGTTTTAGACCATACCCATATGTAGCTATTTTTTTGTAACATATTGATATCCAAAACTATAAATGTGGACATGTACATTCATGTGTAATAAAAATGTACATAAAAATTAAGTTTATTGTAGAGTTTTTTCTTATGCAATGTACTAGACATATAGCTATCTCTAACTGCATAAAAGTGTAGTGAAGAATTTGCATTTTGGATATAATGGTAGGTGTAGTGACTGCGGTAAATGAAGAGTTACAGTAAAAACAAAATAACAAAAGGAGAGTTTAAACGTATGCGCCGTCTACCTATCAAAGGACAAAATAGTAAAAACGAGTTGATTTGTCTTGTAACTCGAACTACCAATCTTTATTTTTGTACTCACTACTAGTCACATTACATCACACTACCTGCTGTTCTTTGCCGCTTACATTTTGTTGCTACAATCAGCACCTGTTTGTTTTTCAGGATATATATTGATGATGAATGCATATCAATCTTCTCCTCCACTTCTTTCTTTATAAACAACAACAAGAAGTTGCAAGTTGTTATTATTTCATTCCCAATCTCATCTTAAACTTCAAAGAGTTTAATTCTCCTTTAAATGATTTTCATGCATTTACTGTGTGATTGATTAATTAATTGAAAAATGAGGTCGAGTTTTGATGAACCAGCAGAGATTTCACTAGTGAATATTCGTAATCAGCAACAGCACTCTGATTCCAACAACGAAGAAGAAGAAGATGAATTGATATCATCAATATCTTCATCATCATCATTATCATCTTCATCTGATACTGAACAACAAGGAATCCAACCAACAACAACAGCAACAACCAGAAGAACCACTAACCAAACCACCAACAAGTACTACAACAACAACAACGAAGATGATGATGAGACACCATCATCCATATCATCATCATCACTTAGGTTTCGAAGAAGAAGAAGATCTAGTACGACCACCACCACCGCCACTTCATTCCTCAGATTAGGACGATCATCACAACGGATACAACATGGTTAGAGGAATGGAGACGGATCTTTCTATTGGTTTGTGTGACTGGTTTGTTTGTAGATCCACTCTTCTTCTATGCATTATCAATCAGTAGAGCTTATATGAATCTATTCGTTGATGGTTGGTTTGGGTTAACTATTACTATCTTGAGATGTATGACTGATGCCTTACACTTGTGGAATATGTGGATTAATATTAAGATGGGTTTGTTTAGACGTCGGGGTGGTAGTAGTGGTGGTGGTGGGGCCCACTACTATCCTTATATGAATCCACCTTCTTCTGGTGGTGGGGTGGTGGAGGTCCGGGTTTAAGTTCAAGCTCAAATACTAGTGATGAGGTTCAGAATAGGTGCCGTCGGTCATACTCAGATTCGGCATGGAAATGGAAAGAGCGTAAAATCTTCTTGTTTGATTTGTTTGTGATTCTTCCTTTACCTCAGGTATGTAATTAGTTTTTAATTAAGTAAATAATTTTGATGAAATTAGTTTGAACAATTGGTTAAGACGTACGCAGAATTATAACAAAATAAAACTAAATATCATTAATTACTTACTTAAAGTCATCAAGTATTAATTAATTAATTGATTTAATGTTTATCTATTCAATTTTACTACTATTTATTAGTAATTGAAGAGTTTAATAGTAGTAATTTGTAGAGAAGCAACACTTGTTATAATAATGGTTGGTAGTATTTATTTAAAGCATGCATCTCTATCTATATTTAATGAAAAAGTGAAAGTAGTCAAGAAAAAACAGAAACGAAAGTAGAAACTTTGTTCACCGTTTCATTTTGTAACTGAACGGTGGTGCAGTGCAGTGCACTATCCGCATCAATGAAACCACCACGTGATATACCATTCAATTTATATCCGTCCATTTTACAACAATTGAAAATTTTTTTATTGTTGCAGATTACACTTTGGGTAGTAACACCAATGATGCTTCGTCATGGATCAAGCACACACGTGATGACTATATTCATGATTGTATTCTTATTCCAATATCTACCAAAGATATATCATTCCGTCTATCTTCTCCGTCGTATGCAGAAACAATCTGTACATATATTCGGTACTATCTGGTGGGGTTTCGCTTTAAACATGATCGCTTATTTCGTCGCATCTCATGTAAGTACTCAAAAACGACATCGTATACCTTTCATTTTTTCTGTAGATTAATTTAATTGTGTTAATATGTATAGGCTGCTGGTGCATGTTGGTACTTACTTGGACTTCAGAGAACAACAAAATGTTTAATAGAGCAATGTGGTTTAATCCAAGGATGTAGCAGAAAAGTGATAGCTTCAAAAAACCCTATCTACTACGGAACAGCACAACAACAACTGATCATTTTCTTGATGAAGCAAGATTAGTTTGGGCAGGTAATCCAGTAACTAGACATAATTGTCTCGATTCATACACAAATTACGAATACGGAGCATATAACTGGGTGATCTACCTAGTAGCAAACGAGAATCGTCTTGAGAAGATACTAATGCCAATCTTCTGGGGTTTAATGACAATGTCTACATTTGGGAATTTAGAATCAACAGCTGAATGGGTTGAATCAGTCTTCATTATAATCGTATTAACAAGTGGGTTATTACTAGTCACAATGTTGATTGGTAACATTAAGGTATTTCTACACGCAACAACTTCAAAGAAACAGTATATGCAACAAAGGATGAGGAATATGGAATGGTGGATGAAGAAAAGGAATTTACCACAAAGGTTGAAGCAGAGAGTGAGGAATTATGAGTGGCAGAAATGGGCAGCTATGAGAGGTGTGAATGAATGTGAAATGGTGCGACATTTACCGGAGGATTAAGAAGAGATATTAAGTATCATTTATGTCTTGATTTAGTAAGACAAGTACCATTGTTTCAACATATGGATGATCTTGTATTGGAGAATATTTGTGATAGGGTACAATCAGTGATTTTTACGAAAGGTGAAACGATTACTAGAGAAGGTGATCCGGTAAATAGAATGTTGTTTGTTGTAAGAGGACATTTATGTAGTAGTCAGACGTTAAGAGATGGTGTTAAGAGTTGTTGTATGATTGGACCTGGGAATTTTAGTGGTGATGAATTGTTGTCGTGGTGTTTAAGACGACCGTTTGTTGAGAGATTACCGCCGTCAACGGCGACGTTAGTGACGCTTGAAACGACGGAAGCGTTTGGGCTTGATGCGGATGATTTGAAGTATGTTACGCAGCATTTTAGGTATACTTTTGTTAATGATAAGATAAGGAGAAGTGCGAGATATTATTCGCCGGGATGGAGGACGTGGGCGGCGGTAGCGATTCAACTTGCGTGGAGAAGGTATAAACATAGATTGAGTTTAAGTTCTTTGTCGTTTATTAGACCGAGGAGGCCGGTTTCGAGGTCGAATTCGATTGGGGAAGATAGGCTTAGGTTGTATACTGCGTTATTGACTTCTCCTAAGCCTAATCATGATGATTTCGATTTCTAGCTAGTGACCTGAATATCATCTATAGTAGCTGGTACTGCAAATTAATTATGTACTCTTTTATGTATAAATCATTTGCTTTGTTATCGGATTTTCTGTTGTTGATTAATATCACTTGAGTTGTTGTATTATTACATATAAATATATATTTGTGTTCAGTGATGATGGAGAGATAGATGATAAAAAATTTACAGGAAGAAACGCACCATCTTAATTTGCTTTATAGAAATAGAAACGAAGATCGTTGTGCTTGAAATTCTCAAGCCGGGAACCTTATATATGAATGGTTACATACATACAATGATACATACATACTCTCCAGAAATATACAAAGGTTCAGGCATTTTCGGACAACAATAGTGAAAAATTGTGAAGAATATAATACATGAACATTGCTGGATTTTTTTTAAAAATATACATGTTTCTGCACTCTTCCCTAAAGCACAATACGTATCGACGAACCTCTCGCGAGAGTGAAAGTTCAACTTCAACCATTATTTTTGGAAGAAAGTGAAAAGAACTTCGGATCTTTATTATATTGAGGACGAAGATGAATCAAGAACATAGGTAGGAAGAAAGGGAAAGATTGGGGAAGGTTGCTACACAGAGCGAACAGACGTGGAAGGCTTCTAAGCCAAAGGGGAAAAACACAACTCGAACTTACAGACTTGAGAAACCCTAGAGGCTAGACTACTTAACCTAACAACTAAAGGAACAAAGGAAATAAAACACTTAAAGAAAAACACAGTGTTTTAACTTCTTAACAGCCCCCCTCAAAACAAGCACCCTCCATGCTTGTTTTGGCTATGCAGAAGTTAAAACAGATACACCAACTCAAACCACAACAGACCACAAGACACAGAATAAGAAGACAGAAAGCTCAAACTAAACTACAAACATTCTCCACTCCAAGTTGTTTAAGTATTGAAGGATAGGAGCTCCCAGGCAACACCTTCGTTAGAACATCAGCCTTCTGTCTCTCTGAGGATACAAAGTCCACCCGCACTAGCCCTTCAAGGATTTTCTGCCTTACAAAGTGGCAATCCACCTCTATATGTTTAGTCCTCTCATGAAACACTGGGTTCTTGGCGATGTGAACTGCTGCTTGACTGTCAGACTTGAGAGGAATCGGCCTTATCTCCTTTATCCCCAGCTCATTCAGCAACCTTGTAAGCCAACTTACCTCTGCCACAGCTTGTCTCAAGGCTCTATACTTTGCTTCAGCTGAGGAAAGAGCCACATTAGATTGTTTTTTAGATTTCCAAGATAAAGCACAGTTTCCTAATTCAATATAAAACCCACTTCTAGTATTCGGGCAACCAGCCCAATCAGCATCACAGTAAGCTATCAGCTCTAAATTCTCAGAACCATTAAACATCAAACCATAATCTAAGGTTCCTTTGATATACCTCAAAGTATGCAATGCAGCTCTCATATGTACATCAGTAGGTTTTTGCAAAAACTGACTTAACAATTGAACTGAGAAGGACAAATCAGGCCTAGTGTGAGTCAAGAAATTCATTTTACCCACAAGTCTCCTATATACCAGCGGGTCCTCTAGAGGTTTCCCATCCTCCAATAGTAATTTCGTATTTAGATCAAGAGGACCCACAACATTTTTTGACTTTTCACAGCCAAATTCAGAGACAAGTTGTTTACTGTATCCTTTTTGCATTAATATGATGCCAGCCTCAGTTCTAATAAATTCCAGCCCTAGAAATCTTCCCAAGCCTCCTATGTCTTTGATTTTAAACTCACGATGCAAGGAATTCTTTACTCTCTTAATCATGCTGGTGTCATCCCCGGTGAGCAATATATCATCCACATAAACAGCTAAAACAGTTATTTTCCCTTGATCTTTCCTAGTAAATAGGGAATAGTCATTCATGGATTGTATAAAACCTAGAGCTGTAAGAAAACTACTCAACCTTTCATGCCACTGCCTTGAAGCTTGCTTCAGGCCATACAAAGATTTTCGTAGTCTACAAACCTTTCCTCTATTTTCTGTTTTATACCCAAGAGGAAGTTCCATAAACACTTCCTCATGTAAATCACCATGCAAGAAAGCATTGTTTATATCTAGCTGTTTTATGTCCCATTTCCTCTTAACAGCAAGGATAATTATTGCTCTAATAGTTGTGAATTTGACCACCGGAGAAAAGGTTTCTAAATAGTCTATTCCTAGCCTCTGATTGTACCCCTTGGCTACTAACCTCGCCTTATATCTTTCCAAGGTCCCATCAGCCTTATATTTAATCTTGTAAACCCACTTTGAACCTATGGGTTTCTTCCCCTTAGGGCAGTCAACAATTTCCCAAGTTTTGTTTATTTCCAATGCTTCTATCTCATTTTCCATAGCTTTAACCCAGTTTCTATCATTGACAGCCTCATAATAATCCTCAGGTTCTATCTTATTCCTCTCAGCCAGACACAGTGTATGATCAGATTGATAGATGCAAATAGTAGGTGGAGATGCAGTCAACAAGCATGTTTAGTTGTGCAGACAACAGAATCAGAACCATCTTCATCTAGATGCTTATTTAACAAAATTCTATGACATAGTAAGTTAGTAAAGTAATCTGGAGACTTCCCTGATGAGAAATACTCTCCACTTCCCAGCTGATAGTCCTCAAGGTACTTGGGTAGATGCCTTTCTCTTGTTGATCTTCTCAACTCTTCATGTGTTGTGCCTTCAGGTTGTTGGTTATTCTCTTCGATTACTTCATTGTTTTCTTTGCCCCGTATTTATCTCTTCACACTCTTCTCTGCTGAGAATTACATCCCTGGTCGTCTCATCAAGGTAATCACCTGCACCTTCTGACCTACTATGGACTGAATCTTTGACAACCTCATCACAATGGTTAGAATGTTCAACAGGTATAAAAATATTGGGAGGTTCATTGATAGAAGAATCAGTAAGAGCATCTTGTTGATCCCTAAAAGGATATACATTTTCATAAAACTGCACATCTCTGTTTATTATAACTTTCTTGTTTTCCAAATCAAAGAGCTTGAAACCTTTTTTATTTGCTGGATACCCAAGAAAGATGCACTTAACAGATTTGGGATGGAATTTGTCATGCAAAGGGGCATTGATATGAGCAAAAGCTAAACATCCAAAACATTTTAGATCAGCATAATCTGGTTCCTTGGCATGAAGAATACTAAATGGACTTTTGCCTTTGAGAACATCTAGGGGCATTCTATTAATGAGGAACACTGCAGTTTGAACACTTTCTCCCCAAAATATCTTAGGTAATCCTGTGTGAAACATGAGTCCTCTTGCTGTTTCTAATATATGCCTATGCTTCCTCTCAACCACCCCATTCTGGTGAGGTGTGTAAGCACATCTCATTTGGTGTTTTATTCCTTTCCCTCTCAGATACTCCACTCTTTCCCTTGTGGCCCCCAATTCATATGCATTGTCAGTCCTAATACATCTCACCTTTCTCTTAAATTGGGTTTCTACCATTTCTATGAAATGTCTTATTACTTCAAAGCAATCTGATTTCTGTTTGATCATATGAACCCAGGTAGCACGGGAAAGGTCATCAACAAAAGTGAGGAAATAGCTAAAATTATCATGAGTTTTGACCCCATAGGGGCCCCACAAGTCTATATGAATCAACTCAAAAATATCTGTAGACTTTATTTCACTAATGGGAAAGGGGAGTCTATGGCTCTTGGCCTTACAACAGGACTCACACAGAAATTGTCTATTACCTAAACTTTTATCAAACAGTTTCAATTTTTTCAACCTAGCTATGGGCAAGTGCCCAAGTCTATGATGCCACAAACTGATAACATCATTACAATTGAAGGAATCTATCATGCGCCTAGTGCTACAAAGTATAGTGGTCATTGAGGTCTGGAAATTGTTTTCACTGCAGGCAGAGGACTCATCTAAGAGGTACAGACCAGCTGTCATCCTCCCAATTATGTGTTCTAGCATTGTATCACATTCCTGAAAAATGCAACAAGTGTCATCAAAATAGATCTTCCCTTTTAACTGTCTGGTTAACTTCCCTATTGAGATTAAATTAAATTTAAAACTGGGAACAAACAGCACATCATCCAAAATTAGATTTCTCCCAATTTTGACACTTCCTATGATATTAACAACTTGGGGGTGACCATCTGGCATACCTATAGTATGCTCCTTTCCTAAGGGTCTAAATTTCACAAACTTGCCTAAGTCACAACACATATGATCACTGGCCCCACTATCTAGAATCCATCTTTTTGCTAAGTGTGTTGTAGTCTCTGTGGAATTAAAAACAGATTTCTGGGTTTCTTTGGTATGCTGATAATGCCACAAATCATTCCTTTGTGTCTTATCAAAATCATGATACACTTTGGAATGATCAACAGAACAACCGAGACTATCAAACATACCAATTTTGTTCTTCAGATGACACTCAGAATGATAATGCATACCAGGATTAGTGACACGCAAGTTCCAGGGAACATCAGAGAGCAGAGAACTATTAAGATCATCATGTTTATCACACAGGGTTGTAAAAGCAAAGTAATCAGACATCGTTGTTTTCATCTTATGCTTACCTTCTTTTCTCTTAACATGATAAATATTATTGGAGTTAAATTTAGTAAGGGAGGCAGAGACTGTACCCACAAACCCGCAGGTAGCATTGTTATGTTCTTTTTCTTGGTTCTTGGCATATTGAGACAGCAACTGGTTGACCTGCTCCAGTGTAAACATGGGCTTACTCCCTTCTTGCGCTGCCTGCGTGGTGCTTGGACCTTGATTGGCATCTACATTAGCCGCGGCATATCTCTTCCCTTTCCTCCAGGATTGTGGAAAGCCATGGATCTGATAGCAGCATTCAACTGTGTGCCCGGTTTTTCCGCAGTGTGTGCACTGAAGGGTGTTGCGCTTCGCATCCTTTGATGTTGGAGATTTGCTCTTCTTGTTCTCCACCGCAAAAGACAAGCTGGTCTCTCCTTTGGACGATGAACATACCAACTTTTGACGTTCTTCGTGGATGAGTAGGGAATATACTTGGTCTATCGACGGGAGCGGGGACATCATCAGAATGTTCCCCCGCACAATCGAAAATTTCTCGGATAATCCCATCAAGAACTGAACCACCCTCTGTCGCCGGAAAATCTCTTTATACCCAACCTTAGCCTGACAATCACAGTCAGGAACTTCTTGGGAGGAATCTAGTTCATCCCATATTTTCTTCATTTTGGCATAATACTCCCTAATGGTGCTTCCTTCTTGCTTAGTTTCTATCAGACTTTGGTGGAGTTCGTAGATTTGGGCGGCGTTGGCTTCTTCATACCTCATCGACAGTTCTGACCATATCTGTGCAGCTGTTTTACAGTATAGAACTGTATCCCCGATATCCTTGTCAAGAGCGGTGAGCATCCAAGCTATCACCATCGAATTGCTTCGATCCTAGGCTTTTCCTTTCGCCTCCGAGTCGGTAGGTCTGGTGAAAGTTCCGTCCACGTAGCAGTACTTATTTTTTGCTCTCAAGGCTATTGTCATGCCTTGCTTCCATGAGCGAAACCCTTTCCCTTCAAATCTCGCGGTGAGTAAAGCCCCTGGGCTTTCGAAGTTCGCCAAGAAAAGGGGATCCGAATTATCCGTCGCTCCCGGTGCTTGCGCTTCCATTGTCTCCTTCTTGCCTGACACTTCCTCGTCCTTTTCCTTGTTCAATTGTCGGAAGACATCGTCGGAGCCTGCGTCTATCTTTGTCGAAAGAAATTTCCCGGCTGCGTTTCACAGTCGCGTTTGAGATTTCTCGCCAAAAACACGCCCCTTCGTCCGATTCCCGCTCTGATACCATGAAAAGAACTTCGGATCTTTATTATATTGAGGACGAAGATGAATCAAGAACAAAGGTAGGAAGAAAGGGAAAGATTGGGGAAGGTTGCTACACAGAGCGAACAGACGTGGAAGGCTTCTAAGCCAAAGGGGAAAAACACAACTCGAACTTACAGACTTGAGAAACCCTAGAGGCTAGACTACTTAACCTAACAACTAAAGGAACAAAGGAAATAAAACACTTAAAGAAAAACGCAGCATTTTAACTTCTTAACAGAAAGGTAATGATGTATAGATATGAATAAAGGTTTTTTCACAAAAGTGATATATAGAGGACTATCAAAAGTACAAAAAGAGTATAGAGGAGATATACAAAATTTCCCTATATACAAAAGTGGCAGAGAGCCAGCTGAAGAGGCAATTAGGGAGGGAGAAAAAGAACAATGGGAAATCCCCCATATCTATGGCGTTATGAGCAAAGGACTTTGTCCAGCCAGTGAAAGTCTTTGTTGGATCGGTCCATCTTTGTCCAGATGATAGCTTTGATATCTAAGATGACAACACTGCTGGAAAAAAAAGAATAAAAAACGCTTATATTAGGAAGCGTTCTTTATAGCTCTTTTTAGGCGCAAAAGTAAGACACTGTAAAGAACGCTTCTTAATAATAAGCGTTCTTTATAGTGTCTTGGCGCCATATTTTTGATAGAATAAAGAACACTTTTATAAGGAAGTGTTCTTCATTATTTATTTTATTTTTTTCCCTTTCCCTGTGCATTTTCACATATTCGACATACAAAAACCTGTAAAATTATTGTGAATAGAGAATTAAAGAGGCGCAGAGCATGTTCCTTGTTCGCCAGGGGTTGCAAAATTATCGTGAGTAGAGAATGGAAGAGGCGCTGAGCATGCATGTTCCTTGTTGGCCAATTACTTATGGTTGCAAAATTACCATGAGAAGATAGAGGCAGAGTAGTATGTTACTTGTTCGCAAGCACAAGAGTACGTGAGTGAAGAGAATGGAAGTTAGAGGCGCAGAGCATTATATTACTTGTTCACTAGTTAGGGTTGCAAAATTACCATGAGTGAAGAGAATGGAAGAGGTGCAGAGCATGTTCATTGTTCGCCAGTTATGGTCGGTTGCAAAATTTCTATGAGCGAAGAGTATGGAAGAGGCGCAATCCATGTTCCTTGGCCGCCAGTTATGGTTGCAAAACTACCGTGAGAAGAGAATCAAAGAGGCGCAGCGCGGGTTGCAAAATTAACACGAGTGAAGAGAATATATGGGAGATTAAGAAGAGAGAAGAGCGGCATGTTCAAATTTGAGCCAAAAAATTCGCGTCCATTAACTATAAAGAACGCTCAAAGCGTTCTTTATGTGCTCCGGCCATACACTTTAAAGAACGCTTCCTACACAAAGCGTTTTTTATGTGTTCCGGCCACTGTAAAAAAAAACGCTTAATATAATAATAGTTCTTTTTAACATATTATATAGAACGCTTTTGCTAAAAGCATTTTTACAGCCCGTTTTTTATTCTTTTTTTTTCCAGCAGTGCAAGTGCAGGGTCTCTGGCTTGGTTGGTCATCGCTCGCTTGCATCGCTCTATCCATATGTGGTAGACAGCATTGGCAATGGCTGCCCGTTTCACCAAGTCAATCGGGCGATTCCTTTTGCAGTAGAGGGATATCCAATGAGCACAGCTGCGGAGGCTAGTCCTGTTTGTAGGGATCCTCAGCCAATCACAAATAGACCACCAAATCCTGTTAGAGAACCTGCAATGAAAGAATAGGTGGTGGCTAGTCTCTTGAGCATTTTCACAGAGCCAGCATCGGTTAGCAAGACATATGCCCCAAGATTGAAGCCTACCGCAAGTTTTCAATCTACCTCTAAGAGTGATCCATAAAATGAATTTCACTTTGGGGGTTGACCAGGGTTTCCAACAGATTTTATGCCATATAAAGGGCCTGGAGGGGGAAGAAACCTCCTTATAGAGCATACTAACCCGAAAGTATGAAGAGTGAGATAGGAGCATAGAAGTGGCATCTTCCGTGGATCTACATTGTTTGATCCACCAATTTCTAGCATGGATAATGGACTTCCAGGTCCAAGGATCATTTCCCTTGGCGACCATCGTCCAGAAGTTTTGGGTAGTCAAGTGAATCGACTGGATCCACAACCACTCTAGGTCATTGGTAATAGCGGATATAGTTTTAACGATGAAGCACATGTTCCAATTTTTGATATCTTTAAGCCCAAGGCCCGCTTGCTGCTTAGTGTCTATAATGGTTTTCCAAGCCACTGGGGGTAGTGTTGGTCTTAGTAATACCAGACCAGAGGAAAGAGCGGAGTTGTCTAGTGATGTTTTTGATAACATTTTTTGGGATGGAGATGCAAGAGGCCCAAAAGCCCATGATACCAAAGAGCAAGCTCTGAATCAGGGAGAGCCTACCCGCAAAAGGGAGGGATTTTCCAGCCCAAGAGGAGATGGACTTGCGGATGCTATCCAGAAGGGGATGAAAATCAGTGGTTCTAGGCTTCCTTGCGGTTATAGGAATACTTAGGTAGCGGAAGGGGAACGTACCCTGGTTAAAACCAGTTAATCGGAGAATTACATCAGATAAAGGGGAGTTAACTCCTCCAAGAAATAGGTCTGATTTAGAGAGGTTAAGCGCAAGACTGTAAGCTTCCGAGAAAAGCTTGATTTTGATGAGAATGAGGGATATAGAGTTGAGGTCTCCTTTGCAGAATAAGAGCGCATCATCGGCAAAGAACAGATGGGTCAGCCGGAGTGATTTGTAGGATGGGTGGAAGTGATACCCAGGGGTTTGGGGGAGCTGATCCAAAAGTTGTGAGAGCATATTCATGACCATCACGAAGAGGTAAGGGGATATGGGATCTCCTTGGCGAAGTCCCCTCTCACCTTTGAAAAATCCCGAAGAGGAGCCATTAATGTTGATCGAGAAGGAAGCTGTAGTGACACATTGCATGATCCAGTTACTGAACTCCGGTGGGAAGTTTAGAAAGGAGAGAGTGTCTTGGAGAAATTTCCAGTCAACAGTGTCAAAAGCTTTCTTTATATCCATTTTTTTGTCTTGGGTGAGCTTTGTAGAGCACCGAAATGGAGTAACTTCTAGGGTCTGGTTAGTTGTGTAAATGTATACATACTTATGGTTTTTGGTGCGGTAAACTGTTAGACTTGTACTCGATCGGCGAAATTATCTCCACACCTTATGTGATGATACTAAGTAAAAGATCTTAACCGATTTATGTGATAAACTGTTAGACTTGTACAGTAGTTATAAGTTTGTTAGGTTAAGATCTAGTATATATGTATAGGAATTATACGTTCAAGGTTACGACTTTTTGAATAGAGAAGAACAACCTGAGTGACTTAGTCTTTGAGTTGATACAAATCAACGAGTTGTCTAGGCATTAGATGTGAGTGTGATTGTTCATCGTGTTGAACAGATCAGGTGAGAAGTTTTCAAGCTATTAATAAAGATTAGTAGCATAGTTTTTCTTCTAAGCTTATCGATTTTATCGTCTGAAAATATCATTTTATTCATTCTTATACTGAGTAGTTCGATTCTCTATACTACGAATGAAATACCCCGAACTTAAATATAGGGATTAAAATTAATCTAATACGTATTTAAGGACCTAATGGTACCTAATTAATACTAGCAAGGAAAAATAAATCCAAAAGAAATAAAGAAACGCTTAAAAGCGGAAAACGCTAAATAAGCGTTAAATAACCATAGGAGGTATGAGACCTCGGTTAGAGTATTATATGGATTCTAAAGGTTTAATAAGACCTAAATAATATATGGGAACAAATCCCGAAGAAAACAGATCCTTAAAATGGATTAAAACACAAACGAACCTTAAAGCGCGTTTTTCGAGGCGGGAAAACGCAACTTTAAGCAGGTCAAATAGACTCGTAATAATTTTGGTCAACCAAATAGTCATTAATACACATTAATGAGGGTGGAGGACCAATAAAATTAATTAAACGAGAAAATTCCGGAAAACGGGTTCCGGTGAGTGAATAATGTAAAAACTAAAAGTTGTGGGGTGCTAAGTGTAATAAAACCAAAGTATCTCCCCCATTTGCAATTAAAAATCAGAAACCCATATGTTGGGTGTGTGTGGGACGGCTGCACTCTCCCCCTCTCTTTTAATTACTTTCTAACTCACTAAAAGACAAAAGAATAAAGTGGAAAGTAAATAAAGTGAAAAAAAATAGAAGTCTCTCTCCTACACTCTTGCCTCTCACGTTTGTTTCCTCCCCCCCATCTGATTCCTTCTTCTTCCTCCAGCCTAGTAATGGCGATTTGGAGAGCTCTCTTCACCAAGCTCTTCTCTCCTCTTGTTCAAGGTTCAAACCTTGTCCAAATCTCATAAAAATTACACCATTGCACTCCTCTTATCTTTGGCTTCATTTTCCACCCTTCAAAAGTTGAAAAGCTCACACTTCATCTCCATGGGTGTGGATCATTTTGGAGCTTGAAGACCACCATTGTGACCCCCTTCATCTCCACATTGTTCTAAGGTAAAAATAGTCTCAAAAGTCCATCTTTTTCTAGCTTTTATTTGCAAAACGAAAATACAAGTTGAGCCTTGATTTTCTTCCTTGCTTCCAGCCGATTTTTGGCTTCTTGGAGGAGTAAAAATATTGCTCTTGTGCTATTCTAAACTTCATCTACTCACTTGCAAGGTAATGTCAATTCCTAAACCCTAAAACTTACCTTAAAGCTTTAAAGTTGATTAAGGGTTAGTTTAATTTAGAATGTGTATAATGAATGGGCTGTAGCTTGTGAGAATTGAATCTCCATAACCGGTGGGAAGAGAGGAATGGAAAAGAAAGAGGAAAGAAAGAAGAAAGAAGAAGGGAGGAAGAACTAGTAAGAAAACAAGGTAATTACACTCATCCTTGTGCAACTTTTGTTTGTTGTTGTAACAGATTTTAGTAGTTTAAAATGTTTATTGTAAATGGTAATGAGTAGTAGTGTAATGTGTAAGAGAACCAAACAGTTTTGAAGCTTTAAAAGACATTGGAAAACTTGTTAAAACCTTAAGGAAGGAAATGGTGAATGTGCAGGATTTAGTGAGTGTTTGATGTGTAGTATTGTGTTGGAGAATTGGTATATTAATGCTGTTTACAAACAGGTGAAATGAGTGATGATTTGGGAACTAAAACATGTGGTGAGAATGTAAGAATATAGGGGAGACTATGTCAAAATCTACCTAGAAACTAGAGAACTTAAGAACTAGAAACTAGGTGAAAACATGTATTTGAAACAGATTTTGATTGGAGTTAGTAGAGATGATTAGTTACTATGGAATGGTAGTAGTAGCATGTGAATAAAAGAGTGTAAAAGCTGTAGCAAGAAGTGTTAAAACACATTGGAGAAACTAGGAGGAATTAAGTGTATTTGGAGGACTTAAGGTGAGTAGTTTGATACCTTGAAACAGATTTGGAGAAGAGCTAGGTAATGGGATGGAAGTAGGATGGTGAGATGATGCAATTAGAATGCTAGGAGTGGCATTGGTAGAGGAAGTATTGGACGGTAGAAGTTGGTTTAAAAATCTGTAGCAAAAGAGAAACAAAAACTGTTGCATGTGTTGAAGAAGAAGTGAGAAAAATTGTGTAAGTTGATTTAGAAGTGAAAATGAATTTGATGGATGAACTAAGGTGAATTAGAGGATTTAATTTGTGTTTAAACATGTAAGAAACATGTGGAAATGAGTAGGAAAATATTGGGTGAGAATTGAGGTGAATTTGGAGTCCAAAGTAGATAATTAAAAGGGGTTCTGCAGCCGACCTACCCAGGCGACCTACCCGAGACTGGGTCGGTCGGGTCGAATTCTGTAACCTGGGTACTCTCTGCAGCCGACCCACCCAGGCGACCTACCCAGAGTGGGTCGGTCGGCCTTTGTAAAAAAAAATAATAAATTTAAAATTTAATTAGATGAATATATATAAATACATATGTACATATATATAATATATATATATAATATATATATAATATATATATATACATATAATAATATATATATATATACATACATATATATAATATATATATACATACATATATATATATATATATGCATGAGTAAGGCGTTAGTACTAAAGTAATGAAGGTAAGAAAGTTAAGCACACTTGAGTAAAACTAAAGTTAATGGATAACGGGGTTAATTACGGGAGTATTAGTTTTACATACCATAGTACCTTAATATTAATAGAACCACTTGAAATGTTGTCAGTGGTTCGAGAACAACCCGAGGAGTGTGAGGTGACATGGTAAAGTAAATTCCGGTAAAAAGGTATGATTTCTTCATGCCCTGTATCCTAATCTGGTTACCCCGATTGTGTGCTTATTTGATCACCTAAATAAGATAAATGCATGAATCGGACTATATTGCACTTACCTGTGCTTGACTTATGTTGTTCTTGATATTTATTGTCTTGAGCACTAGTTTGTATAATTCATGAAATATATGAATGACGATGAATGGTATTCGAATCTTGTATTGTACTTAAGTATTGTATTGCGTTTCGTATGAATGGGTATTGAGCAATGTATTTGTGTATGTGGCTTGTATGAATGACTTCTGCTAATTCCTAACTACCTAACTCCTAACTTAAGTGAGTAAACTGGAATGAGTAGAAGTCCGATATAGCTTCGGCCACGCGTGAGGATGCGGAGTCACAAGAGGTTGGCTGCAATTCCTGACTCTTAAACTGGTCCGCGGCCCAAATCCCTTAAATAGGTAGCATCCCGGATTGGTGAGTCAAGTAAATCCCGGAGGTGGGACGGAGTAGTCCCCAGGGCCGGAGGTCCCGACGACTTAACATGAGTAAGAGTAAGAGTAAGTAAGTATGTATGAGTATGAGTATGAGTATGTATGTATGCGATGTATGGAGTAACGAGTAAAAGAGTAATCTCCACCCGATTAACCCGGGTGGACCAATGAAGCTAACAAGTATTGTATATTGTGTATGTAATGTGTATGTGTAATTCGGAAAAAGGTAAGTATGTATTGGATGGTTTATGTTGTACTTCTTGTATGTAATGAAGTGTATGTATGTGTGTATGTCTTGCATAATGTATTGTAAGATTGTGTATAAGAGCATGTATGTAAACCCCTATTTAGCGTATTTAAAGCGGAAATAAAAATACGAAGGGCGTACAGACCATCGGGTTCCAAACACCCGGCACCAACCCTCACCAATTTACAACTTACAATCCACAAAAGCTACGGTCTGAACTCGAGAAAACTCAACATGAAATAAACATAAATAAATTACAACAACCTCTCCAAAAATCCTAATACCATCCCAGTTACTCACACTCTTCGGGTTACCTGTATAATAATTTGTACCTGCAAGATTAAACCAAGCAGCCCACCCCGGGAGGGGTGAGTCAGTTCCCTGGAATGGAACTGGTACTATTCTCTAAAACAAAACTTTAATATAACTTGAAAATAAACAATAACTTGAAAACAGCACTTAAACAAAATAGCGAAACAAAACACCCTTTTAAAACACCAAGTCAAACATAACATTTCAAAGGAGACAAATAACAGAAGAGTAAAGTTAGTAAATAACACCACACCAAGAATTAGTGAACAATCATTACTTATGTTAGATCCATTTCCAAGTTGGAGTAGAAAGACCCATGTAGTCACGAGGACTAGGAATGAATGAGAGAAAACCAAAACCAGCAACTCAAGAATGGAATGAAACCAACTGGGAGAGATGGCCCCCACCGCCAAGAACGTCCATTAAGGACAGGGGATATACAGCCCCTTACTGTTAACTACGTCCTCTCAGGACAAGGGATATACAGCCCTTTACTGTTTACCGATGAAGACGCGCGCACGTCACAGCAACGACCCCACTCATGATGAAACAAATATCCAGAGTCAAAGAAAGAATACCAAAGATGACTTTTTCCAAATTCCCACCAGATCACCAATTACCCAGAGCAATACCAAAACACTCAGTCCTACAGAGTGCAGAAGCGTAAACCCCAAGTAATCAATGTCCAGTGGAACAACCGAAGGGAAGGAACCAATACCCAAGTGAGTTTCACATACAAGGCTCAGTTAGTCAGACAAGCTGAGTTAATCACACAACCATTTCTTTTTTTAAAAAAAATCCTCTTAAAGTCAGTTAGCGTTTCTCGAAAACGACTCATAGGTCAAACATCAGAAATATCGGAGTACGAGAGATCGTACAAAACATTCCATAAAGTCCAAAACACATCAAGCTGAGTACGAGAAATCATACCAAACATTCCATAAAGTCCAAAACACGTCAAGCTGAGTACGAGAAATCGTACCTGGGTAACGCTGTAGCAGTTCTAATCAACTTGCGTAAACAATCAACAGTACTCTGAAGAATATTAAAGGTAATCTATCATCAATAACTCATACCCTAAGTCAAACTTAAATAGATTCCTCACTCTTATTTCTAAACCTCGATCATCTTGTAAGCCCTTCGCTCAATTGTTAAATATAGCCTTCGACTTGTTTTAGAATGTTGTATAGCCCAAGGGTGTACGATCAAGGGATGTATTCCTTTAACACTTATCAATTGTTCCACTCTTATCCACTTTACTAATACTTAACCGTAGTTCTCACATTAATACCTGTATATCTTAAGTGCATTTATATTACTCAATTAGTCTTAGAATCTCAATAATAACCCTTAAGCTCAATACCTTTATTCTTAATTTAAAATAAACATTGTATTATGACCTATGATGGACTCATCTCAGAATACTATATTATTATCTCACAATGTAAAGATTATGTTTTTAAACAATTTCTACTAGACAACCCATTATGATTAAGTCTTTCCCTTAACTTAATTAAGACCTACATCTTGTATATTGGAATCACAGTGTTGTAGACGCATTTTATTATAACTTAATCGAGTTACTAAACTCATTTATCTTATCTTTAGCTCAGAATAACTTTAATTACAACCATCTAAAACTCTTGTCATAAGATGTTAAATTACTTTTCATCTTGAAATAACCATATTATAATTAACTTAGACTCATAGAACTCTTACATTTAGTATCCACCGGGTATATTATTTACTTTATCATAACTATATAATAAGGTGTTTTAAGATAACCTTTTATGTATCCTTACTTACATTTAATTTCCAAAATGTTCTATTTTTACACACATTCCCTCCATAGGCTATGTATAAACCTTTTATACTAAACTTCACTAAACTTAAGTCTTAAATACGTTTTAAATTGTTTACAAAACCTAAAGGTTTCAAAGGTATAACTTTAATAAATTAATTTCCTTTATTGTATTTAGGATGGACATTATATCTTAGCATGAGGTAGAATTTATCAAAGAATTAAATTCTGGTTCGTAAGTGAAATTGTCAATTACTTAATAAGATAATATATTCTGAACAATCTCCATACCTTATATTCAAATGACACATTAATATTTCCAGTGTCAAAAGGTAAATCAATATAACCTCTTATGTAACCTAGTTTCATCTAATTAAAGGTTTAAAGATTTTAAGTATCAAATTTCTAT
Source organism: Limonium bicolor (assembly GCA_023374045.1). Classification (NCBI taxonomy): domain Eukaryota; kingdom Viridiplantae; phylum Streptophyta; class Magnoliopsida; order Caryophyllales; family Plumbaginaceae; genus Limonium; species Limonium bicolor. The sequence goes on from CM041782.1 coordinate 131,735,069, forward strand.
TTGCAAACCTTTTCGTAACTCTTTAACTATTATGTACATCGCTTATTTATAAACTCACATCCTGAATATTGGTAATGAATGTATTTTATATGGCTTAACTAATTCCAAGAAACTTAAGGATTATTATTTAGATTAATCTCCTAATCATAGTTTAATATAGTTTTATATCATAATCCGTTTAATGATTTTATCTTAAAATATTAAGTTATTACTCAATACTATAAATATTAAGAGATAATTAAATCTAGACTTATTTATCCTCCTCACATGTAGATGTAAAAGTAACTCATTTATTTTACTATTGTTTATATAATAAGAACATTTAAATGTAAAAGTATTTCATTCATTTTATTATTAATTATATAATAAGATCTATTTGCGTAACACTTTATGTAAACTAATTCCAAATACTCCTAAATTTCAACTTATTAATTTCTTAACCAAATTATGGATTTACATTGTGGTCATTGACTAAATAAATACGTGTGTTTAAATACGGTTTATATAAATCTTAGAAACTCAAAGATAACTAAAACTCAACCTATAACCATAAATTAATACCACCTCATATAATATTCTTTTATTAGTATCATGTAGAGGTTTAGTTTAACTCATTAATTCCTTCATATTATATTTTCTATAAGGTATTTTATTCCTTTCATTTATTTATTTATCGTATATATATATACCTCCCTATATATTTCCCACAAGGAATGTTATTTCCTTTATCTATTTATTGTATTTATATACATACATATATATATATATATATATCCACATATATCAAGATTTATCCAGAACATTCTTTAAGAGTATATTGTATTTAATTATATTTAATATCTTTTAGACATATCCACAACTGATTTATGGTTTATAAAATAGAGTATTTTCCCGGCACCAACCCTCACCAATTTACAACTTACAATCCACAAAAGCTACAGTCTGAACTCGAGAAAACTCAACATGAAATAAACATAAATAAATTACAACAACCTCTCCAAAAATCCTAATACCATCCCAGTTACTCACACTCTTCGTGGTTACCTGTATAATAATTTGTACCTGCAAGATTAAACCAAGCAGCCCACCCCGGGAGGGGTGAGTCAGTTCCCTGGAATGGAACTGGTACTATTCTCTAAAACAAAACTTTAATATAACTTGAGAATAAACAATAACTTGAAAACAGCACTTAAACAAAATAGCGAAACAAAACACCCTTTAAAACACCAAGTCAAACATAACATTTCAAAGAAGACAAATAACAGAAGAGTAAAGTTAGTAAATAACACCACACCAAGAATTAGTGAACAATCATTACTTATGTTAGATCCATTTCCAAGTTGGAGTAGAAAGACCCATGTAGTCACGAGGACTAGGAATGAATGAGAGAAAACCAAAACCAGCAACTCAAGAATGGAATGAAACCAACTGGGAGAGATGGCCCCCACCGCCAAGAACGTCCATTAAGGACAGGGGATATACAGCCCCTTACTGTTAACTACGTCCTCTCAGGACAAGGGATATACAGCCCTTTACTGTTTACCGATGAAGACGCGCGCACGTCACAGCAACGACCCCACTCATGTATGAAACAAATATCCAGAGTCAAAGAAAGAATACCAAAGATGACTTTTTCCAAATTCCCACCAGATCACCAATTACCCAGAGCAATACCAAAACACTCAGTCCTACAGAGTGCAGAAGCGTAAACCCCAAGTAATCAATGTCCAGTGGAACAACCGAAGGGAAGGAACCAATACCCAAGTGAGTTTCACATACAAGGCTCAGTTAGTCAGACAAGCTGAGTTAATCACACAACCATTTCTTTTTTTTATAAAAATCCTCTTAAAGTCAGTTAGCGTTTCTCCAAAACGACTCATAGGTCAAACATCAGAAATATCGGAGTACGAGAGATCGTACAAAACATTCCATAAAGTCCAAAACACATCAAGCTGAGTACGAGAAATCATACCAAAACATTCCATAAAGTCCTCCAAAACACGTCAAGTGAGTACGAGAAATCGTACCTGGGTAACGCTGTAGCAGTTCTAATCAACTTGCGTAAACAATCAACAGTACTCTGAGAATATTAAAGGTAATCTATCATCAATAACTCATACCCTAAGTCAAACTTAAATAGATTCCTCACTCTTATTTCTAACCTCGATCATTGTAAGCCCTTCGCTCAATTGTTAAAATATAGCCTTCGACTTGTTTTAGAATGTTGTATAGCCAAGGGTGTACGATCAAGGGATGTATTCCTTTAACACTATCAATTGTTCCACTCTTATCCACTTTACTAATACACCGTAGTTCTCACATTAATACCTGTATATCTTAAGTGCATTTATATTACTCAATTAGTCTTAGAATCTCAATAATAACCCTTAAGCTCAATACCTTTATTCAATTTAAAATAAACATTGTATTATGACCTATGATGGACTCATCTCAGAATACTATATTATTATCTCACAATGTAAAGATTATGTTTTTAAACAATTTCTACTAGACAAACCCATTATGATTAAGTCTTTCCCTTAACTTAATTAAGACCTACATCTTGTATATTGGAATCACAGTGGTTGTAGACGCATTTTTATAACTTAATCGAGTTACTAACTCATTATCTTATCTTTAGCTCAATAACTTAATTACAACCATCTAAAACTCTTGTCATAAGATGTTAAATTACTTTTCATCTTGAAATAACCATATTATAATTAACTTAGACTCATAGAACTCTTACATTTAGTATCCACTGGGTATATTATTTACTTTATCATAACTATATAATAAGGTGTTTTAAGATAACCTTTTATGTATCCTTACTTACATTAATTTCCAAATGTTCTATTTTTACACACATTCCCTCCATAGGCTATGTATAAACCTTTTATATAAACTTCACTAAACTTAAGTCTTAAATACGTTTTAATTGTTTACAAACCTAAAGGTTTCAAAGGTATAACTTTAATAAATTAATTTCCTTTATTGTGTTGGATGGACATTATATCTTAGCATGAGGTAGAATTTATCAAAGAATTAAATTCTGGTTCGTAAGTGAAATTGTCAATTACTTAATAAGATAATATTCTGAACAATCTCCATACCTTATATTCAAATGACACATTAATATTTCCAGTGTCAAAAGGTAAATCAATAACCTCTTATGTAACCTAGTTTCATCTAATTAAAGGTTTAAAGATTTTAAGTATCAAATTTCTATTTGCAAACCTTTTCGTAACTCTTTAACTATTATGTACATCACTTATTTATAAACTCACATCCTGAATATTGGTAATGAATGTATTTTATATGGCTTAACTAATTCCAAGAAACTTAAGGATTATTATTTAGATTAATCTCCTAATCATAGTTTAATATAGTTTTATATCATAATCCGTTTAATGATTTTATCTTAAAATATTAAGTTATTACTCAATACTATAAATATTAAGAGATAATTAAATCTAGACTTATTTATCCTCTTCACATGTAGATGTAAAAGTAACTCATTTATTTTACTATTGTATATAATAAGAACATTTAAATGTAAAAGTATTCATTCATTTTATTATTAATTATTAATAAGATCTATTTGCGTAACACTTTATGTAAACTAATTCCAAATACTCCTAAATTTCAACTTATTAATTTCTTAACCAAATTATGGATTTACATTGTGGTCATTGACTAAATAAATAGTGTGTTTTTAAATACGGTTTAATAAATCTTAGAAACTCAAAGATAACTAAAACTCAACCTATAACCATAAATTAATACCACCTCATATAATATTCTTTTATTAGTATCATGTAGAGGTTTAGTTTAACTCATTAATTCCTTCATATTATATTTTCTATAAGGTATTTTTTCCTTTCATTTATTTATTTATCGTATATATATATATATCCTCCCTATTATATTTCCCACAAGGAATGTTATTTCCTTTATCTATTTTTATTGTATTTATATACATATATATATATATATATATCCACATATATCAAGATTTATCCAGAACATTCTTTAAGAGATTATATTGTATTTAATTATATTTAATATCTTTTAGACATATCCACAACTGATTTATGGTTTATAAAATAGAGTATTTTCCCTTAGTTTTAGTTAAACATATTAGCTTCCATATATATATATAAATAAAATGTAGTTTAGTTAAATTCCTTGATTTAATATAAGTTTCTATTTATTTCTCTCATATAAATTATATAAATATATGTAACAATTTTTACTTCACTTAAAGTTAATACCCAAAATATTTATAAACATACTGTATTAAATGTTAATTAGTCTTATTATATTTTCCCCAACCTATAAAGTTCATTAATCAACTATACTTAATTTTTGATTACATTAAAAACTATATATTATAAGTTATTCTTATGAAAAACTCACAAACACAATTTTTAAAACCTTTTCCCGTTGCCCAAAAATTCCCAAATTTAATATACAGTAACTATAACATTTTAGACATATTATAAAAATTTTATTTCATAAAAATATCTTCTTTATTTAACCGAATAATTCCAGAAAACCCGTAACTTGTAAAAATCATAACTTATGTTTAAAAACTCCAAAACCATAATAATTTACATCAAAATAAACTAGATTAAATAAGGAATCTATGGTTAAAATTTCAAGTCAAAATACCCTCGGTAAGGCCATTAACTAAATTCAACAAGTTATGGTTTTAATCTGAAATCTTATAAAACCTAACATATACTTATATCCCACGATCTAATCCTGGCCGTCCGTTTCTAAAACCTACGATCGGACGGCCACTGAACGTTGAGTTCTTCAGATTGAAACTATTCGAAGTCGGGTACGAATTTGCTGTTTTCTCCTTAACCACAGAACGAAATCGAGTGATTCTTGTCCCATTGAAACCGAAATTGAAAAACGAATCTTTTGACACCGATTTTACCAATTATAATGCGGTATTACGCAAGAATCGAATCTGGGTTCTCTTTCGAATAGGGTTAGGTCGTTTTTGGTTCGAATTGAACAATTCTATGAACTCGGTGCATAATAGATGAAATTGGTACATGGGTTAGGACGGAAATACAATACCGATCAGCAAAATAGGAGGAATTGAAATAAAACTCACCGGAATTGCACGAATCAAAGGGATTCGATTTCGGTTTTTCTGGAAACTGTTCGAACTTGAATGTATCGAGGGGCTCACTTTGCGGATCTATAAGTTAAGTTCTAGATCGAATTAGGCCATGTTCTTGGGCTCATTAGAAAGAAGAAACATAGCCCTACACAATGATAGCAAGAACTAATCCTAACTCGTATCACACAGAGAGAAATCGAAGTCGAAAATCACGAGTTTACCTCTGTTTCGGTATTATTTTATGTGCTGGCAAGACCGAAACTTTAGACACCTTTCCCTCCCAATCCGTTGAGAATTAGCTTAGACCATAAACACGAAAGTTTTAGAGGAATTAGAGCTCTTTAAAACGAGCTAAAGAACATGGAATTTGGATGAGTAACGAAGAAGTTATGGCTGATTGAAGTTACCTGTTTCGAAGAGAAATCTGGAATTGCAGTTTCAGTTTTCGCAGGGTGGCTACTTTGACCCGATTTTCCGGTTGATTCAGAAAGAGTTAGGGTTTGTATGAGTTATAGTTGTTTAGAGGGAATGTAGGAGAAGACAACAAAGAAGACGGCATTGAAAAATATGAAGAGATGAAAAGATATAGCCGTCTAAAGTTAGGGCAAAATCATGAATTCTGCTACCGAAATTCAAGGGATAAATTGGCTAAGTGTTGGCGACCCGTGACAGAGTGACACGTGGCATCTTTCAAATTTTGACTCAAAACTTCAATCTAGCATAACTTTGGCTAGGATGATCCGTTTTTGACGTTCTTTTTATCGATCTTCATGGTTTTCCATAACCTATTTATTGGTATAGGTTTCATGGCCTGGTTTGACCATTCTCAAAAAGTCAACTCTAGCAAGGCTTAATAAGCTTTAAGGTTTCTAGAATTTTATATTGACTTTTATGTTTCAAAACAATGTTCCAACACTTCCTAAAATCTTTATAATATATTTGGAGTGTTTAGAAATTTCCCCAAGATTTATTGACTTATAAATCTTATTATTAAATTCATAATACTATACAATAATATATAATAATTAGGAGAAAACCCCTAAATAAATTTCACAACCCCTTATATTAATTTAATATTCATAATTCCATAATAATTTTATTCATAATTCCATATAATAATTTAATATTCATAATTCCATATAATAATTTAATACTTAATAGTATTATTAAAGGTTTAATAAAAGAAATCCCCTAAATTAATTTAAATTAATTTAGGGGTATTTCAATGTATGCATGTATGTTTGTATGAAAATGAACTGCATGTATTCGACCAAGTGGTCGGCGTACCCTCACTAGTACGCGGGGTATGCGGTCATCATGCGCAGCGAAAGCTGACCCCCTAGGGGGAGCGTTTTTAGTGTGCAGGTACCGAAGCGGATGTGGTCAAGGTAAGAGACCGGAGGCACACCCTTGTATTTAGAAGCAAGTAGCTTGTGAGGAACGGGTAGTAAGTAGTCTCTTAGTGAGTACGCATGAACTTGGAAGAGGTAGTATACTTGTATAAGGATCTTAGTAAACTCGGTATGTGGATTATATTGTATTGTATTTAAAGTATTGTATCGAATGGAAGATTGTAGCATTTATTGGTATACGGAGTGTGTATGGTAGGTATGTAACACTCGGGATTCCGGTCCATCAGACCGATGCTGTATGTAGAAGAAGTAGCCTTGTTAGTCACGTGGGTGACTAACGGCATTGTATCACCCACTGTATGTAAGTATGTAAGTATGTATCCGCTGCGTGTATCTGATGTGTAAGGAGATTGGACGGTAAGCACAGCATTAATAATAGGGGTGTTACAACGAACTTACAAGTGATGTCAGAGCATGTTTACCTATTAACGAGGCAAATGCTTCAGGGTAAATCGTTTTAAGAATGAGTTCGTACAATGTCAAAGCACCGAAAGTTGACGAAACCGAACTACTCCAAATGGTGTGAACAAATGGAGGATCAGTTAAGGTAATTTAATCATTTGACAGGGAATTGGATGATGATTTGGGTACCGAGATGACTCTGTTGGCATAAGGGTTGAAGAGGATTCTTAACAGAAAATGTGGAGGATATCAAGGTGGCAACAATTCTAGACGAGAATATGACACTAGTAAAATTGAATGTTTTCGGTGTCACAAGTTAGGCCATATGATAAATGATTGTCCTTTGCCTTCCAAACTTCCACAACATAAGGGACGAGATTCACGTATGGCAGCTGTAGTTTGGAGAGAAGAAGAAGATGAACCAAAATACACCTATTAACATAAAGTTGAGTTCAATTCCATAGTGGGCAGAAAAGAAGATTCGGAGTCTTATATCGGATAATGATCGGATACGTCAGGATAATACTGATCTTCAGAGTGTGATGCTCTCATCCTTCGTGGTATAAAGGAAACGCTAAACTTAATGAAATGGTAGGTCTCCCTAGTCAAGGACGTCCAGGCCTAGGGTTTCATGGCACAAATCCATCATTAAATGTTTTACCTCATAAACGAAATTCACAGACTATAGCTGATCCTAAAAGATATCCTAGTACTGCTAAACCACGAGCTTCATTTACTACTGATATGAATGTTGCATCACATGCAAGGATAGAGTGTAGCTATTGTCATATACTTGGTCATCATATTTGTACATGTCATAGGCTTAACGTAAAATGCTCAACTTGCTCAGTTTAATACTGTTAGATATGTACAGCTATATCTTAGACGACCCAGACAACAATTGGTCCCTAAGTGACGCTAACTTTTTTTTGTCTTCTCGGGAGTATACCAATGGGTCTAGTTTGAGGCTTATGGACAGTGGATGTTCTCGTCACATGACAAGATCATACCTTATTTTAAGAATTGGAAGGCTTACATGAAGGACTCGTTACAATTTGGTAACAATGGTAAAGGTCGTATTGTTGTAGTTGGAATAGTAGGTGAAAACACTGGAGTAGAGGATGTTTGCTTAGTTGATGGGTTGGAACATAATATTCTAAGTGTCACTCAAGTTTGTGATAAAGGACCATCGACTATCACGATTGATTCCTATGGATTTATTTTTCTTGATATTTCCACTGGTTTTCCACTTCTTAAGGGTTACATGAAAGGAAACTTGTATCTTGTTGATGTTAACTCACAAGAACTTGATGCAACATGATTAACAGTTTCTACATTCAGCACTAATCTATGGCATCAACATCTGGGTCATGCTCGTACTAGATTAATCAACAGACTCGGAACCCAACATCTAGCTGAAGGATTGCCATCTAATGTACTCCATGATAAAGGACCATGTGGTGCATGTCTCTTGAATAAACAAACTCGTACTGTACATGTACCTAAAGTAATTGTGTCTACAACTGGAGTCTTATAACTATTGCATATGGATCTGGTGGGTCCTATGCGAACTATGACACGGGCTGGTAAATGTTATATTTTTGCACTGGTGGATGACTATTCCAGAATTACATGGATCTTTCTACTTCACAGTAAATCAGATACCTTTGATCTTTTTAGGAGTTTCTATCTTCGTATTCAGCGTCACTTGGGTCTTCCTCTAACAACAATTAGATCAGATCAAGGAACAAAGTTCATTAATCAACACTTCAATCAGTTCTGTGCTGACCAGGGTATCACTCATGCACATTCTACGTCACGTACACCACAACAATGGTGTAGTGGAAGGAAGAATCGAACCTTGGTCGAGATGGCACGAACAATGTTGAATGCCAGTGGATTAGCTCTAAGCTTTTTGGGAGAGGCAATTAACAATGCATGTTACATTCTTAATAGATCCCTTATCATACTTATTCTGAATGAAACACCATACGAGTGGGTCAAAGGACACCCACCTTTCAATTTGTCATCTGAAAGTCTTCGGATGTAGATTTTTTATTCTTAACAATGGAAAACAGGTCAGTGGTAAGTTTGAAACCAAAGGTGATGAAGGAGTCTTTTTGGGTTATTCTACCACAAGTAAAGCACGTCGTGTTTTCAACAAACGTATTGTGGTAGTAGAAGAATTCATTTATGTGTGGTTTGATGAATCAAGCTTTGGATATTGTTCTCCTCAAAATATAGGGTCTGAATTAACTTTACAAGACTCACCGGATTCAGATGCCTCAGACCCAGACCCCCTATAACCTCACCTTTCTTCTAATCCATCCCACATAGAATCTACCTCCACTCCCAAGAACCAACAAATGATGATAAAACCCCAATGCAAAAAGAATCCTCTTCTAATGGCTGCTTCACCATCACCTTCAGAATTTGTAGTAGATCCTCATCCGGTTATTCCTCCTTGACGTGCTCCAGGTGTTACTTTGGACAATCTTCTGTCAGATCTAAACTCAGGACAAGTAACTCGTAATTCTCTTCATAACTTTTGTGCGCATGAAGGCTTTTGGTCTATGATTGAGCCCAAAAATGTTAAGGAGGCACTTACTGATTCCGATTGGATACAAGCAATGAAAGAGGAACTGAATGAGTTTTCCCGTAATGATGTTTGGACTTTGGTACCTCATCCTAGTCACAAGGATGTTATTGGCACAAGATGGGTATATCGTAACAAGTTGGATGTTGATGGTTATGTTGCTCGTAATAAGGCACAACTTGTTGTTCATGGATACAATCAACAGGAAGGCATCGCTTATGATGAAACATATGCTCCGGTGGCAAGATTAGAGGCTATACGTATATGGATTGTCTTTGCTGCTTATAAGGCATTTCTGTTGTACCAAATGGATGTCAAATGCGCCTTCTTAAATGGTTATATCGACAAGGAAGTTTATGTTTTGCAACCACCAGGGTTTATTGATCAGTCTAAGCCTGATTATGTCTATTTACTAAAGAAATATGTTTATGGACTAAAGCAAGCTACCCGGGTTTGGTATGCTTGACTTACCACATATCTACTTCATTAGGGTTTCTCCCGTGGTAAAGTAGATAGTACTTTGTTTCTCAAATTTCAAGATTATGACATCTTGTTAGACCAAATTTACATTGATGACATTATGTTTGGTTCTACAAGCTCTACTGTTGGAACCCTGTGTGTTGCAATGATGGAGTCTATTCATGCGCTCAGAGTCTCTCAAGAGCAAAGTCAATCCTGTTGCAACAAACACAGTGACTCTGTCACAACAAAGGAGTATGTCTACAAAACGACATGGTCAACAAGACAAATGATGGCAACTGAATGCAAAATTTAAGGACTTAAAACGTGTCTGATAGCTCACAACATTCTAGTGTCAACAGTCAACTTCTGTAGGTCGTAATAATCGGAGCCACAATCTAAATTAACCAAGAAGTGAGCCAGATATGAAAATTGTACCACAAAACGATCACAACACTAAAATTTCGAAACAGACTCCTTCAACGGCTCCAGAAACTTTCCTATATAAAGAGCTAGAGTTTTCAGTTGCATTGTGTGCTTTCATTACATACTTATGAGCTATTATAGAGAATTGTTTCTTGTAATCAGAGATAAAAGTTTCCTATCATTTTCTGTTCATGTGCGCAGAGTCTTTCAAGTGCAAAGTCAACCATGTTGCAACAAACACGGTGACTCTGTCACAACAAAGGAGTCCGTCTACAAAACGACATGGTCAACAAGACAAATGATGGTAACTAAATGCGAAATTTAAGGACTTAAAATGTGTCTGATTGCCCACAACGTTCTAATACCAACAATCAACTTCCTTGAGACATGATTATCTGATTGCCCACAACGTTCTAATACCAACGTTCTAATACCAACTATTATCAGCCTTTCCTGTTGTCACTGGTATGGCGTCACTGTCGATTGTCGTCAGTTCCTCATATGAGTAGTGGTTGGCGCCGTACGATCTTCAACACACCCTTTCAATAACTCAGGTAGTCTTAAGTACTTAAGTTAGTTAATGTATTTCTTTTCATGACATCTGCTCGTTATTTAGGCAGGTCATAGTTGTAGTTACTGTAAGTTTTGAACAGTTATTAACGCCCTTCGGCGGACTAAGTAAGAACTAACTTACTATTCCTCACTGTTCTATCACACACCCTGTATCCCAAGGTTAATTTAGGTTGTATTCAGATCTCAGAGCGCAACTACGCTCTGATACCACTTTTTGTAACACCCCAACCCGAAACTCCACAACCTGTACAATGATAGCTCCCAAAGATAACTAGAAATGCAGCGGAAAATATATACATAACAACGGGTGGTGCTACAATGCCGCTAGTCACCCATGTGACTAACAAGGCTAACTCCAAAATAACTTACAAATGATGCGGTCTGAGCGCTGAATACAAACCTCTTAAAACAACAAAAGTAAATAATAAAAGTACAGTACTTGTAAAATGATTCCGGTGATAACAGTCCCCTGTCTTAATTCTACCCCGCCTACACTCGGTCGGGTAATCTCTTCATTCTTCAGGTACCTGGAATTGTTTAGCCATGAAATGGCTCAGCAAAATAATTTGACGGTATGAAAAACGTGCAGCCCACAAGCTACTGGGCCACACCAACTATTTTGTCGAATACATGCAAGTCATTTTTATAAAGCTGTAAATAAGCATCATAACATAATCATAACAAGCATCCATACAAGGATAACAATGTCACACAGAACAAGACTGCAGAAGGTCAAGTTAGATGTCCTGTAATCATTCACCAGTAGTCTGATCCTCACAGTGGGACTAACATGTATATAAGAGTACCTCACAGCGGTGGAGGTATAGTGACCTCGTTAAACTCCTTCATGGAGTAAGATGGTAGGGTATGATAAACCCTTAGACGAGATGGGACTCTCGTACAAGTTGGTGGGTAATTAGTCCCTCAGAAGATAACGTAGTTATCTCCTGTACTTTAAAAAGGTGGGAATCGAACCCTCGGGAGGAATAAAGTCTTCCTCCCCACTTGAACTGTTCCGGTACGCAGCCGGTGAGTGACGTAGTGCACCCAAAACTCCCGTCACGACGTAAATTGTATAGGAGACGACCTGTGACAGGTACAACTTCGGTAGCATGCATGGCCAGCTCCAACTGGGCTCCTCATTCTCGTAGTATAGAATTGTTAAATGTCACTCAAGGACGTTAATCAAGAACACAATGTATATTGTCAGTTGTCACGTTTAGGACAACGACGTTTGTTATAAAGTGAAGTTAGTGAGAGACTTGAGTACAAGTTCTCGGTATAATAAAACGCAGGTATTTACTCTACTGGTAATGTAGTGTTGTATGCGTGGAACATACACGTTACGGTTAGCAACATCACGCACATAGAATAACACAACAGTGCACAAGGGTAATACAACATTTTACAGCAATTATCTTGGTCGTTATTTCAAACAATAGATAGCACACAAGCCGGTGTAATCCGGTAGAAAGCAGACTGCAAGAATTCCATACCGTTCACCGTAGACTGTACTTGTTTGGTTCCCGGTCAACGTCTGGTCAAACAATGTCCTAGAATAGGATTAACTGAGAGTGTTAATTTATGTAACTCTCGTATATTATTTTTATTGATTCATGAAACGATTTCATATTCGTTATTTCATGTGAGGTTTATTTCTTTATACTCATGTAGTTTCTTTAACCCCCTTATCCTTATTATTAATTAAGGTATTTATAATATATTCCAAACATGTAGTCTTAATTTCTAAACTTATATGTGTGGTAATTCCTTTTAATTACCTTATGATTGGATGTTACTTGTTTGTTATT
>CM041782.1:131748387-132087477 GCA_023374045.1 Limonium bicolor
TCCCTTCTCTCATTTTTGTTTTTTAATGGTTGTGTAGTCTTCTTGTAGCCTGAGATGGAGATTTTTCCCCAAAATCGCTAAAACCTCCATTGTTGTACCTTGAGCTTGTTTAATGCTTTATTTTAGTCCTTGTGCTTAATGATGATGATTATTGAGTGCTTGTGGCTTATAATCTTGCTCAATTTGGATTTGGGGGTTTGATTAGGTTCGCTCAATTAATTGTCAATTTGCTAAATTGGTTAGAGTAATGTTGCCAATTAGTTTAGCATTAGTGTGGGTTTCTATCAACATGTGACTTTGAGATAGAAATCTAAACCGTGGGGACTAAATCAATGTACTCAAATTTTGATGATTTTGTGATTAGACTACATTGAAACTTAGGGGAACTTGAGCTTAGTGCTATCGATTGACTTGAGGCTTAGCTGATTGAAAAGTCTTGGATAAATCGGGTAGGATGAGTAGGCCTAGATTAAGTTGCTAATTAATTAAGTGTTCCCGTTGTTTAACTACGAGTTCAAGAGTCGACAACCAGTGGTGCAAATATCCATCACGAGCTACATCTATCCTAGTTTAGATTTATTGTTTTTTTATTTCTTCATTTATCAACCCAAACAACAAAACCCCCATAACAATTTACATTTATGCACTTGTGTTTATATTCTTGCACATTTACTAAATTGATAATTAGCTAGATAGTTGTGAAGTCTGTGGATACAACACTTGTTGTACTGCTTCAACTGGGTTCACTGCCCATTAGCTAGCAAGGTAGTTTCATTACTATTTTCCCAACAGAATGAGGCTTCTCTACTGAAGGAATGAGCCTCTGGATAGACCTGTCTAGCTTCTTCTCATGAGGAGTGAATGGGCAAAAATATGAGCGGCCCTGATAAGTTACTCAACAACAAAATCCACCTCATAACTTTCCCTGTCATCCTCTACCGAACGGCTCAATACGTGCTCTAAAACATCGGAGGACTCAAGCAAGGGATTAATTGCAGCAGTTTCCTTGGGGACAGAATCATCCTCCAAGTCAGAAAAATCATCAATCAAATCAGCAAAGAAAACAACATGAGATGAAGTAGTTTTTCTCATCATTTTATTTATGTCAAAGCTGTGTTATTCATCATGGAATCTAAGAGAAATCTTTCCTTTATCAACATTATTCACAATTTTAGTAGTTTGAATGAAAGGTTTACCTAGGGAGGGCAACATGTCGGGTTCGGGTTGGGTGATGCTCCACCCGACCCGTCACCCGTTTTTTACCCGCACCACCAGACCCGACCTGTCACCCACAACTTCATCACCCGTCACCCGCGGGTGAAACGGGTGAACCCGTCACCCGTTTTATTTTATTTTCCAGCATGCATTTTTATTTTTTAACACCTTATATAAGCTAAAATTTTCAAAAAAATACACTTATATTTGTTCAATAATACATACCACATCAACTAATGTTAACAACATACTCAAAACATAGAGTATTAACCAAAATATTTCCAAAATATCTCAAAAAATATGGAATAAGTATATTTTTTTTACTTAAAATAATACATACGGGTGACGGGTTAGGTGAACGGGTTGGGTGACCGGGTGAAAATTGTTCACCCGACCTGACCCGTCACCCGCACCTGTTTCACCCGTCACCCGTTTTAGCGGGTCGGGTGGTCGAGTGAAACGGGCACCCGTCACCCATTGCCATCCCTAGGTCTACCCAAAATTAGAGGCACCTCAATGTCCTCATCCATGTCAAGAATAACAAAATCAACAGGAAAGAAAAACTTACCAAATCCAACTACAACTACAACATTCTACACCATACCTCGAGGAGTGATATAGGACATGTCAGCAAACTGGAGGCTAAAGTGAATGGGCACGAGCTTACCAGCATAAAGCTTTTCAAACATTATGTATGACATCATATTTATGCTCGCTCCCAGGTCACAATGGCTGTATCCACAGTCCATGTCTCCAATGGAGCAAGGGATGATAGGCTGACAAGGATCTTCACACTTTGGGGACAGCTTCTACAACATAGCTGTTGAACAAGTCTCTATCAGCTGAACAATGTCCCTCTCCTTGTACCTACATTTGTTAGAAATCTAGTCCTTCACAAACCTAGCGTAGTTGAGCATCTTCTTAATAGCATCAGTCAAAGGAATATTAATTGTCAGCTTTGAAAACACCACTTCCTAAACAACTCATCAAGCTTTTTCTCTTTAAGACGATTAGGAAAAGGAAGCTCTTTTGCAACTATTTTTCCTTTTGAATTCTTAAAAAAAAATATTAAAATGGGAAGAAGTCTCCCCGTTAGCTACCTCAGGAGGGGCAAGAGGCCCTGATGGTGCACCAATATTAGAAGAAGGAGGATTGGTCTCTTCATCAGTTTGACCCTCTTCACTTTACCTTGATCAAGCTATCTTCCACTTCTGAGAGTAACGCCCTGCACGTCATCTGACTCAAAGCGGTCCTCAACAATCACTGCATCATGAACAATCACAACCTTTAATTGTTCTTAAGGATTCAGATCTGTTTGAGAAGGTAGTGAACTAGGAGTTCTCTACCGCAATAATAATTGAGTCAACTGACTCATCTGTCCCTACAAGTTCTACACAGACTGTGTCAAGTTATGATTAATCATCCTTTGTTGCTCATAGTGACTCTGCTGTATGGCCACCAGCTTGTTCATCATCTCCTAAAAGTTATCATTATTTGAAGTCAAAGATGACTACTGGTACTGAGATTGCTATGGCCGAGGTTGATTGTATTGAGGTCAAAAGACACCAGGAAGTCCTTTCCGAGTCAACTACTGAGGCTGCAACTGATGAGAATTCAGAGCATATATTAGGATTTCCATACCTCAAGTTTGAATGTTGATTATGCACCCAAGGTTGCCATGTGTATGTCTGACCCATAACATTGACATTCTCCATCTGCTTCTTTTCCGCTATCTGGGGACAATCATCAAACTCATGAGGTCCCCTACACTGAGAACAACAATGGTCATTGGAACCAAAAGACATCTGCTTGACTGTTTGAGTAGGGGTCTGTCCCAAAGTGAGCTGCTCAAGCACTTTCACCATGCTGCCCATCGTGGTTTCAAGTGTGCTTGCACATCAATTAACTGCTTCATCATAGGATTGGTGTCCGAGAAGAACTAGCACCAACAGAGTAGACACGGTCACCACTAGGGATCCACTGTCTGAGCTCCTCACAATAGGACTCCATGGCAGCCATAAATTCCTCTCCACTATTAGCTAAAAGGTATTCCTACCAAAAAAGCTCTGACTTCTCCCTTGTTCTGATCTCTTAGACCATGAAAAAACCCTTGAGCCAAAGAAGTTTCATTCTGCCCATGGTGAGGAAACCGGCGGAGCAACTCTTTAAATTGATCCCAAGCTTCACAAATCATCTCAAATCCCAATTGCTTGAAAGACATCAACCCTGTTATCATTTGGCGAGTCCGAGAGATGGGGATGTATTTTTCCTAGAACCGTTCCATCATTTGCTCGCAGGTGGTAATGATACCAAGAGGCAGACAATGATACCACTTTGAAGCTTCCCCTGATAGACTATTCTGAAATAGGCACAACCGGGCATACTCCTTCAATCCTAGCTATCGACCAAGCTGGTCCAGACGGACCAAGAAACGCTGAACATGGTTGAGCGCTTCTACATGATCTACTCCAGAGAAGGTCCCGTAGGGTAGTGACCTAAAGCTAAAGACTAAGGAGCGGGCTTTAGCTTTTGCATCTTTACCAATAATTCATGTGTACGATGATGAAGAACCACAGGCCTCATCTAGGGGTGGCAGGAGGTCGATTGGTTGGTTCTCATCCATGATGAAATCAAGAGTTCTCCTAGCACTCAAAGCATGATGAATAATGCACTAAATATCAAGGTCGAAAATATTTTGGTGAATCTTGAGACCGAGTATTGTGCATTTCCCAAGTACATGCAATAACAAATAAGAAGAACCACAAATATTAACTTAGAACTAAAATAAAACAAGAAGAAATAAAAAAATCAAAATTAACGAAATTGCTAAAACAAAATAAACTAAAAGTAGAATATAAAAAAATCAAATGAAATAAAATAAAAATAAACAATTGACAACCGAAGTTAAGAACTAGACAAAATCAAGTCCTTGACAACTGTGCCATTTTATAAACAGGTAAAATTGGCTTACTAAAAACTAAATAAATTAATCTACAAAATTAGTAAATTAATCGTCTTCGGGTTGCAAAAATCTCGGTCACTTCAGTATAGAAAACGTAGCAACCAGGTATCGAAGTGTGGGACTCAAAAATAAATAAGTCTTATTCTAAAGCAACGGTAAAATTCAAGAGGGTTTTTGTTGTTTTATAGATTAAAAGTAATGGAAAACGAATGAATAAGCAAGCTAAGGTAGTGGGTAAATAAAGTGGTTGAGGCGGAACTCCGGGTTCAGGTTATCTTTTTCGCTTATTAGATTGTGCAACTTCCACTAGTTATTTTGAGACTCGGATCGACAAAATTTCTAAAATTCTCTCTAGAGCTAAATCATAGCCTTTAAAGAGCTAATCTAATAGAACATGCTAGATTTAATCCAGATTCAAGCAAAGACGTTTCGATAGATAAGCACAAGGAATTTATTTTTGCACCTAAGGGACAACCTAATCTATCCAATTTAGTTCTCTACAAGTTCATAGATTATATGACCTTTCTATGAATCATTGATCTGATCATCATAGAATTTGTAAAGCAATTCAACAAACTCACGAAATTTACTAAAACACAAGAATAAATTAATCTGTAACAATCTGGAATTACCTCAAATCAACTAGTATAGAAATCACAAAATCGTCTTAAGCTACAAATAACCATCCCCCGGAGTTTAATCCTTCTAGCCAGACATGCTAAAGAAGAGAAAAATGAAAACAGTAGAGTGGGCATAGAGATTAAGGGAGGTCCCGAGCGTGCTTTATTGTTGACATCTGAGGATTGCCGGAGTTGAGGATGAAGGTGGTGATGAATTCTCTCTACGGTTGCTGCTAGGGTTGTGTTAGTGTTGTGCTAGTCATAAGAGGATGTGAAAAATGATGAGTTTTTCTTTTGCCCTCATTTTTGTCTCTTTAAATTGAAATCTACGCGAAATTTAGCCTTCTCCGGCGCTGTGTCAGGGTGGGAAAGCCGGACGTGACTTAGACTTGTCCAGGCGAGAATTCTGGCACTGTGAGTGTGAGGTGTCCCAATGAGTGTCCGGGTGGGAAAACCGGACATCTAGCTGGACAGAAATATTTAAGCAATTCTCCGCGCAAATCTCTACTCATGGTCATAAATATAGGTGTCCATGAGGGGTGTCCGGGTAGGAAAGTCGGGCGCTTACCCGGACACTTGTAGCATTCAAAACAGAGCATTATAGAGGTGTCCTGACTTGCGTTCGGTAGAATGGCCAGACAAGAGTGGTGTGTCCGGGTAGGAGAGCCGGACATAGGGTTGGACAAAAAAGAAACTTCATTTTTGTGAATGTCCGGGCCCACGGATGGGCTTTCTGAACTCACGGACGGGTTGTCCAAGTAAGTACCGCTGGACACAGGTCCGGACACTTGTACAATATAAGATCCTCTCCTACGCAACACAATTCCTCTTAGATTGAGTCCTAAGTAATAAAAATATCCAAACAAGACATTTTAAAGCATTTTCTCTTCGATAAAGATATGAACTTCAATTAACCATAAAGTAGGGAAAAGGCAAGAAAAAACAAGGGGTTTCGGCACTGAAAAGTATATCAAAAATCAACTTATCACAACACTTCACTGATACACATCGACCTTCTCAGAGCGACAACAATCTCGAAGACTGTCGGCAACGAAGCCATCTCTAACAAATCACGGGAGAAAGAAACAATGATATATAATTTATCGAGGCAAAAAGGAAGGGTGCAACGATACCTTTTTAGTAAACGATATTTATAGCCAGACGAACCCAACGGTTAGGAGCACAACTCTTGCAACCGTCCAAATCGAACTTTGAGTGCTCCAATCAAAACAAGCCACGTAGCCCACTCCCTATAGTTGCCACTGTCAAAAGCAGCAACCCAAACGCATCGGTGACTCACCCACAACTACTGACCCGCTACCTCACCACAACTCTATCGCCTCGCATCAGACCCGCCGCCTTGCACCTATCCCATCGCTAGACACTCCATTTTCTAAAGCACGCGTAGTTAAAGCCACGTACACCCCCTCGCTTCACTTAGTATCATAAGGAACAAAAAAAAATCAAAAGTTTAACTTCCCACCCAAAACCGTCGAAACGTCAAACTTGGGGGACTAGTAGACACCGGGAATCACCTGGGCACCCGGGTAAGACCCCCAGCCTCTTCCTCTTCCAAACATTTTTTGCAACTTTTTCCAGAAACCCACACAAACCTTTAAAAGTCTCGCTTCCCTCTTAAGCTCTAAAAGCAAGACTTGGGGACTAGTGTTGGTAATGTGTGACCAGTCACACCTTAATTAAACCGTATTACTAAGAGCATTAACCACACTTCTCCTAACAACCACATGTTCTCGAGCAACAATCCAGTAGTCAAGATATGGAGACCTCGACTAGCAAGTATCCCGCACAACGGACATCAAGACCAGGAAGCCAATCTCGTCAGGACTCGAAACCAAAGATAAGTAGCCAGGTACCACCATCGGAAACCCGTTCGACTACCCACGTCCCATAGAAAACAATCATGACTTAGCACACAGCCCGCTGACGTCCGATCCAATCAGTCTCACCAGATAGCATGTCCTTACCACCTTTGACACTCATGGTTACCAAGTTGCACGTCTCGCTTACATGCCATTAATGCCACAATATAGCAAGTGTCATTTCTGCAGTTAAGGATGGACGACCAAGCAGAGCAAGGAATCTTCATCCTTGACAAAGTTACTTAACCAAGGTGACATCAGTCTCATCTCGAAGCACATCCCACGCCATCAACCCGGCTAGCAAGTGAATGACAAAGTCGGGAGATGTACCAAACCCTCTCTCGCCCTCTTCCATATAAATAGCAATCAATATACATTTAGTATACAACACAACAGAAGGAAACATACCTAGTACTCGCAAGTACTCCTTGTACCTCAATTGGTGCTCAATTGTTCTTACTAAGAACCTCTGTCATACCACCCGTGGACTAGGTCATTCACGATCTAATCACATATAAATCTCGTTGTCGTCTTCTTACACACCATTGTTCTTGACATTTCATTATAATCACCACCTCGAACTCTAAATAAAAAATTATTGTATTATATTCCATGCCATAAAATTTGTCTTTTACTATATCTATCATCATTTTAAATCAAGTCTCCAATAAATTAATAAGAGTCCCAAATTAACAAAAACATAAAATACACATAGATAGATTGCAATGAAAAAATATCTTGTAGCACACACCCGCTCCGTTTTATTTTCTTAGTTTCCTTTCAATATGCTGTCCAGCCTGTCTGGGACTCTGGGTCAAAGTTTTCCACCTTGCTGTCCCCACCACAATCTGCTACAAGCCGTACGTAACAAACACACGCTCTCTCTCGTAACGATCCATCCTTATCGTTTCCCTTCTTTTTTTTTTTTAATCGTTTCCGATTAGGATTCAAAGTTGTTTCTTTTCCTTTTTGTCCTTTTTTAAATAATATAACTTCCAAAAACGGACGAAAATACATCGGCAACCATAACTGATTAGATCCGAATTTCAAAATTTTATCCTTCTTTTATATTTCTTTAATTAAGAGTCTATAACCCCCATTAATGAATATTTGTTCATTCTTGCCGGTGGGGAACGTCACAGGGCAATTAAAAATAATTAGTTGGGCGTATAATTAATTATACCTAAAACTTGCTTTTAGGAGGCATAACGGACCGGAGTAGTACTTTATTCTCGAACTGAATACGGTAATAAATAAATAAAAAGCAGGAGTGAGACTGACTGAGAGTGTGGTGGGAGTTGATAGAGTTGCGTAATTTTATGTCACATGGAAGAATCAGCTATCAACACGTGTCCCATTACAGCTGTATTGGTAGTAACTGCCCTTACCTGGAAGCTGCGCCCATCCCCACCATCACCTTCCCCCCCCCCCCCCAAACGGCCTATAACCAGTCTCTCTCACCGGTTGTACCGGTTATCCCAAAACCAACCCCGTCTCTACTCAACTCAAATATTTCCTCCCTTTGAACTGCATATATAAACCTTCGTTCCTCTCTTGTTGAGAGTGTTTCATCCTCTTCAGAGGAAGGCCGCCGTGAGACTCCACTCCACCCACCACCATCCTTCTAACCTCAAAAACAGAAAAAAAAAAAATTCCGTCTATCAATGGCTTCTTCACCATCCAGATCCAGAAAGGAAATGATGGATCGTATCAAGGGACCATGGAGTCCAGAAGAAGACAATCTTCTCCAACGTCTTGTTGAAAAACACGGACCTCGGAACTGGTCTATCATATCTAAATCAATCCCTGGTCGATCCGGTAAATCATGTCGTCTACGATGGTGTAACCAGCTCTCTCCTCAAGTAGAGCATCGTCCTTTCACCGTTGAAGAGGATTCCGCTATCATCAAGCTCACGCTAGATTCGGTAACAAATGGGCAACTATTGCTCGTATGCTTTCCGGTCGAACCGACAACGCTATTAAGAATCACTGGAACTCTACTCTTAAGCGTAAATGTTCATCCATGAGCGGGAATGATTTTAGTAACTTTGACTTATCTGATCTCCCGCCACCACTTAAGAGATCCGCTAGTGTTGGTCCTGTTACTAACCATTCTTGTCTTAGCTTGAATCCTGGTAGTCCGTCAGGATCGGATTTAAGTGATTCCAGTATCATCATGCCTACACAGCAACATCATCATCTTCCCTACAGTAGGTCTATTCCCTTTCCTCTTCCTGTTTCTGCTGTGATGCCGCTCTCGCCCGGTAATAAAGATAGTGGATCAGCTTCAATCAAGTTTACTGAACCGGAAACCGCTTTGAGTCTATCTCTACCGGGATCCGACTTTCATGAAATCCAACAGCAACAAGAGGAGGAGGATCAAGATGTGCAACCTGAATCTCACTATCATCGGCCATGTAATATTGTGCCCCCACCACCATCACCACCGAATTTGGTGTTATCTTCTCCGATGGATGGTTCTTCGGCTGCATCCGAGAGGGGTTTCGGTCCGTTTAGTAATAGGGAGTTGTTGGCGGTGATGCAAGACATGATCAGGCAAGAAGTCAGGAGTTATATGGATCAGCAGCAGCAGCTGAGAAATGTGCAGGGGGGTGGTGGTAGGACCGTGTGTTATAATCAGACTGAAGCTGTAGCCAATGCTATGATGAACCGTATGGGTCTGAGCAGGGTGGATTAGGACTAAAAGATGGAGGGGAGGTGTAGGATTGAATCTGAAATCGTGTTAAGGCGGAAACAAAATCAAAGAAAATCATGTTTCTGTATTTTCTAGTTCAAAATAATTTTGGTAGTGTACAGAGAAAATCCCGAGGATAGTAAAGTGAAATTAATGAAAATGTGATCGACAGGATGAAAAAGAAGATGACTTTTTGATTAGTTCTTTATTTTTAATTAATTTGCATTAACAGCTGGATACCAATTCAAAGCTCGAGAACATTACAGTTTAATATTTCTAACAAAAAAGGAGACTGCTTTCTGTTTGGATAAATAACTAATTATACTTGCATAGTTTACTTACAGTTTGGGCCAGCCCTGATCATCAAATTCAATTTCAGTGCAACTATAGGGGAGGGGTTCTCCCTCCTCTCTTCCAAGGCGCATGCATCATTGCTAAACAACAATTTCTCTGGTCTTAGCTTTTCTTTCTCCCTTCGAGGAATCCCCTTCTTTCCCTATTTCCATTGACGGAAGATTCTTGTCTTTCTTGTTTTTCTAGATAACTACTTTGTCAGATGGACACATCCTTGTAGACTTCTAAATTAGATTTCTAAATTAGTTCCCTTCGTATTTGGTTAAGTAAATATAGTTGGTAGTATCTCTAGTCTTTTTTTTTTTTTTTTGTCTTAGTCTATCTTTGTTCTTATGATTTTTATTTTCTTCTCTTTATTCGGTTTGTTCGTTTGTGCTGGTCTGTTTGGGGCTTTGAGTTTCAGAGATGTCGCCATGGACGCATGTGAAGCCAAATTTGTGCCTCCCTATAGGCCATGCAATCGGTTTCTAATCTAGATGTTGAAGTTTCTTTGACCTGAGGTGGGCAATAGTCAATCATTTGTCTTAAGTGTTGACAAGGCTGTCTTGATGATTTCAGGGTCCGGTACTAAAATCTAAAATGAGGTCTTTATAGAATTAAATTATGTAAATTTAAAGATATTATTAAATTAAATTATGCATTAACAATGGTCACGTTTAAATATATCTCTAACATAAAGTGAGTTAGTTACTACAAAATGAAGTAAAATCATCAACCAATTCTTCATAATTTATTTGCTCTAAAAGATTATTTTTGATTGCTATCATCGCTAAACCATTAAGCCTTTCTTGAGACATTGTAGAACACAAATATGACTTCAACAGCTTGAGTATTGAGAAACTTCTTTCTGTAGATGCAACAGTAACATAGAAATAGTCAACAAAATTCTATATGCAATGGTTGCATTAGAAAATCAATCAACAGACCTTAAAAATGTCAAAATCTTAAAATGTCCCATCTTTTTGTTAGGCAAAAACTCTCTAAGTAACTTAAGCTCCACATTCAAATCATTGTCATTGATATCAGATTGTCCACAATTACTAGGTGCATTTTCCAGATGAGTGCAACAAGACATCAAACTCTAATCATCCAAGGAATGCAACATGTCTGATGTAAATAGAAAACAAAAAATTTTCTGATATTCTTGGTATTGTTCAAACCTCGTTTTCAAAGAAATAATTTCATGATCAACAATGTATAAGAATTAGTTAACTCTAAAGGAATCCTCATGAGATAATACACGAATATCAGGTGAACTCTTATCAAAATGGTTCTTTCTTCGAATTTCACACATAACTGGATACACAGGATCAATATTCATTTCAATGCAAATATCCTTAGCAATATTAGTGGCATCATGGTAACCACTTTCCCTATACTTCTCAAAAAATGAAATCAAACATTTTACTTCTTCGATTGCAACATCAATTACCATATCCTTTGATTGCAATTTTTTGCTAACTATATTAACAGCACATAATATATCATACCAAATAATTATTGCAATTACAAATTCATAATCACCAAGTTCATTTGCGGCTAATGATTTAGCTTCGCTACTTATCTTAGAATCATTATTTGATTCTGCAACTTGAAGTCCCGTAATTCCACGATTTGAAAGCTTATAGCTTTAACACTATCAACTCAACTTTACCAACGAGTAGATGACAATGACTTAGGATTTAATCCTTTTGCACTGTCTTTCAAGATTTCCCACCTCTTAGTAGAATTTGCAAATATTGTGTAAGTATGTTATATGATGCTAAAAAAGTCTCTAGCCTTACCACATGAATTGGCCATATCACATAATGTCAAGTTAAGACTATGACAACCACAAGCACTATAGAAAGCTCTTGGATTTAAATCTAATAGTCGTTTTTTGCACTCCTTAATGCTTTCCTTTCATATTTGATCCACTGTCATAGCCCTGACCTCTCACATTATCTATATCAAGGTCAAGAGACTTCAATTCATTTTGCAATACAACAAAAAGGCCTTGTCCACTTCTATCATTCACATTTAAAAAATCCTAAAAACGACTCCTCAACATGAACACCACAAGAAGAAACATCAACATATCTTAGAATCAAAGTCATTTGCTCTTGGTGACTAGAATCCGGAGTGCAGTCAAGAATCACAAAGAAGTACTTAGCTTGCTTTATTTTCTTGATGATTTCTGATTTAATAGCAGAAGCAAGCAAACCTATCAATTCATTTTGAATATTATGACCAAGATAATGAACATGAAGATCATCATTTGTAATACGCTTAACATGCTCTTGAACAATAGGGTAAAACTCTGCCAGCATCTCAATTAAGTCTAAAAAATTTTCGTTGCTATTTTCACACAAGCTTTCTTTACTACCACGAAATGCTAGACTATGTTTTCCCAAGAATTTCACAACCGAAATGATTCTAAATAACATTTTTTCCCAATGATTCTTTTCTTTCTCCAATTGTTCTCTAAAACTTTTATCAATGGTCTCATTTTTTAAAAGCTTCAAACGTATATCATACCAAGTGACCACGTTCTTGACATGCTCCCAACTTGTCTCATGCTCTCTCAGCCTAACACTAACATGTGACCAATCTCCAAAACCCTTATTTGTTAATTGACAGAATATGGGCCCTTTTCTAAAACATTTCACAGCAAAAACAAAACAATCTATCAAGATCCTTTGAATAGACAAGCCAATCTCTATCACACTTTTCTTCATTTGGCAAAACTCTAGTATATAATGTTGAACTCAATCGTCTAGAAAACTTATCTTTTGGACCTTTATTAACTAACAAATCTCTCTTAGGACCCTTAATAACTAAAAATCAATCAAAAACATGCTTCTATATTTTCTAGTTCAAAATAATTTGGGTAGTGTATAGAGAAAATCCTGAGGATAGTAAAGTGAAATGAATGAATGTTGATCAATAGGATGAAAAAGAAGAGACTTTTTGATTAGTACTTTACATTTAATTTGCATTAACAGCTGGATACCAATTTAAAGCTTGAGAACATTACAGTTTAATGTTAATATTTCTCAAACAAAATAAAAATGAAGGAGACTGCTTTTTGGACAGATAACTAGTTATACTTACATAGTTTACTTAAAGTTGGGCCGGCTCCAATCTTCAAGTTCAATCTTCGAATTCAATTCCAACTCTAGGGGAGGGGTTCTCCCTCATCTATTCCAATTTGCATGCATCATTGTTAAACAACAATTTCCATGGTTTTAGCTTTTCTTTCTCACGGAAACCCTTACTTCCCTCATCAGGAGTTTATTTCCCTCAATGGAAGATTCTTTGTTAGATGGACACAATCTTGTAGATTTCTAAATTAGTTCCCTTTGTATTTGGTCAAATAAATAACTTTTTGGTCGTTGGTACTATCTCTAGTATTCATTTTGTCCTAGTCTATCTTTGTTCTTATGGTCTTTGTTTTCTCCCCTTTGTTCGGTTTGTTCGTTTATGCCGGTTTGTCTGGGTCTTGGAGTTTCAAAGTTGCCGCCATGAACACATGTGAAGCCAAATTTATGCCTCCCTAGGCCATGCAATCAGTTTCTAGTCCAGATGTTGAAGTTTTTTTTTTCTCATGACGTGGGCGATAGTCAATCATTTATCTTGAAGTGTTGACAAGGTTGGTCAGTCCGAGTTGACGGTTGCGTATGGGGTAGGAGGCGGGTTGTTGTCGGCATCATGCTTCGACAGGGGAAGTGACTGTTCACACAATAGTTTTGCACCACCACATGGCGCAGATGCTACCACATTTCTAGGCCATTCTTAGTATCTTTTTTCTTTAGGTTGTCGAGGTGTTATTGACGTTAAGATTTAAACTTTCCCATCATGTATTTGTTTTGTGGAAGTGAGGGTGAAGACAGGTGTCGGTTCTATTGTTTAATGAATGGTGTTGGTATGTTGTTGTTTCTTGGTCGGTTTGTGGCTCGTGTTAACCTACATGTTGTCTTTGTCTTTGAGCTGTAACATATATAGAATTTAGTAGTGGGTCTAGAATAATAGTTTATATCGACTAGTTTGGTCTAGCCTTCAGAAAATCCTACTCAAACTAGTTTCCCATGGATAGTTGCTAATAATAGTTGTTTTTGCCTTGTCATCTTTGGTGCTCTGTTCACTGCTTATCAGCCTGTACTTTTGCTCATCCCTTGGTTTTAATATAATCAAGTTTTTTGAAAAAAGTGGCGATCAGAACAGATATGGATAGAACCTATAATAGGGCCTCAAAAACTAGTAATTTCTGTTGGGCAGTTATACATTTTTTAGGTTCATAATTTTTATTAGTTGGAACTTCCAGTTATCTTGGAAAATTTTGATATCTTTAGTTCCCTAGAACAAATTATTATTTTCCACAGGGATCGTGATGTCTTTCTATGGGATCACGGGTCTCTTTATTCTAGTTCACACTTGTTCACTTTTATTTCTACTATATAGTGTAGTTTTTCTTTATTCAGTCATAATGTTAATCAAGAAGCTCTCAATTGAATATGTCTTTTGCCTTCATCTCTTCTGTTTCTTTTGAACTTGATTGTCCTTTGATATCTTATCAATTTCACACAAAATCATCATGGTATAAGAGCAGGAGTACTTGATTTTGTTTCCTTGATCCACTCTGACTTGAATACGGAGACTTGAAGAGGTAGCAGCGATGTCAAACGGAGACTTGAAAAGCATGTGATGGAAAGGGAAAGAATGTCGTAGCGAATCAAGGATTTGGAGTTACAAATCCTCTCTATTTGCAATCGATAGATCATCTAGAACTAAACTTGTTTCAAAAATTTTCGGATCAAGCTTCCAGACTTCAAAGCGGGGGAAGTAGATCACTTTGCCGGTGAAGAATAAAATGGGTTTCATTAATGGAACTTTGAAGAAACTAATCGATGATCCTATGAAGTCAATTGCTTGGAATTTCTCCAACACCCTTGTAATGTCCTGAATCTTGACTGGAGTGGAAATAATCATCGGAGAAAACTTGCCATTTCACTCGACAGATAAAGCTATATGGCATGCCTTGTGTGCGCATTATGATCAGGTTAACGGTACGCATCGTTTCAATCTTACGGGAGAGTTATCTAGGATTGAACATGGGAACAATGTGTCAGTACTGACTTCAATCAATTGCAAAGGATCTAGGATGAAATTTCCCCTAGAATTCAGATTGGAACTTACACTGTGGTTATGGTGATGAGGTCCAAAAATTTCTTGAAGGATATAAGGTTTTTGATTTTCTTTATGGATTAAATCAAGAATATCTGAATGTAAGGGGAAATTTTCTTGATCACCTTTACCAATTGTGGATGCTGCATACACTTATATTGCAAGAAGAAAGGCGCCACAATAACACTAAGGCCGTACAATGATTTATGCAACTTACAAACTCTGCGTTTTTCCTATAACTTGTAGACCTTGTGGTATTTGCATAACTATATATTCCCTTACATATTCATGGAGAAAAGCGTTGTTAATGTCTAGTTGATCTATTATCCGCTTTCTCTTGATTGAAAGTATAACTAAAGCACAGATGGTGATAAGTTTAACAACGGGAGAAAAGGCTTATTCATAATCGAGACCGTATTTTTGTGTGAAACCCCTCACAACTAGTCTTGCCTTGAATCTCTCAAGACTGCCATCCGGTTTGAGTATTGTTTTATAAACCCATTTACAAGAGATGGTTTTCTTTCCCTTGGGAAGCTAAACTATAGACCATGTATGATTATCCTTTAGGGCCTGAAATTTTGGACATAGCTTCAACCCATCTTGGGTCTCTGCTAGCTTCATCATATGTATTTGGTTCCTTAAGGGATTGGATATTGTCTAGGAATTTGTTGGAGGCTGCAGTAAGGGAGATGTTTTGGTTTGGAATGATGCTGGCAAGAGGGTCGATAACAAGGAGATTTGAAGGTGCAGGAAATTGACACTGTTAAGACAATTTCCTAATGAGGATATTAAAGAACAGTTTTGATTGGTTCCAGCAGTACAAACATAATCATTGTATTTTTCAGGTAATCTGTGAGTTCTTGTTGATTGTGCAGATTCTGGGGGCTTGTAATTTGATTGGTTTGATCATGTTCTTTGCTGACAGCACCTGTGTCGTGATCAATACCAACAGAGTGAGATTCAGGGGATGAAGGAGGAGAGTTGTTGTTATCAGGAACAAATTATAGAGGAAGAAAGCTATCCTTTGAATCATGACTTTGAGTGCAATGTAGTTTCTGATGTTTCAAGGAGGGAAAACCAAGGTCTATTAAAGGGTCATGATTAATCTCTGAAAAACAGGTTTTCTCTCGTATCGTAGGGAATAATGTCAAGGGTTTTATCATGCCATATTTCACTCCACTTCTTGTCTCGAATAGGGTAAATCTTTTCAAAGAATACAACATCACTGCTAGTATGGATTTCTCTTGTTTCTTTATTAAGGATTTTGTGGCCTTTCATATTTTTGGGGTTTCCTAGGTAAACAGAAGCACTTGACCTTGGCTCCTGCTTACTTCTATTAGGTTGTATGTTGGTTACATAACAAAGGCAACCAAAATTCTTAATCTGATTATAATCGAGTGAAGTACCTTACAATTTTTCAAAGGGAGAAATGTGTTCTATAACCTTTTTAGGTGTTATATTACTAATGTAGACTGCATGTTCTAGAGAATAACCTAGAATTCAAGAGGATGACTAGATTGGAAGAGAAATGATCTAGTAATCTACATGAGATGCCCTTGTTTTCTCTCAACCACCTCATTTTGTTGGGGTGTACGAGAGCAGCTTGTTTGATATATAATACCAGCTTGTTTAAAGAATTATGTCCCTTCTTGAGATGTACCTAGCTCTTTGGCATTATCTGTTCTAATTACTTTGATTTGTTGACTAAATTGTCTCTCAATCAAATGGATAAAAACTTTAATTGTTTTCATGCCCTCTGACTTATATCTAAGAAGTATAATCCAGCTGGATCTGATGTAGTCATCTACAAACTTGATAAAGTATCTATGCTCCTTTTGTGTTGGAACTCTCATGGAACCACATATGTCCACATGGAACATATGAAAAGGAGCTATATTTTTTGTTTCAGAGGTTGGAAATTTTAGTCTTTTACCCTTAGCTTTATAGCAAACAGAACATGGAATTAAATCAAACTGAGGGAATTTCCTCCCAAGTTTTATTTGCGAGAGTTTCTTATAAGGAATATGGCCAAGTTTACTGTGCCAGAGCAAAAAATATTTTAATACATTTGTATCACAACTCTGTATAGAAGCTAAGGTAGCAAAAACAGCCGAAACAAAAAAAATCTATTCTATTCAGGAAGGATTCTAGAGCTACAACATCTAAGAAGTACAACCCAGAATGTTCAGATGCTATCTTGGTCTCTGCTTGGCTTTGTTTATCCTGCATAAGGCAATGTCTTTGGGTAAACACTACATGCATAATTAGTTGTTCACTCAAATTTTTAACAAAAATAAGATTAAACATGAAAGTTGGCAATAATTACACATCAGATAAGGTTAATCTATCACAAATCTTAGCATGACCAGTGTTACTAACAGAAGTAACAACCTTTCTCTAACCATCACAAATCTTTGCGAGATGTAAGAATATCTTTTTCGTTGTCATTGTCAATCACATTTTCATTAGGGGCATGAGTATCATCCAAGTTAACACACACAACTAAGTAATCAAAAGTATGCATTTCATTATTTGAATCAGATGAGAACATAACATCAAAGTCTTCCTCATCCCGACATTTGTTTAAGGATGATTCCGAGTTAAGAAATACTGGGGGACAAAAAACTTTGAAACAACAAATGAGGTAAAAACAGGGGGAACTGAATAGTATCACGAGGTTTCATCATTTGGTTCAGCGACAAACTGCCTCCTAGTGGTAACCCGTTTTCTAGCCAGTAGCTCATCCTTCTTGGTCTCTTTAACTCTAGTGTAGTTGACA
This sequence comes from Limonium bicolor, assembly GCA_023374045.1. Taxonomy (NCBI): domain Eukaryota; kingdom Viridiplantae; phylum Streptophyta; class Magnoliopsida; order Caryophyllales; family Plumbaginaceae; genus Limonium; species Limonium bicolor. Next base: position 131,766,056 of record CM041782.1, read on the forward strand.
ATAGAAAAATCTCTTTCATGAAATAACATAGTGAGAGACCTTCTTCTAGATCCATAGGTTGTATTACCTCAGTAGTGGGCGTACTCTCAAACTCAGGGAAAAAAGATGTCTTGAAAAATTTTAAAACCTGGAAGTTGCTTCCTCTTATTGCTCATCCAAGGTTCAAGAAAGCCATAGTGCGGGGAGTCATCTTCAGCTTTGACAAAATGACCATCAGGATATCATTCTTGCTTTAGTTAAGTCATAAAAAACCACCATATCAGATCCTAGACTCTCTTTATACTTTCCAGCTTTCTTCTTGAGTTCAATAGGTGTTGTTCTTCCTTGTGAGTGTTTTACAAGTCCCATTGACATAACCCATTTGTTGCATCATGGCTTATGCTATTGAGCTATAGTTTGGGATTCCTCATGGATTAGTGTTGGAGCCTTTCACCTGAAAGTTGGTCGATTCTTTCCAATGGCACCATAAATTTCACTTTCTGATGGATTGAGGATGGTATAACTCTCATGTCCAAATAAGATCCCTTCCAACTAGCTGGTTGTTGGTGGATGGTATATCAATGACAACAAACTCCAAGGTTTGGGTTATAGGGCCAATAATTAATGAAAGGTTCAATGTTCCCAAAATTTGTCACCAAGAATTATTGTATGCCTTCAAACTTAAGTCACAAGAGTCAAAATGATCGTAATCTAGTTATGTGGCCACCCTCAGTCAACACACATTAACTTCCTTTCATCCATCGATTAAGACTCGGGGTACCTTAAAATCTTTATGTTTCATTGTAATATTGAGGGCTCACGTAGGATTAAGAGAAATGTCAGCATCTGAGAAGGTGATTCCCGTAGGTTTGTCTTGCTTAAATGAGCTACAAGTTCTACCTGGGTGGCCTCATCATTTGGTTCTAGTCACCTTTGGCATATTTGTGGCATAAATGAGTAGGTCCCATGTAAGTCCCTCGTGGGTCCTACATTATACTCCAATATATTCAGCTACATATAAAATAGCTGCATTACAGCCAAACCAAAATAGCTGCAAAAAAAACATGCCGAATTGAAACTCACAAACGCTCCTGATGCGTCCCGACGTGTCGTGGATGTATCGTCGACTCTTAATAAAACTTGATAGTGGAGAGATAACTTTAAACTGGAAAACACATTTTGATTGAGAATTTACACACACGAAATTCACTCAACCTCCCTTTCCCCACACACGGACTCCCGGGACAGTTCGACTTTACCCCTAAAGTCATCAACCCTCTCCTGACTATCGGCCTACGGTTCACCGACCGTTCCCCTACCTGTCGTCCTATCAAATATCCAATGTATTGATACTCTAACCCAGTCCTCCCTAGCTCACCAACTCTCTAGCACTTACACACACTCCTAAGTCTGATCCACACTTGCCCAGATTATCTCTTATCTTTTCTCTCGTACAGGGCTTATCTTACAAGGAACATTAATGCACCTATTTATGCAAGTTAGTTGAGATGCCAACTAACAACCTAGGAGTTGTAGACTCTATGAGTAGTATACTCATTATTCTATGAATATAATAGCCACACCCTACTACAGATTTTCTCCCAACTTGATCTGGAGCCACCAGCACACGCGTTGCCTTGTGAATGGGCAAGTTGGCGGCGCGTCTCCCAAGTGGTCGGTCACCACTTGCACACTTCAACTTGTCTAAACTTGTATGGCTCATTAATGCTCATAAATGCTCTCTTCTGAAGTATTACTACTATGTAATGATGTTCATCAATAGCCTTTGTTTATCTTGTTATCTTGCACATTAATGAGATACACCTTTTGTCGTGTGTTTGTCATGAGCAAGCCGTTTGGTCCTTGTTCAATGTCTGATGAAAGAGATATGTGATGGTGTGGTTCTTTACTGCTTGTGTCTTGCTAGAAGTTTTTCAGAGCTCTCGCCGACAGGTGCCCGACTGGTAGAGCACATGTCATGGATTGAGCGTGCTTGCAACCTTGCGTGCTAAGCCACTCATGACTTAAGTGCACTTGCAACCTTGCATGCTAAGCCATTTATTCACCTGTCTTTCTGAAATCATGAATCTTGACAAACGCATTAGATAGACAACACAAGGTTTGCTATCATCAAAACTAAAGGTTCTTGTCTTAACACGAATAGAGCCTTAATCTTTTCACCATTCAAATGTCAAGCTAAGGCTTTACGGTGTTCTTTGGATATTGTTAGCAAAGACCAAATAGTCATAGAGATTGAGGTAAGTTTTCAACTTTTGGATCAATACTTTTTCCCAGGTCACAATTTCTTATCCCTTTGCATCTACTTTTTTACCACTGGATTCATCAAGATGACTTCCTTCTAAGGACAATGATTTGAAATTTCATCCTAATCGGGTCAAATGATGAATCTGGTCCCCAAACATATTGTTGTATTCATCTGCCCTTAACACACAGGAGCTTGTTGAGTGTGTCTCTGTTCTCGATTATTCTACATATTGTATGTCAAGAGCACTACTAGACAGTCTGACACTTCTCCCATTTTTTTGGCTAAACAATCCACACCTTTCATAAACCGTACCATCCAATTTTATTCCATCACATGCATATGTAAGCATAAAATTAGGCTGGCAAGATATCAAATTTGTTGTATCTTTCAAACTTCACTCACTCAAGTTAATCATAGCATCCTTTTTTCTAGCTCTATGGTATGGGATTTGGAATTGTTAATGTTTGGCGAACTTTCAGGAGTAGTCTTCACTTGGCCTTGATCTATCAAATCTTGAATCATATTCCTTAAGGTTTGACATTCATTGGTGAAATGCCCTAGGACTTGGTGCGAGGCACAAAACCTATCACTGAACGGACCAAGCTGGGGAATTCCTAATCTTGGTGTAGAGGGATGAAGAATGTCATCTTTAGTTAACTTGGTAAAGGCCAAACTTAAACTTGTGAGGAGATTTGTGTATGATCGTGGTGGGACCCTTTGCCGGCTTTGGTAAGAATTTGGTGGAGTGGCTCTTGCGTAGGTGATTTGGTTTTGACCCTGGTTCCCAAATGGCTAAGTCAAACCCTTTTGACCATAATTTTGTGAGCCACTGTTGAAATAATTGTCATGTGAACTTTTTTCTTCCTGGATCTTTACTTCCCTGATCAAACTTCTGGAACTTGTACTAGACACTAATTTATTTCCTTTGAAGTTTGAGTTCCCTTGAGTTGATTGAGGCTACTTTTTTTGGTAGAGCATCATATTCTATGTATGAGCAGTTTTTGCAATTTCTGTGACGCTACTAAAGTGTAGATTTTTAAGCTTTTCTGAATACATAGGTTACATATTGTTGATGAAAAATCCTATTTCGCTCCTCATCAGTTGGCCTGCTTGTCATCACTGCTACTTTGTCTCTGAACCTTTTCATAAATTCAATGATAGTCTCATTTTGATGTCAGCATGTGGTTTCAAGATCTCTTCTGGTTGCATCATTCTGAGTGTTATAGGAATAATGGTCTACAAAGAGTTAGCAGATTTCTTTGTAGCTTTTGTTTCGAAGGTCTTGTTTTAAGAACCACTTTAGAGCGTGACCTGTGAGGTAACATGAGAAAGCTTGAATTTTCATCTCCTCAGTAAGCCCTATCAACGTCATCCTTCTCTCAAACATGACTACATAAAGTGGTGTCACCTATGTCATCATACATATCCATGGTTGGGAGGTCGACTAGGTCATATCACCTAGCTTGTGGATATGGGTTCAGGAGTTTTAAATTCAATGCAATTGGTCATGCATTGTTGAGATACAAGTCATCCATTTTATCTTCATTTCCTTGATTTGTGTTATGAGTTGTGGAACAGATGGGTAAGTAATATGTGTATTCACTCCAGTTTGGGTGGGTGAAAGGGTAATGGTGTTGATAGGGTTTTGCGGTGGGATTAATGTTTGATTATGGGATGAGGTGGGTAAGGTAGTAAGGATGGTTGGTTGTGGTGTTTGGTGGCATGGTATGAAAAGTGTTATGGGTAAGGTTTGATGTGGGGGTAGGAGTAGTTATTGGCTTGCAATTTGGCCCATTGAAGAAATGGCAGTTCATGGTCACGCTTGGGTTTGGCTTGTGGGTAGGTGATTAGTGTCCAAATGAGCATGCTTTAAGGGTGTATTTAGTGTATTTTATTAACACTTTTCATGCTCATTTCTTCACTACTCTAGCTAGTTTTCCTCTACTCTTGTATTTTATTGATGTTTTACTCATTTATTGCTTAAACATGCGAAATAACACAGCTAGGAATAAAGTAGATGAAGAGAGGAACACGTAGGAGCAAACAGATCTCAAATTAGAGCTATAACGAAGATTTTAGGCCCCATACAAGTTTGGTCCTGGTTTAGGTCCGGGTTTATAAACCTGGACCACATGCACGAGCGACTTTCGACATGTTTTAAAGGGTGGTCTGGGTTTATATCCTATAAAACAACCCGGACCAAGCTTCAAAAGCAGTGGATTGATGGAAATAAAAGGTAGAAAATGGGGGAAATAGAGGGGAGTTCGAGTGTTCCACAATGGAGAAAAGAAGAAAAGAGGGGAGAAAAGAAGAAAGAAGAGGAAGAAGAAGAGAAGAAGTAGAGGAGGAAGACCCACCTCCATTGAAGCTCCCCACCTTATCCATGACTTTTCTCCCTATCTCTTCTCTATTTCTACTATACTTGAGTAGTCTCCTTGTAGCTAAGGATTTGGACTTTGTCCTGAATGCCCTAAACTCCATTGTTGAATCTTGGATTGATGTTTATGCTATGTTTAGTCCTTGTTCTTAACTGAAGATGATTATTGAGTGATTATGACCTTTAAGCTTGTCTTTGTTAATTTGGGGATTTGCTTAGGGTTTGCTCTAATTAAATGTCATTGTGTTAAATTGGTTGGTTTGATATCACCAATTAGTTTAGCATTAGTATGGATTTCTATGAACGGGTTTCTAGAAATATAAATATATATCGCTGGGACTAAATCAATGTTAGCCAATTTTCACTGATTTTGAGATGAGGTTCACATTGCAATTTTGGGTAGATTTATTCTTAATGCTTCCGATTGAATTGGAGGTTCGAGCTAACATTGGTTCCCATTTAAATTAGTTAGGATTAATAGACCTAAATTTGGCTATTACTTAAATTACCGTTGTTTAGCTATTTATCAAGGATTCGACAATTGGTAGTAAAGGGTTACGGGTACAATTTCCTATCCCGAACCACACCTATCCTAGATTAGTTAGAGTATTTTTACTATTTTTATTTATTTCTCCAATCACAACCAAAAACCTCAAATGTACATTTATGCACTGTTGTTTATATTCATGGACAAACACTAAACTTATAACTGATTACATAGTTACCAAGTCTCTGTGGATACGACCTTGTTGGACTACAATGACTGGGTTCACTGCTCATTTGTTCGCAAGATAGTTTAATCACTATTTTGCACAATAGTAGGAAAGTGCTGCTTAGGTGAATTGTTGAAGTTTGGTTTGGCTGAGTGAGTGGTGGTGCAAAACCTGGAGGGTATCTGAAATACCCCAAACCTTGATATGTTATTTAAACATTAAAATATGGTATATAAAGGCTAAAAAGTGCCTTAGAAACATTAGTGAACAATTTAAACCATAGTAAAAGCAATAAAGTATTATAAAGACAATTTGAGCAAAAACATGCTCTAAGCTTGGAATGAACTTGGTTAGGACCCAAAGAGCCTACCAAGATTTAATAATATGCAATTATGATTTGATAAGGCTAATTAAGTCCTTAATAAACATTGGTACACAGTTTAAACCAAACAAAACACAAGAAAACACCATAAAGTCAATTTAAGCAAATACTTGCTCTAGACTTGGTGTAACCTTGTATAAGACCTAAATGTCATTACTAGACCTTATTAAATGCTAATGAACATGTTAAATCAATTACTAAAGAAAACCAACCTTAAAAACAAGTAAAAACACAAAATGAGCTTTAAGGAGTCTTAAAGCACATTTTTGAAAAATTGTCTTAGAAATGGGTTTTGAGTGGCTAAATGCCCATCATTACTCTTTAATCAATATGTGTACTACTTAGTATCACATTAGGAAGTCTAAATCAATGGGAAATAAAAACTTTCACAAATATGTGCACTAATTAGTGAATAGTGCTCAAATTGTGCTAGTTTTGACTTAAGTCAACTTAGCTTAATTAGATGGTCAACAAAGACCATAAATATCTTTAAAATGGAAGGGGGGACGGTTTTAGTGGTGGTGAGTCATCACCATGCCAGACAACTAAAGTAAAAGAGGAAGAAATAAAGAAAAAAGACTATTTGCTTTTATAACATAAATATCTTAACAAAAGCATACTCTCTCCTCCTTTCTTCATTTCTTCCATTCCCCACTGTATTCTTAATCTTCTCCCAACTCCAAAACCGTTCTCCTACAGTACCACTTCATTCTTCATCTTCTTTTACTTGTAACTCATGGCTCCATGCTCCAAAATCAATTTCAAGACTACCTTTGTCTTAGTTAGACCAAGCTCTTCACTTCTATCTTTTCAAATCTTCAAGAACTCCATTTTGGTGCCATGAAGAATCTCCATTGAAGGAGGAAAAACTCATCTTTTCACACCTTGTCATTCTCCTTTGCTTCAAGGTAAGGGAAATCAAAGAAAATCCATGTTTCCCTTCATTTTTGTACATGGCCAAAAATCACCTCTTAATGTGCCTTGCCTTACTCATATTTGTAGCTTAAATTGATCTTCAAAGGACTAGGAGGAGTCCTCACTTGCTACTTATTCAAACTCTCATTCAAATCCAAGGTAAACTTCCATTTTAGTGTTTTAAAACACTTATGTAATCTAGGGTTTATTTATGAGTTTAAGTATGAAGCTTAATGCTCATTACCCTTATATGTGAATTGGTTAGAAGATTGACAAGTGATAAAAGCTCCTTGCCGATTTTCAATCAAGAAAGAACAAGAGAAAACAAGTGAGATAGCTTGGAAAACAAAGAGGTAAATGACCTCTCTTAATGTAGTTTTATGCCTTACGAAATTGAGCTTTAATTGCTTAATAAATAACCTAAAGATCCAATGGGAAATGTGTTAGTAAAATATCCACAAGGTGGTTATTTAGGGCATATGTAATGTTGTGTGTATTTGCAGGTTAAAGGCAATTATTATGTGGGAAATTCAGTGTTTAAGATTAATGCAATTTAAGGGCCTAAGAGCCATGTTATTTAAGGTTCTAAGTGCCAAGCAATTAAAGTTTATGCACTATATTGTGATGTAGTGTAGTTTGAAGGTTTAGTTGGGTGTAAAGAACATTTCTTGTGAAGATAAATGTCTTTGATGGTTAAAGGATGAAAAGCCATGTGTTGTGTGTGTAGGAATGTGTATTAAGAGATTGAGTGTTCTTGATTGTCTAAAGGTGAAAAACTAAGTGTTTGGGTGTAAGGATGTACTAGGGAAGCTATGGCAAAATTTAGTTGATAAACAAAGGAGTTTATGTGTTCTAATGAGATTTTATGACCTAGAAGGTACTAGGAATTGTGAAGTGTTAAGATGGTGAAAGAAAGTGAATTAAGGTGTTCTTAAGTGTTAAGATGCCTTGGGCATAGTCTTGGAGGTTTAGAGAACTAATGGATGATTTCTAGATACACTAAGGTCATAGTGGAGATGTGGTAAAGTCTTGTGTAAGTTCTGGTAAACAAAGGAAGAGTAATGCCTTGTGAAGGTCTAAGTGTGAACTTGTGGAAAATAGAGGGAGTTTGGGTATGGGAGGTGTATGTGAGAAATTATGTCTTTGGAATAGTGGTAATGGTGGTAAGGTAACATTTTGGTTAGTTGGAATTTTAGGCATGAAACTACCACTTAGAGAACCTAAGGAAAATATTACAAGTGTTAAGAGATTTTATAAGTAATTGAGTAACAAGTTTGGACAATGATTTAAGGAGGTTCAAAGTGATATTTTGGTATTAGAATATGCCTAAGTTCATGTGGGAAGTTTGGATAAACAGTGGGTGAAGAGAACAAGTAGAACAAGGCTTGAAAATGCTAAATATGGAAATCTGTAGCTTTGGTCCAGGACGTTGTTCCAGGGTAAAGTCCCGGACCATACACAAAAAGGGGCCGAGAGTTGCACAAACACATTGGTCCGGGACTTGGGGTCAGTACAAAGTCCCAGACCACCCTGTAAAAACCACCCGAGAGATTGTTTAAGTGTTAGTCCGGGACCTAAGATAAGGACCAAGTCCCGACCACTCTAAAAATGCTATTTAAGGTTAGAAAATGATATGTAATGATGGGGATTGATAGGTAATGATGTTATGAGGTTGTTTAAGACATGTTAGGTGAGTTATAAAGACAATTAAGAGGGTGAAAAGTTGTAGTAAAATGTGAAAGTAAAACAAGTGGAAAATGTTAAGTTATTTAACTAGTTAACGGGGTAAACTATGGGCGTTAGACGATAAACAATCATATTACCCCGATGTTAATACAAGCGATTGTAATGTTACCAGTTGTTCAAGAATTATTCGAGGAACATAAGAGGACACAATAGAGTGAACGTTGGTGACAGATATGGTTTTCTTGCAACCTGTGTTCTACCGGATTACACCGGCTTGTATGCCAATGTGTTTTTCGGAATGTTTGCCACCTTATAAGATAAAAACATGTAATGAGTTTATAGTAACTCAATTATGTGGCGTGTTTAGTTCCGATACCATTTAACCTCAAATATGTGTTAAACTTAACTAACCGACTCTAGGATCACATAAGAGATCGGTATTCGGATTTAATGACCCAAACCATGGGAACGTTCTAACCACGGCTATGCATGAGTTTAGTTGTGTATTGTTTGTGCGTGTAAGTATGTTTACCTCCCTTGTGTGTTTAACCCGGTTGTAACACCATATGGTGTTTGGATGTGATAGGTTCCATAATAGAGCTCTTAACTATAAATATTATGGGGGGTGAGGAATCCGGTCGTTCTGGTCGCGCGTTGTTTGAGAGTTGATGTATACAGTTTCTTTAACTCTCTCTCTGTTGGATTGTTTTCCTTTTGGTCTTCAATCACCCTCAGGCTTAACCAAGGCTATTTACTGACTCACATCAGATTCGGGGGATATGTACGGTGTGTTCGGTACTATATTGAGACCGACACATCTCAGTGAAGTTAGTATGTACGGTGTGTTCGGAACTATATTATATCCGACACATCTCAAGTAGATATATGTTCTCTGTGTAGAACAATAAGTTATTTTATAACGAGCTTAGCATGGGAATAAAAAGATTCTCTAGGCTCCAACGAGATTACTAACTCACATCTCGGGGTACGTGTCCTCACGTGACCCTCTCCAAGTTATGTTGTGTGTACGTTAAAATGTGATATGAGTTCTTATGTGGAGTATGTGGATCATGGGTACCAATCCCTGGTTATAATAAGAGGAATTTAAGTATAACCCGACTAATGGGTAAGAGTCGTCTAACAAGGAATTAGCTCCATTAAAGGAGAAACCCTCAAGGGTTAAAGAACACAATGAGTGATCTAACGAGTATTGATGTGTTGACTGATTTGTTGAGCCCCATTGTTGTGGGTGTGTAATTTGTAATGTGTTTATAGTTTTCATGCATGATTTAAATATAATCAACCGCATGCTTAGACGACAATTAGTTGTGCGTGGCCTGGTAGTATGCAGGCTGCACGATTACCATACCAGCAAAGGTGCTGAGCCCCCTAAGGAGCCACCCTTTCTTTCCTTTTCAGGTTCAGGGAGCTGGAAGCCGTTCGAGAGTAGGACGGGGTAGTTGTTTGTACATGGGTAGTTATTTAATTGTGTATGTATTGTAGGTGTAGTAAGACCGAAACTGTTATCGGCATTAGTTTGTAAATACTCGGTACAGTTGAGATGTAAATGTGTAATGATTGTTGGAAATGGAAAGAGATTGTAATGTGTAGTTGCTCGGGAATCTGGTCCATCAGACCGATACAATGTACAGACAATGTTCACAGAATCGCGATTCGATCCCACGATCCTACGATGTTATGATCCAAATTCATAATTACGATCCGGATCGCAGGTAGGATCGGAGCCATGTAGGATCGTCAAAGGATCACGATTCCATTGCACGATCCTACGATCCTACACTCTAGATCCGTAGTACGATCCTACGATCCCATCGATTCCAACTTTATTTATAGATTATGATTTTCATATCAATGTGAATCATATCTTAATAAAATATAAAGAAACAAAAAGTTCTTAAAATTTTGTAGAAAAATTCATAATCCATAAAGTATCATGACTTTGAACATTGCAACTTGATGTTATTCAAACAACTTTTATATGTAGATTTATTTGAAGTCATTGAGCGGATAAGGATTAAGATTAGAATATCACATCTTGTTACTCTCCATCATGAAAGATTACAATATGTACTTAGGAGTTAAAAAAATGTATAACATTTAAAGTGTTATTTAATATTGTAATGATTGAAAAATTCAAAGTTATAAAGCTCTAAAGTAGAAAATGGAAAAAACCTTAAAAGAACCAATACAAATTTATGAAAATTTGTTGATTACTTTTCATTTTTTCTTCTTGGTTTATAATTGAAAAAATAAGCTGTGAAAACTCATTTTGACTTTGTATTCCATTGCTTAATTACTTACTCTTTTGAATGAGCATGAATGTGAAAACCCATGATTTTGTAAACAAAAAACTTGTAGCTCATAATGTTTGTTTGAAGGGTGATAAAAGAAATAAAGACTCACATAAAATTTATGAAGTATGTGGATTTGATTTATGCTTAACCTATATTATTAAATTTTATATTTTCTATGAACAATATTATGAGAATTCATATGGTTTTCTTATCAATATTTCAATTTTGCAAGTGTACTATCACAGTTGTGGTTTTATTTTTATATTTTAATTCAATAATGCTATATATTCTTACTCAAATTAAACTTTATGCCTTAAATAGAAGTTTTATATAACATATGTATATTTTTCAAAGATATTAACTCACTTTTTGTAGGATCGACCGATCCCACGATTCGATCCCACGATCCGATCCTAGGGGTCACTTACAATTCTACGCTAGGATCGCGATCCTAAAAACATTGTGTACAGGTATTAGCCTTGTTAGCCACGTGGGTGGTTAACGGCGTGTAACACCAATAAGATAAGTAATGTGATGGGTTATATTTTCCGCTGCAAATGGTTGTCAAGCGTGTTGTTGTAGTTGGGGTGTTACAAAAAGTGGTATCAGAGCGAAGTATCGCTCTGATGACTGGAAATACCGAGCTTTGGAAGTACTGAGTTAGGATTTTAATGCTTTGGGTTAAGGGTTGAGTGATAGCGTGAGAGATACGCTAGTTGGGAATTACCAGTGTATACTGGAAACCTACAATATCCTTCCCACCCTTCACAATCCCTATTTAATAACTTGGGAAAGAATGCCGGAGAGATGGAAGTCCTCTCATACTCGGGAAACCCGATCTGGCTGTTATTAAGTACCTCTGTGAGTACGGGGAACCTGTCGTACGGTAGATCCCGAAAAGTGGGAATTCCGGAGACGGTTTCCGTCTGAACAGTGTTAACCGCATTTAATAGCGAAGAATGAAGAATCCTACGCATAGGAGAATGGAATTTCTAGCAACCTAGGTCGACATGCCGAGCAGTCGAGAACAACCAGCTTGTAACGCACCAACCGTGCAACAGGCAAGAAGTCAAGTAATGGAACCCGAGACGCGTGTCTACGGGACCACAATTATTAAATAATGTCGCCAACGGTATACCAACCGACTAAGGAACTACAACGTAGTACCCAAACAAGAGACAAGTCTCGGTAACCATGACAAATGCGTGGAACGGGCTACGAAGAAGATACAATACTAAGTAAAAAGGGGTCTCCCAGAATGGGAAACACCCTAGTTAATGATTACCATGTGAAGACTAATGAGGAGTTGTGCAGAAGACTGATTATCAAATTAGAGCATCAAAGTAAAAGCCAACAAGGCCACTGATTACGGTACGGGTGAAAACAATACCGCAACCGGTATATGTTTAACCAATAGCCAGTTAGCATAGCGCACTTGCCATGGCAAGTACTGCTATAACGGGCTATTTGGGAAAATTTTAACAAATACGAAGTACTTAGTGAAGTAACATTAAGTTAAAGGAGACCATCACAACCGTGGAAGGGCTTAACAGCCTAACCTCTGTAATTGGAAATACACGAGTCAGCAAGAAGCTAGACTTGGTTAGGGCAAGAAGACGTTGTGAAACCACGAGAATTTTTCTTTCAATCTCAGATTTATTTCAAACTCTTTGCTTTTCAAAACCAAACTTTCTTTCAAACCAATACTTATTTCTAACCTTTTTTAAACCAAACCAGAGGACCTACGCCGGCCTCAGCGCCACATTAGTAGATAATTACACCCAGTTCACTTTTGACAACCGGACGAAAATCGGATGACCCGAGGGTGTCAACCCGAGGGAATGGATTGAGTTCATACCAAATACAATAGTGGATAGACTTTCCCTTGATTAAGTTCGAGAAGCACGGAATTCATATTAACATAGGATGATATAAGACAGAGTTGACAACATAATACTTCACCTAGGCGTGTGACGGACACTACGAGTTTACAAAAATGAAATATGGGACAACCGCACTCCGATAGGAGCTTGCGGCCTGATGGACTCATCAGAGTTAGTCGGGTAAGTTGAAATGTATCAGTAGGTACCCCATATATGTCTATACGAGTAGAGTCGGGAACACGGGAAGTAGTCGACTCCGTACTACGGTTAGCAGTAAAGGTCAAACCAGAACAACTAATTTCCACGAATGGTAAGAGTAAAAGAACTCAGTTAAGTTAACGAGATCAAAAGAATTAGGGAATTCATTTCAAGGAAATGTCTAAGAGTCGGAAGTGTGAAGTGCACTGACTGTGTATGAAACATCGCATATGTCTTAAGAATCCTCAGGGATAAACATGATAGCTGAACGGTGACCCATCTATAAATGGCAAGGTATTGCCTGATTGGACATGTTAATGTGCGACGATGGGATGAAACTCCCGGAATGATCACCTAACTACAGGGAATAGGTCGAGCTTCACAGAAGAGGATAAACCCAGCTAAGATGTAAACGGCGTAGTTAACTAAACACACCAATAAGTGCAAGCCAGATGAATGTAAGAACTTAGTCAACACCCAGGAGCAATCCTGAGGGTGTTTGGATCAACAATTGTTGGATGAAATAACGTGACAGAAAAGCAAGGGTTGAAACTTACACTCAGTAAAACATAAGTCGTCAGGATGCAGACTGACATTCCTAAGGGGCATCCCATGAAAGGAAGTGTGATGCAACGACCTTGTCATGGAGCCCAATATAACCTCCAAACCATGTGATGGCGTATGAAGAAGTAAATGTGTGTGAACAACCTACAATGAGCAGAGCTCGAGGCAGTAAGACTTATAAGCCACAAACAAAATGTGATGTAAATTTAATTGATTATGGAAGTTTATGTTATACAAGTGAATAGAGCGGAGAACGAACCACTGCTTTAAGAGTGGGGATACCTCTCAATATTGCGAAACCGCGGAAGCGGTAGTTATGCGAACCAAGTTAAAGAAATATGTTAAGGATGGACTATGTTAATGCGGGAGAGCAGTTAGTTTAGTAGCATGTGTGTATAATGTGAAGCACCGAGTGACCAACGCCCAAGGAGCATAAAGACTCGAAAAAATAGTGTATTCAGTAGTCATCCAAATGAATGACGAACCATAACATGAATGATGAAAGTACATGTACGGAAGCTAATATGACAGTGGATGCCATGTAAGTCAGTGTTGTACAATGAGTAAGAACATGGTGCAGCAAGCGACCAATACATGTGAATAAATCACACAATAGTATGGGGTTGATGAATAAAGATGGTAGAAAGACCGGGCAACAAGGAAACAAGGTTCATTCCTATTGCAATCACATAAGAGATTTACTACCAAGAGTTTACGCCTCTACACTCTGTATGACTGAGTGTTTTGGTATTGCACTTGCGTAGTAATGATCGAGTGGCATAGCTAGGAATTTGAGGAAATATTAATTGTGGTGGAAGTAGAAAGAGGCTTATAACGCTATAAGGACCGAGGCATAGGAAATGCAAGGTCATACAAATGAGAGAACACATGTACAAAACCAAAGGTGGAGGCATGATTAGCAATAAGTGACCGTAGTAACACGGAATACCAAATACCGGTATGCAATATACCTCAAGTGTGGGAAATAACCGAGAGAGCACTACACATTAGGTAGTAGCTCAACCTCAACCGACAGTAAGTCGGAAGAAACCAAGTGAATAATCACGAACATACACAGCTGCATATGCAGTAGGTTATCTGAACACTGGATAAAAAGTTTAATAACTCACCGAATTTGCTCACGGTAAGAGATACCACGCATCGGTTGAGAAAACGTTATTACCAAGATATGAAGGTGATAATCGGAGATGTACAATACAGTAAGGATAACGAATGGGGCAAACTAAGCTATAAAGTTATCATAGTTGCGCAGCAGAGGCCAGTGAACCCATGCTTCAGATACCGAATATGCATTGTTAATACGGAATGGCTAATTATTAATGCCTAGAAGCCTTACAGGCCAGAACCGAAACCGGTTATGAGTTAAACAAACTCCAATGAGAATTCTTGGTTTAGGGACTAAACCGCCAATATGGTTAACATCCTCTAACCAGAACGCATTGTATAACAGACCGCGTGGAAGTTAAAACACTTCTCGGCGGCGGAACATTTTAAACCAATGTTCAGTGATTGATTACGTGGGCATAATCCCTTTTAACGGGGGTAGAGCACAAAAACCGTTTAGTGTGTTTTGACGTACAAATGTACGCGAACTATGTTGTGTATAGCACAAAATAATTTGTTTGGATGATTGGTGCGTGTGTTATATAAACATACATTCATTCATGGTTTAATTGTGGTAATTGCGCACAAAAGATGCGAATACCATTGTGTTAAGTGTGTCTACCTTGTTAACTGTTGTGGGAGAGTACAATTGTAAGGGAGTAGAGAAACTCCGGGGGGAACAAAAACCCCGACAGTATTTAAATGTAAAACCGTGTATTTTATTTTGATAATATATATATATATATATACAGTATAGTGATTTATGAAGGGGTATGAAACCGACATAGAACCTAATGAGACTTAAATTCCCTAGGTAACTTGATTAAAAGTGAATGGAGATAACTGATAGACGGAGTTCTATCCCTTGGAGATGTAATGAATGTGACTAGAATGACTAAAAAGATAGAAAATTGGAAATGAGTGTATTATTTGATGCTTGAAAATGAAGTGGGAGGTAGAACTTGATTTGCATGTGATCATGGGAAGCCGAACACAAATTGGGGTCGAAGTATAGTTCAACACTGATGCTGATCACATCAGGGTTGGATGATTCTAGAAGCTCCCTATAAGTGGTCATAAATAACCACGCTAAGGAAAGATGCAAAGAGCATAAATGGGACTTGGAGTTGTATTGCGTTTTCAAAAGAATTTTTAATTGGTATTTCCAAAACTTCGATAGATATTTTGAATAAAGGATTCTCTTATACTTAACCTCGTAAAGAATATCTTTGTAGTACTTGCTCACAAGCCGAGGACGTATGAGCCTTTGTCTTTGGACCGATGACACGAGAATTATATATGTTAAAAATTAAGTGATTGTTTTGATCACCCAATGGAACGGGGACCAGAAGGTGTCCATTGTGACCGGGTTCTGCGGGATCACAGTGTATATGTACTCGACATGGGAGTCCATGAAGAGATGGAAAAAAGGGTATTTTTGATTGCTATACATGCTAAGACATGTTGTGTGGTATGTGTATTAAATATTATCCCGACCTATGAGTCTAAATGTTGTTATGTTACCCGGACCGTTGAGTCCGAGGTTATTATGTAAGTATATTATGTATGGATGTGGATATGTTACCCAGATAGTTAAGTCCGAGATTGTTGTGTAAAAGTGTGTTTTAGCATGGAAGTTGTATCTTGCAAGTAATCCCAGCGTTTTAATTAAAAAGGATACGAGGGAAACTGTGAACTTCGAGGATGAAGTTCTTTTAAGGGGGGTAGATTGAAATACCCCAAACCTTGATATGTTGTTTAAACATTAAACTATGGTATATAAAGGCTAAAAAGTGCCTTAGAAACATAAGTGAACAATTTAAACCATAGTAAAAGCAATAAAGTATCATAAAGACATTTTGAGCAAAAACATGCTCTAAGCTTGGAATGAACTTGGTTAGGAACCAAAGAGCCTACCAAGATTTAATAATATACAATTATGATCTGATAAGGCTAATTAAGTCCTTAAGAAACATTGGTACACAGTTTAAACCTAACAAAACACAAGAAAACACCATAAAGTCAATTTAAGCAAATACTTGCTCTAGACTTGGTGTAACCTTGTATAGACCTAATGGTCATTACTAGACCTTATTAACATGCTAATGAACATGTTAAATCAATTACTAAAGAAAACCAAGCTTGAAAACAAGTAAAAACACAAAATGTGCTTTAAGGAGTCTTAAAGCACATTTTTGAAAAATTGTCTTAGAAATGGGTTTGGAGTGGCTAAATGCCCATCATTACTCTTTAATAAATATGTGTACTACTTAGTATCACATTAGGAAGTCTAAATCAATGGGAAATAAAAAATTTCACTAATATGTGCACTAATTAGTGAATAGTGCTCAAATTGTGCTAGTTTTGACTTAAGTCAACTTAGCTTAATTAGATGGTCAAAAAAGACCATAAATATCTTTAAAATGGAAGGGGGACAGTTTTAGTGGTGGTGAGTCATCACCATGCCAGCCAACTAAAGTAAAAGAGGAAGGAATAAAGAAAAAAGACTATTTGCTTTTATAACATAAATATCTTAACAAAAGCATACCTCTCTCCTCCTTTCTTCATTTCCTCCATTCAACACCGTATTCTTCATCTTCTCCCAACTCCAAAACCGTTCTCCTACAGTACCACTTCATTCTTCATCTTCTTTTACTTGTAACTCATGGCTTCATGCTCCAAAATCAATTTCAAAACTACCTTTGTCTTAGTTAGACAAAGCTCTTCACTTCTATCTTTTCAAATCTTCAAGAACTCCATTTTGGTGCCATGAAGAATCTCCATTGAAGGAGGAAAAGCTCATCTTTCACACCTTGTCATTCTCCTTTGCTTCAAGGTAAGGAAAATAAAAAAAAAATCCATGTTTCCCTTCATTTTTGTACATGGCCAAAAATCACCTCTTAATGGTGCCTTGCCTTACTATTTTTAGTTGCTTGAATTGATCTCCAAAGGACTAGGAGGAGTCCTCTCTTGCTACTTATTCAAACTCTCATTCAAATCCAAGGTAAACTTCCATTTTAGTGTTTTAAAACACTTATGTAATCTAGGGTTTATTTATGAGTTTAAGTATGAAGCTTAATGCTCATTACCCTTATATGTGAATTGGTTAGAAGATTGACAAGTGATAAATGCTCCTTGCCGATTTTCAATCAAGAAAGAACAAAAGAAAACAAGTGAGAAAGCTTGGAAAACAAAGAGGTAAATGACCTCTCTTAATGTAGTTTCATGCCTTACAAAATTGAGCTTTAATTGCTTAATAAATAACCTAAAGAGCCAATGGGAAATGAGTTAGTAAAAAATCCACAAGGTGGTTATTAAGGGCATATGTAATGTTGTGTGTATTTGCAGGTTAAAGGCAATTATTATGTGGGAAATTCAGTGTTTAAGATTAATGCAATTTAAGGGCCTAAGAGCCATGTTATTTACGGGCCTAAGTGCCAAGCAATTTAAGTTTATGCACTATATTGTGATGTAGTGTTGTTTGAAGGTTTAGTTGTGTGTAAAGAACATTTCTTGTGAAGATAAATGTCTTTGATGGTTAAAGGATGAAAAGCCATGTGTTGTGTGTGTAAAAATGTGTATTAAGAGATTGAGTGTTCTTGGTTGTCTAAAGGTGAAAAACTAAGTGTTTGGGTGTAAGGATGTACTAGGGAAGCTATGGCAAAATTTAATTGATAAACAACAGAGTTTATGTGTTCTAATGAGATTTTATGACCTAGAAGGTACTTGGAATTGTGAAGTGTTAAGATGGTGAAAAAAAGTGTATTAAGGTGTTCTTAAGTGTTAAGATGCCTTGGGCATAGTCTTGGAGGTTTAGAGAACTAATGGATGATTTCTAGATACACTAAGGTCATGGTGGAGATGTGGTAAAGTCTTGTGTAAGTTTTGGTAAACAAAGGAAGAATAATGCCTTGTGAAGGTCTAAGTGTGAACTTGTGGAAAATAGAGGGAGTTTGTGTATGGGAGGTGTCTGTGAGAAATATTGTCTTTGGAATAGTGGTAATGGTGGTAAGGTAACATTTTGGTTAGTTGGAGTTATAGGCATGAAACTACAACTTAGAGAACCTAAGGAAAATATTACAAGTGTTAAGACATTTTATAAGTAATTGAGTAATAAGTTTGGACAATGATTTAAGGAGGTTCAAAGTGATATTTTGGTATTAGAATATGCCTATGTTCACGTGTGAAGTTTGGATAAACAATGGGTGAAGAGAATAAGTAGAACAAGGCTTGAAAATGCTAAATATGGAAATCTGTAGCTTTGGTCCGGGACTTGGTTCCAGGGTAAAGTCCTGGACCATACACAAAAAGGGGCCGAGAGTTGCACAGACACATTGGTCCGGGACTCGGGGTCAGTACAAAGTCCCGGACCACCCTGTAAAAACCACCCGAGAGATTGTTTAAGTGTTGGTCCGGGACCTAAGATAAGGACCAAGTCCCGGACCACTCTAAAAATGCTATTTAAGGTTAGAAAATGATATGTAATGATGGGGATTGATAGGTAATAATGTTATGAGGTTGTTTAAGACATGTTAGGTGAGTTATAAAGACAATTAAGAGGGTGAAAAGTTGTAGTAAAATGTGAAAGTAAAACAAGTGGAAAATGTGAAGTTAAGTAACTAGTTAACGGGTTAACTATGGGCGTTAGACGATAAACAATCATATTACCCCGATGATAATACAAGCGATTGTAATGTTACCAGTTGTTCAAGAATTATTCGAGGAACATAAGAGGACACAATAGAGTGGACGTTGGTGACAGGTATGATTTTCTTGCAACCTGTGTTCTACCGGATTACACCGGCTTGTATGCCAATGTGTTTTTCGGAATGTTTGCCACCTTGTAAGATAAAAACATGTAATGAGTTTACAGTAACTCAATTATATGGCGTGTTTAGTTCCGATACCACTCAACCTCAAATATGTGTTAAACTTAACTAACCGACTCTAGGATCACATAAAAGATCGGTATTCGGATTTAACGACCCAAACCATAGGAACGTTCTAACCACGGCTATGCGTGAGTTTAGTTGCGTGTTGTTTGTGCGTGTAAGTATGTTTACCTCCCTTGTGTGTTTAACCCGGTTGTAATACCATATGGTGTTTGGATGTGATAGGTTCCATAATGGAGCTCTTAACTATATATATATTATGGGGGGTGAGGAATCCGTCGTTCCGGTCGCGAGTTGTTTGGGAGTTGATGTATACAGTTTTTTTAACTCTCTCTGTTGGATTCTTTTCCTTTTGGTCTTCAATCCCCCTCAAGCTTAACTAAGGCTATTTATTGACTCACATCGGATTCGGGGGATATGTACGGTGTGTTCAGTACTATATTGAGACCGACACATCTCAGTGAAGTTAGTATGTACGGTGTGTTCGGAACTATATTATATCCGACGCATCTCAAGTAGATATATGTTCTCTGTGTAGAACAATAAGTTATTGTATAACGAGCTTAGCATGGGAATAAAAAGATTCTCTAGGCTCCAACGAGATTACTAACTCACATCTCGGGGTACGTGTCCTCACGTGACCCTCTCCTAGTTATGTTGTGTGTACGTTAAAATGGGATATGAGTCGTTATGTGGAGTATGTGGATCATGGGTACCGATCCCAGGTTATAATAAGAGGAATTTAAGTATAACCCAACTAATGGGTAAGAGTCGTCTAACAAGGAATTAACTCCATTAAAGGAGAAACCCGCAAGGGTTAAAGAACACAATGAGTAATCTAACGTGTATTGATGTGTTGACTGATTTGTTGAGCCTCATTGTTGTGGGTATGTAATGTGTAATGTGTTTATAGTTTTCATGCATGATTTAAATATAATCAACCGCATGCTTAGACGACAATTAGTTGTGTGTGGCCCGATAGTATGCGGGCTACACAATTACCATACCAGCAAAGGTGCTGAGCCCCCTGGGGGCCACCCTTTCTTTCCTTTTCAGGTATAGGGAGCTGGAAGCCGTTCGAGAGTAGGACGGGGTAGTTGTTTGTACACAGGTAGTTATTTAATTGTGTATGTATTGTAGGTGTAGTAAGACCGAAACTGTTATCGGTATTAGTTTGTAAATACTCTGTACAGTTGGGATGTAAATGTGTAATTATTGTTGGAAATGGAAAGAGATTGTAATGTGTAGTTGCTCGGGAATCTGGTCCATCAGACCGATACAATGTATAGGTATTAGCCTTGTTAGCCACGTGGATGGTTAACGGCGTGTAACACCAATGAGATAAGTAATGTGATGGGTTATGTTTTCCGCTGCAAATGGTTGTTAAGCGTATTGTTGTAGTTTGGGTGTTACAGTATCGATCATCTTTGAAGCATGTGTCATTATTTTGGTTGCGATGTTGGGGTTGGACCATTAGCTCAGTACACCCTGGCAATGGCTGGGTTAGGGCTTGTAATTTTTCATCATTTGCTTTTGCACATTCTTCAGTAGCCTTCAAGCGCTTTTCATTGTGTTGCATGTATTCCTCCATTTCATGATGAAAAATGAGAAATTAGTGGGGGTGGGACACAATTTAGGGGATTACTGGTTGCTGATCCTGTTGGAATAGTAGCATAGCATTATTTTACTTTGTAACAGATTTATAAATGTAATAGATGTATGTATATGAGCAGATGTATTAATATGTCCTGAAACGCTTCTTTTGTTTTTCAGTAGTTGTAAAACCACAGATACGAAATTGTATTCATCAGCAAGTTGAATCTGAATGTGAGTTTGGAAATTCTTTCCCTCTGTTTCGTTATGGTATCAGAGCATGTTTGTTTCTGTATTCTCAATTTGCTCAACTGAATCTTCTTTTTCCCCCTTGCAATCCATTCTGTCCCAAGTCTTGAGTGCTCCTTCTCCTTCAGCGTTCTTTACTTCCGAAAGAAACATGAGTGATAAGGACAAAAACACCGTTGGCGTGTCGGAGCCTAAAATCACGGGTATCGACCTTAATAATCCTTACTACTTGTACCTGAGTGATCATTCAGGGATGTGCCTGGCAACAAAATTTTCAAAAGAAGGATTTTGAGGATGGAAGAGTTAGATCATGGTAGCATTGAAAGCAAATAATAAATACAGGTTTCTGGATCGAACTGTGAAAGAGCCAGAGAAGGATGACCCAAAGTATTCCTCATAGGAGCGAGTCAACCATATGCTACTTTCTTGGTTAGCGCAAAGTGTAGACAAGGATATCACAGATGGCATCGTCTATTTCTTCAATGTAGTCGACACATGGGACAACCTCTGTGCGCTATGAACAAGCAAATACGGCACAAATTTATGCCCTAAAGAAGGAATTAGTCAAATTGGAGCAAGATTCGGATTCTGTCTCAACATACTATACCAAAATGCGTAAGATTTGGGACGAATTAGATTCAACGGAAGAAAAACCCATCTGCACCTACAACGCACAAAAGGAATATCAAGAACGGCAGAAAAAGAAGAAACTCATGTAGTTTTTAATGGTGTTGAATGATTCCTATTCCAACATCAAATATAATGTCTTGCTCAAGAGTCCGCTTCAAAGTGTTGAGGAAGTTTATGCCATGGCAATTCATGATGAAAGACAGAGACTACCAGAGTAGAAAAGTTTAGCCCTAGCCGTCGATAAACCCAGGTTTGGTCAGAACCAGTTCGGAACTGACCATTATATTTAATAAAGAGAGAATAATCTTTTTTTTTTACTGAGAATATACACGGTATTATAAAAATTTAGTAACTTTTTCATACCATTGGCGTGAAGCCTGTTTCAATCCATAGATGGATTTCTGTAGTTTACAAACCTTGTTCTTGTATAAATCCTTGAGGCCCTCAGGTATTTCCATGTAACTTCCTGAAATACCCCATAAATTAATTTAAATTAATTTAGGGGATTTCTTTTATTAAACCCCAAATAATACTATTAAATACTAAATTATTATATAGTATTATGAATTTAATAATAAGATTTATAAGTCAATAAATCTTGGAAAAATTTCTAGACACTCCAATTGTATTATAAAGATTTTAGAAATATTTGAAGCATTGGTTTAAATCATAAAAGTCAATATAAAATCAAAGAAACCTTAAAGATCCTTAAGCCTTACTAGGGTTGACTTTTTGAGAATGGTAAAACCAGTCCATGAAACCTATACTAATAAAAAGATTATGGAAAACCAAGAAGATTGATAATAAGAACGTTAAAAACGGATCATCCTAGCCAAAGTTATGATATAATGAAGTTTAGAGCCAAAATTTTGAAAGGTGGTGATGTGGCTAGGGTTTCCCTGACTCAGCCCTTGCCATGTTAGCCTCGCCGGATTTCTCTAAAAATTCGGCTAAGTCTTCTAGCAACCTTCAGATCGTTGTCTTATCTTGCGACTTCAATATCTCCGTCATCCTTGGGTATTTTTGAGTGCCATCTTCTTCATTCTTGTCTCCTACAAATCCTCTTTCTAACCATTACTCATACATAACCTAATTCCTTCTACATCCGCCGCAAAGTTGATCTGAAGTTGCCTCCCCGAAAGTCTACAACCCAGATTTTCCAGAAAACTGATCTGGTAAGGTAACTTCGTCTAACCATATCTCCTTAATCTGTCAATGAACATTCGAGTTCTTTAGCTAGTTTTGTAGATCTCTAATCCCTCTCCAACTTTCCTTTTTACACCCAAGGCTGATTCTCACTTGGGTGGAAGATAAAGGCGTCTAAAGTTCGCTATTCGATCACGGTGGAATTCCTGCCCAGATTTTTTCAGAAAACCATAGGTAAACTCAAATCTTGTGAGATCTGTAACTTTCTTTCTAGTTAATCAATTTCAGTAATTCTTCCACTCATTTCTAGAGTTACATGTCTACTTTAAAATGTGATAGGTTTGGTGGATCGAATCCTTCTCGATTAGCACGAGTTGTTCTGTGAAGTAGCCAACTCGAACTTCACATAAAATCATAAAAACCGCAAGGTATAAACTCAAAACTTTTGGTTTAGATTTCTTCATGTGTATTACGAATTAGATTAAGATGTTTCTATCAATTTGTAGAGCTACTTTTACTCTTTCGATTAAGCCCAAGAACATGGTCTAACTCGATCTATACTGTAACTTATAGATCTGCAAAGTTTACTACTTGAACTGCCTGAAAGTCCAAACTTTTCCGGAAACCCGAATTAGATTACTCTCACCGGCGCACTTCCGGTAAGTTTCCGATCAATTCCTCCGATGTTGTCATTCGGGTTTTCATTCTAGACCTAACCCAACTACCAATTCAACTTATTATGCATCGTATAGAGAGAATTTTGTGAAATTCGAATTGGTAATAACAAACTCAAACTCGTACAAACCCAGATTCGAAACTATTGATGCGTGCATTATAATTCGAGAAATTGGTACCATTGCAACCGGCTTTCAATTTCGAATCCAATGAAACAAGAATCATTGAATTTCGTTCTGTGGATTGTGAGAATTTGATCAATCTCTGTTTGTGGCGATTTGGGGATTTCTAATGAACTCGACAGATCTGGGCCGTCCGATCGTAGTTAGGAGAAATGGACGGCCGAGATTATAACGTGGGTAATTAGTAGTATATTAAGTGTTATCAATTCCAAAATAAAACTCTAACTTGTTGAATTTATTTAATGGCTTCCCTAATGTATTTTGACACGAAATGTTAACCATGGATTCCTTATAAAATCAAGTTTATTTTCATGTAAATTAATATTGGTTTTGAGTTTTTAAACGTAAGTTATAATTTTTGTAAGTTCTGAGTATTATGGAATTATTTAGACAATTTAAAAGATATTTTTATGAAATAAAAATTTTATAATTTGTCTAAAATATCATAGTTACTATATATTAAATTTGGGAATTTTTAGACAAGAGTAAATGGGTCTAAAAATTGTGTTTATGAATTTTTCATAAGTTATCTAATAATATATGGTTTTAATGTAACCAGAAATTTAAGTATAGTTGATTAATGAACTTTATAGGTTGGGAATAGTATAATAAGACTAAACTAACATTTAATATAGAATGTTAATGAGTATTTTTAGGTATAAACTTTTAAGTGAGATATATATAAAAGAAATAAATAGTAACTTGGGTTAAATAAAGGAATTAAATTAATCTACATTTATAATAATTATATAATATGGGAGTTAATACACTTAATTGAAACTAAGGAAAATACTTTATTTTATAAACCATATATTGGATGTGGATATGTGTAAAAGTTAATAGAAATAATTAAATACAATAAGCTACATAAAGAATGACTTAAATAAACCCCTAATACATGTATGTATACATATATATTCAAAATAAATAAAGGAAGTACATACCTTATAGGAAATGTAATAAGTGGGTAAATATTAGAGTAAACCTAGTTCATACGCAACAATTAAAACATTAAATGTTAATGTGACATATAGGTGGACTATTAGGAGAAATATAGATCCTAAACCTTAATCATGTATTAAAGTAAAATTAATACACTATAACTTAAGAGTTTAACTAAGCTAACCTATGCTCAAGAGTAAGTAATTGGAATAAACCAAGATGCACACTTAAGACATGTGAATTCAATGGTGTAAATGGTCAAGTCAAACCCGGGACTAAGTCGAGGTTGCATGTTCGAAACCTCACAAACCCTTTTCAGAAAAATTTAATCAATCAGCGAAATTGTAACGCGAACTTGGGCTATCCTACTAGGCCCAAGTCCATGAACGCTAAAAGCCCACTTAAACAATTCAACAAGAGTTTGGGCCACTCTCATGGTAAACCCTAAATCTTTCCAGATTAAATGAAATGGGCCAAATTAGAGATTTAATTAACAAAATCTAGCCCAAATCCTTATGGGAGGGTAATTCTAAACCCGAAACTATAATCAGTAAGAAGAAGATGTTTAGTTTATAAGTTCCTTAACTAATCAATACTTGGAACACCTTAACTATAGGTTATTAGTGGGGGATCACTCACTCGAGTTAGTTACTACTTCTTCACATACCAGGTACGATTTCTCGTACTCAGATACTTTTGTTAACCTACTTATGAGACGTTTTTGAAAAGCACTAACTGGGCTGAAATGAATTTCAAAAGGAAACTGTTTGTTTGACTAACTCAGCTTGATGTGACTAATTGAACCTTGAATGTACAACTTTCATGATCATTGGTTCCTCTTATCTGGTTGTCTCATTAGATATTAACTGCTGAGGGTTTACGCCTCTGCACTCTGTAGGACTGAGTGTTTTGGTATTGCACTTGTGCAGTTAATAAACTAGTGGGGATATGGGAAATGTCAATCTTGGTAAATTCTTCTTTTGACTCTGAATATCGTTTCATCCATGAGCTGAGTCTTTTGTTGTGACGTGCGTGTGTCTTCACCGGTAACAACAAAGGGCTGTATATCCCTTGTCCAAAAGGACGTGTATAACAGCAAAAGGCTGTATATCCCTTGTCCAAAAGGACGTGTATGACAGCAGGGGGCTGTATATCCCTCGTCCATATGGACATTTATATCTGGCGGTGGGGGCCTTCTCTCCCAGTTGGTGTTATTCCACTCTCGAGTTGTTGGATCTTGGATCTATCTTTTCATTCCAAGTCCTTGTGACTACTTGAGTCCTTCTACTCCTAATTGGAACTGAATCTAACACAAGCAATGGATGTTCACTAACTTATGGTGTGGTTTCTTTTAACTGACTAACTTTACCTTCCTGTTATTTATCTCTATTTTTGACTTATTACCTTTGACTTGGTGATTTTGTTATGCGTTGTTCTTCTGTTTTTGTTTTAAGAGTTTGGTTTCAAATTATTGTTTATTTTAAGAGTTATGCTTTAGATATTTTCTTTGGAGAATCATACCAGTTCCATTCCAAGGAACTGACTCACCCCTCCCGGGGTTGGCTGCTTGGTTTCATCTTGCAGGTACGAATTGTTATACAGGTGGCCACGAAGAGTATGAGTGATTGGGATGAGAATTAGGAATTTTGGAGAGCTGTTGTATTTTGTTATTGTTATATTTATACTATGTTTTCTCGAGTTTAGACCGTAGCACTTGTAATTTTATAAGCTGTAGTTGGTGAGGGTTGGTGTCGGGTGTTTGGAACCCAATGGTTTGTAATCGCCTTAGTATTTTATTTGTCGTTGCATTTATACTAAATAGGGGTGTTACACTTCCTCGTGAAGATCTCCATGGAGAAATGCGTTATTTATGTCTAACTGATCCAGATGCTAGCCTTTCTTTACTGCAACAGAGACAAGAGATCTTGTTGTCATCTTTACCACTGGTGAAAAGGTTTCCCAGAAATCTTCACCATACTTCTGGGTGAATCCTTTTGCTACTAACCGCGCTTTATATCTTTCAATATTCCCATCTGATTCCAGCTTAATCTTGTATATCCACTTGCAGCCTATGACATGTTTTCCCCGTGGCAGATACTGTCCAAGTGTTATTTTCTTGCAAGGCTCGCAACTCATTTTGCATAGGCTGAACCTAAACATGATATTTCACAGCAGCTTTATATGTTTTGGGTTCATGTATGCTTGGCAGTTGTTGAAGAATAGATTTGGAGTGTAAAGACAGCGTGCATTGAGCAAACGTTAGTAGGCTAAATATTAACCAGAAATTCTGGTAGGTAGTTAGTCTTACTTGTTTCTTTCTGCAGCCTTTCAGATATTATTTTGGTGAAGTTGTCATTTTTAGGAACATGTGCCTCTCCTAAAATATAATCTCCAAGGTAAGCTGGTTCATGTTGGTCTTAGTTGATCTTCTCAGGGTGTCGATGGCTTATGCATTCTCTGTTACTATATTCTCTGAGTTTCCAGGTTGATCTTGTTTACCATAACTGAAAGGATGTTCATCATGTGGTCGTTCCACATGTTCATCAAAACTGGAAGGATATTCATCATGTGGTCGATCCACTTGATCATCCTCATAAATCCCATATCTGTGCATCTGATTCTCACCATAAGATTGAATCTCTTCCGTTTCAGAGTATGGTGCATCAATACTCATATGTATACCAGTTTTCAGTAGGAACCCATGTTCATAAAATATCAAATCTCTATTGACAGTAACAAGAATTAGTCAGATTAATGTTCGATTGAGTAGTTAAGCAAACAGAGCAGGATGGGTGATGAATTACCTGAGAAACAACAAACTTCTGTTGGCAAAATAAGAATAGGGACAAAAGCCTGAAGGAATAACAATACGACTTTATTTGAATACAATACTGATAGCAATACATATTCTTTTATAGGCTAATATTCCTAATTTAATTTATTTAAAATTGTACTAACTACCCCTCAACAAATTCCTACAAAACCTATTATTCTGGGTAAGACTAAACAATAATTAATTTCAAATCAATAATAAATATTTTCATATCAATAAAACCAACACTTTCCCTTGATTTGAAATTCTCTAAAAAAAACATCTTAACAAACTAAATAAAAATATTTGAAGCACCGTCTCTTCAATCTTCAAATTTTTTTTCACGGAGCATTTCTCTCCCGAAATCCACGGAGCACTTCTCATCTTCTTCAGCAATTATGGTGCACACCTCACCAATAACATAGGAGCACTTCTCTCCTTACTTCTATTTTTCTTCTACGAACTAAGCCATCTCAGTTTCTTTGCTACTCGTCTGAGCTTGTTCAACACCAAACCTTTAAATTCTTCCTGGAGCGTCTCCCATGCTTCTTTTGCGGATTCACAAGCCATTATGCTAGTGAAAACTTCTTTAGTCACCGCTGAATGTATGCAAGATAACGCCTTTGGAATCTTCATCATTTCTTATTCATATCTTTTTGTCTGTGTAGCCGATGGATTTGACGGTAGAGGAGTAGGCTCAAAATCGATCCACGACTTCCCACAAATTGAAAGCTCATAGATATGACTCCATTCTAATCGCCCATGAATGATAATACTTGCCACTAAAAACTGGAATAGGAATATTGAAATTTGAGGTCATCACTCAAACTCAAAAACTTTTTTTTGACGCGTTTTTTTGTTTGTTTGCTCAACACAACCTAAGAATATTTATGACTAAAAACTTACGAAGAAAAGCATATGACAACTTTTTTTTGGACCTCAGCAATCAGAAAGAAATCTGCATTGATTTCTTCCCTATATCAGGCTCTGATACCATGTTGGCAAAATAAGAATAGGGAGAAAAGCCTGAAGGAATAACAATATGACTTTATTTGCATATAATACTGATAGAAATACATATTCTTTTATAGGCTAATATTCCCAATTTAATTTATTTAAAATTGTATTAACTACCCCTCAACAAACTCCTACAAAATCTACTATTCTGGATAAGACTAAACAATAATTAATTTCAAATCAATAATAAATATTTTCATATCAATAAAACCAACAACTTCTTCACGAGGATTTGAACCCCGTTGATTTTTCAGTACCAAGTTCCTTAATTGGCTTAATTCTTGAGTAGTTAGCCCTTGACTCTGTATTGCTCAAAATACCTCATTTCTCCTAAACTTTCACCGGTAACAACAGTCCCAGCTATCCGTCTTACCTTCTTCTTCCACCAGTCAGGATAGCTCATGATTTCGAAGTAGGCTTCTCTCAGGTGTCCTTTTTTCAGGCGTTTAGTGCAAAATTGACTCTGTTTGTTTGAGTCCTTCACAATCTTCTTTCTGAAATGGTTCTGACTGAATTTGGGTTTATCGACCGCTATGACTAAACTTTCCTGCTCTGGTGTCGTTGTTCTGAAGGAAACAAGTCGCTAGGATATGATTACTACAGGTAATGATATATCTGAAATAACACATATAAAGGCTATTCTTGATGATATATTTAAAATCACGGATTTGGGAAAATTAAACTACTTTCTTGGAATGGAGTTCCTATTATACTGAAAAGGGAGTGATTTTAAATTAAAGAAAGTATATTTCAGATCTGTTAACTGACTATCTGTCACATAAATCCAAAGTTGCTACAATCCTCTTACATGCATGAATCAAATTAGAATAGATAAAAGGAGCTGATCTGACTGATACAACTTCTTACAGACGTTTGATAGGATTAATAAACTTCCTTACAAACACTTGGCTAGATTTAACATATCCAGTCCAACAACTGAGCCAACACCTGAAGCAGCCCACAACAATGCACTTCCACGCTGCTATTCGTCTTCTACAATATATTAAAGGAACTTAAGGATGAGGTATCTTTTTTAACATTCAACCAGAATGAACTTTATCTGCCGATGCAGATTGGACATGTTGCCCTCTGACTAGAAGATCTGTAAGCGGTTATATCATATTACTTGGCGGGACAACTATCAGCTGAAAGTCAAAGAAAGAGGCAACAGTTGCACTGTCCACTGCAGAATCGGAATATAAATCAATTCAAAGAGTGATGACTGAACTAACTTGGGTTTCTAGACTCTTGTATGATCTTGGAGTTGAAGGGATAACACCAATCAGAGTTAGTTGCGACAATAAAGCAGCAATTTACCTTGCTAGAATCCCGGATTTCACTAATGGACCAAGCACATCGACTTGGCCTGCCACCTTGTTCGAGAAAAAATCAAAAACGGCCTGATCAACCTTAAGCACATACCAGGTCAACATCAGTTGGTAGATGTACTCACGAAACAAGTGACTGCACAACAATACAAAGGGTTTCTCCAAAATACTGGTTTGCAAACACATTCTGACGACAGGGGGAGTGTTTGAGAACTAGAGCTAAAAGAGAAGGAAGATTGATGTGCATCATATGCATCAGAATTTTCTAAACCAGAGCAAAAAGAGAAGGAAGATTGATGTGTATCAGATGCATCAGAATTTTCTAAAGTTTTCTCTACAAGATTTGAGCAGAAAGCGGAACTCTCTTCTGCCCCTCATCTTGAGGGGAGTATTGTAACAGATATATAAATGTAACACATGTAAGTATATGAGCAGATGTATTAATATGTCCTGAAACGCTTCTTTTGTTTTTCTACTGATATGTAAAGGCATAGCAGCCTAGTTGTAAAACTACAGATACGAAAGCTGTATTCATCAACAATTGAATCTGAATGTGAGCTTGGAAATTCTTTCCCTCTGTTGCGTTAGATCTTTCGTCCATGTTTATGGAAGTTCTATTAGGATAATATAGTAGTATAATATAGCAGTGCATAATATATTGTTATGTATACCGGTATGTACATCTTATATCACCTACCCCGTATATAGTCAGAGAGTATATATGTAGAAAGTGTAATATAGTAGAACTACTTTTTCCTCTCTCAAGTGACTGCTCTCTCTCGACTCATCTCTGTATCAAGAAACTCTTCTTCTCAATAAAGATTTCTCTCTTTGTTTATCATGTTCCACCTTAGTCGGCTTAACATGGTATCAGAGCATACACTCAAGTGAGACTAATTCTTCGCAAGATGGCCGATGATAACAACAACGAGAATGGAAACGAAGTTGTCGAAAATGAAGAAGAAGTGGAGGCGAGTTCGAACGAAGGAGAAACACTAACTCTCCAAGGCCAAGATCTGAATGATCCTCTTTACCCACATCCTGCCGACAATCCCTCACTCAACTTTGGGGCAAAATTCAAAGGGTGGCAAGGCTTCGATCAGTGGAAGCAAACAGCCACCATTATCCTGAAAGTGAAGAACAAATATGGACTCCTCAACGGGCAAATCGTCGAACCAGAGAAGTCATCTGAGCGCTACCCTATGTGGGAACGGAGTAACAACACCGTTATGGCCTGAATCTTGAACTCGATCGAGAAAGAAATCGTAGAGAGTATTGTCTACTGTGACAACACACTTCAGATGTGGACTAAATCAACGGGCCTAAGATTTACGCTCTCCAGAAGGAAATCGGCGCATTACAATAGAATGGCGACTCTGTCAGCACATATTTCACCATACTACAAAAACTTTAGGATCGATTGAACGGCTCAAGGAAAATTCCGACCAGTACGTGTGGAGCGGCCAACAATATAGAAAAATGGGAAGAACATGATCGACTGATGAAATTTCTAGATGGGCTAATTGAAGAATTCAAACAAGCCAAGGGAGCTATCCTTCTCATGTCTCCCCTTCCCTCTCTTGAACAAGCGTACTGCCTGGTGTCATAAGACGAGAAGAAGCGGAGTACATCAAAGACCCGAAGTGAAGACAACACTGATAATGCCCTAATTTTGGCAAACAAATCCACCCAGTTTACCAAGAAGCTCACTGGAAAGAACACAAATAAGAAATCCCCGCCTAATTCTGCCTCCTCCTCCAATGCGGGAAAGAAATCCACACCCAAGTGTACCAACTGTGCAAAATTGGGGCATACCAGATCTCAATGTTGGTGGATTATAGGGTTTCCTGAGGGAGGAAATCAAAGGAATACCGCCCCATATGCTGCTGGATCCATTGTCGATCAAGAACCAAAGCGAATGCAACACCAGAAAGAACAAGCCCAGGGATCTTCTCCAGTTGCCGGTCTGTCGATGGAACAAGTGGACCAGCTCGCCAGATACATTCAGCAGAAGAATGCGAATAAGCAAGATTCAAACATAAACTCCTTTGGGAGTTTCTCGGGTAATTGTATCTCAGCCCATCTTCTAAATTTACAATCTAATTTACAATCTAGCTATGACTGTTTTACTGAAAACTTGAACAAATTTTGGATATTGGGATTCTGGAGCTTCAGAGCATGTGACTGGAAAAAGAGATATGATGCATGACTTAGTATTAATGCCTGATAACAAAGAATTAATATTGCTTGATGGCCAAAGATGTAGAGTAAATAGTTCTGGTAATGCTAGAATATGTGCTGATTTCGACCTGACTGGTGTTTTATTTGTCCCTTCTTTCACTTTTAATTTGATTTCCATGAGTAAACTGGAAGCTCAACTGAATGTAAATGTTGTTTTTTCCAAAATTGAATGTTTCTTGCAGGATTATGAACTAACTGTCAAGATAGGGTTGGACATATATGTCAGGGGCTCTTTTTCTTAGATGCTATATGTCTGGAAAATTTTCCGAGACAAGTTAGAAAACCTAGATCTGCTATTCTCACTTTAAGAGAAAATACAGTAAATAATACAATCTCCAAGGATCTTCTGCTGTGGTATAGCAAATTAGGACATATCCCCTGTAAAAAGCTGTCCAAATTACTGTTAGGCATAAGTTTCCCTTCTTTTGACATTTTACCCTGTACTACTTGTTTCAAAGCCAAAGGAAAACGGCTAAAGTTCAAAAACTCTGAAATAAAAAGTGTATACCCTTTCTTCATGTTACACATAGATATATGTGGTCCCATAAGGACAGAAACCATGGAAAAGTATAGATATTTCTTGACAATTGTTGACGATTTTACAAGGAGCACATGGGTAAAACTTCTTAAGCAAAAATCTAAAGCTTTCAGTTTCATAAAAGAGTTTATAATGTATGTTGAGCAACACTTTGAATACAAAATCAAATTCCTTCGATCAGATAATGCCAAGGAACTAGGGGGTCTAGAGAAGGCATTAATTTTCTCAACTCTAAAGGCATTACACATCAGATCAGCTGTCTCACACACCCCAACAAAATGGGGTGGTTAAGAGAAAGCAAGGTCATCTCATGTAAATAACAAGATCCTTCCTCTTTCAGTCTGGTCTTGAATCACATTTTTGGGGTCATGCATTAGAACATGCAGCATATATTATAATTAGAATACCCAGCAAACCCATAGGGGACCTCACACCCTTTCAAAAACAGTATGGGAACACACCTGATTATACACAAATCAAAAATTTCGGATGCTTATGTTTTGTCACAAACATCAACCCAAACAGAGGTAAGCTTGACCCAAGATCAGCTGCTATTGTTTATCTAGGAAATGGAAAAACCACCAAAGGATACAAAATTATGAGCATTGACTTAGGAGAAATTGCCATTAGCAGAGATGTGACATTTTTTGAAACCATCTACCCTCTGAAAGACAAAACATGGCGCAACCTATGGCATGATCAAACTGATGAAATCTCTCATCTGTTTCCTACTTAAACACCCACCCACTGTTTCAATGACCCCCTTCTCTCAGATCTGTCTCCTCCTATTAGACTGACCAAACACACACCCTCTTCTCATTCAACTCTGTCATAAAAGGACCCTACAACTGACACTCACTTAAACTTCCCAGAACAGCAACAACAGACAGAACACCCCACAAGCAGTTTAAATGACACACATCTCACTGCTCAATCACCTCCCATAGAATCAAACAATCCAAAATCTGAAAACCCCATAGAAACAACAAATAAGAACCTCATAAGAACCACTAGGATCTCTAAGCCACCCTCAAAACTTCAAGATTACATCTGCTTCACCACTGACCAACAACAAGACACTTTCTCACATATCCTCACACATAAACTGAAACAACTCTCCACTCCTCCTCTGTCTAACTCTCTTCTTCCTCTTGACACCTTAACAAACATCATTCCTCAAAACACAATCACAACTCTTTCTCTCCCCATGACCACCACTAAGCGCCTAGACCATATCTTAACCTTAAAAGAACCCACCAGCTATGAAGAGGCCATAAAAGACCATAGGTGGATCCAAGCTATGAAGCATGAATTTCAAGCTTTACAAGAAAATAAAACTTGGACCATTGTCAATCTTCCCCAAGGAAAGAAACCTATAACTTGCAAATGGGTCTACAAGACCAAGTTTAAAGCTGATGGATCACTAGAGCGTTTCAAAGCTAGATTGGTTGTCCGTGGTTTCACACAAAAATATAGTCTATACTACGGAGAAACATTTTCCCCCGTAGTAAAACTCACCACAGTTATAGCTCTAATCATTTTGGGAGTAAACGGGGATGTATTATTGACCAATTAGATGTCAATAATGCATTCCTTCATGGGGATCTTAATGAAGATGTGTATATGAAAGTTCCTCAAGGCCTAGAGGTAGAAGGTTCTAACAAAGTTTGCAAGCTGCATAAATCTTTGTATGGACTTAAACAAGCATCACCTCAATGGTACGATAAATTAGGAGGTTTTCTCAAAACCTTAGGATATAAACAATCCAAAAACGACTACTCCCTCTTCCCTAAGAAACAAAATGGACAGCACACATTTCTTGGAGTCTATGTTGATGATATCTTAGTCACAGGTAATAACAGACAGGAAATACAGAATCTGAAAACACATCTGCATCATGCTTTTAAGATAAAAGACTTGGGCATAATTAACTTCTTTCTCGGTATGGAGTTTGTTGAAACTCATGGCATGCTAATAATGACTCAACGCAAGTATGCTACTCAGATTTTGCTTGATTATAACATGCACGATTGTCATACATCAGTACCACCATTACAGCTCAACCAGAAACTGTACCCAGAAACAGGTGAACTCCTTCCAGATAGGGGTGGCAATTTTACCCAACCCGATAACCCAACCCATACCCAACCCGAAAATAGGGGTTTGGGTCACGATTATTGACCCATTTAATTATTGGGTCGGGTATGGGTTGCCTATTAAATTTGGTGGGTTGGGTATGGGTTTAAAGTCCTAACCCGTAGTCAACCCGACCCGTTTATTTATTTTATTAAAATAATATAAATAATTAGATAAAAATAAAATATATTACTAAGTAAGTGCTAACCTACTATTAGATAATACAGATTATGTAGTATCTTTTTGACGAGAGGTTGTTTATTTGATAATACTACTTTGTTGTATTTCTTTATAAAGCAAAAACAAGAGTATTCATTATGTGAATGTCAAAAGACAGTGTGCTGCTCCTCCTCCACAGCTCCCACTGTGGTCTTATCTCTTCTGTATATGAAGATTTTTGTTGTGTTTGATTCTATTCTGAAGAGAAAACAGAAAAACACAGTTATATTTGTCCCAGGCGCGTACACATCACCTTCTTTTTGTTAAGTGCCACTAAGCCGACATGTATGTGGAAAACAAAAAAGACGGAGGATAATGAAACTCTGGAAATCTACCATATTGAATGTATGATTTCATTCATTTTTAACTCTGTTTGAGCAATCATATAAAAAATTTATTCCAGGTCTTTTAAATTTTGAATAGCCTAATTATGTTGGGTTAAACGGGTCGGGTATGGTTTAATCATTTTATATGGGTTGGGTATGGGTTGATAATTTGTAACCCGAATATTATTGGGTCGGGTATGGGTCAATACAATTTTAATCGGGTCGGGTATGGGTGAGCTTCAACCCGACCCATTAACCCGAATTGCCACCCCTACTTCCAGACCCTACACTCTATAGAAGACTGGTAGGAAAACTGAATTTTCTTATCAGCACTCGACCTGACTTGGCATATACTATTCAGCACCTAAGTCAATTTCTCCAAAAACCTACTGATGCACATTTCAAAGCAGCTTTACACACACTTGCTTATCTGAAAGGCACTTTAGGTTTTGGCATTTCTTTTAACAAGAATACTAACTTAACTCTGTTGGCTTTTTGTGTCTCTGATTGGGCATCATGTCCAATCACGAGAAAGTCTATTTAAGGTTATTTCATCACTCTCGGTGGCTCCCCGCTAAGTTGGAAGTCCAAGAAGCAAGTATCTCTCGCACTCTCCTCAGCCGAAGCTGAATACAGAGCGATGCGCCAAGTCACCACCAAACTCAGCTGGCTAACAAGGCTTTTGCATGAACTGGAAATCACAAGCATTGAACCAGTGCCATTGAAGTGTGATAACCTTTCTGCCATACACATCGCCAAGAACCCGGTGGCACACGAGAGGACGAAGCACATAGAACTTGATTGCCACTACATGCGAGACCAGCTGCGAGCAGGGTTGATTCAGGTCGAGTATGTCCAAGGTTCTCAGCAGCTAGCAGACATTTTGACAAACCTAACCGGGAAAGTGTACCAGTCCACACTACCTAAACTCGGCATGAGACCGGCCTAAGCCAAGACTTATATTGACACAATCTAAGTCTTGAGGGGGGTATTAGGATAATATAGTAGTACATAATATATTGTTATGTATACTGGTATGTACATCTTATATCACCTACCCCGTATATAGTCAGAGAGTATATATGTAAGGAGTGTAATATAGTAGAACTACTTTTTCCTCTCTCAAATGACTGCTCTCTCGACTCATCTCTGTATCAAGAAACTCTTCTTCTCAATAAAGATTTCTCTCTTTGTTTATCAACTTCCACCTTAGTCAGCTTATCAAGTTCCACTTTTTGTGGCAAAAACTGGTAACCATGGAATGATGACTGGTTGCTGGTGTGAATTTCACGTGACAAATAACGTGCTATATATAAACATCTGTCGTAGATAAAAAAAAAAAAGAAGTTCAACATTTACAAAGAAAAGAGCAAGAGAAATATATACATATGTTAATGAAAGCATAAATATATATCACTGCCCATATAAACATACGACCATGGAATATAGTTAGATTAATGATACTTTTTTTCTATGTCTCCCTACAATAGCCCGTATTAAAGTATCAACAAAGCCAATTACATTGCTTAACGGAAACAAGCTTGATATTTGATCGAACATGTTAATTGCAAGGGAAATCCGAACTAGATAATCGAAGCCCTCATTAACGCTTATATCTGCGAACTGCATACACGCGAAATCCCCTTTTTTTTTATCGGAACTTCGAATCGAAATCTGGGTGGCAACTTAATCAGGCAATTTCTATTGTACAACCAGTTGTACGGTGAGCATCGTACAATCGTTCATTGATTGTTCATATTGATGTAAAAAGGTCCATATGTTATTATGAAAGTTGTTCAACTTTATATGATAATTGTTCAAATTAATTGTGAAGAATGTTCAGAAATGTACGTAAATATCGTACAACCGGTTGTATGATAGTCGGATTGAATTCGGAAGCAACTACAATATCGAAGGAGCGCGTACTCAGTTTATGCTAGTTTGAACTCAAAAAAACACAGCAACTCGCCAATCAATAGCTAATAGCATTAAATGGTCGCAGGATTTTGATTTCAATAAATAAATTATCAAAATAACGTAACGATACGTTCCAACGACAGTTGTAACCGTCTTTCCTTAATTAAAAACTCCCAAGTGGGTTTAACAATTATTTCAAGTTTATTGGGTTGCCATCTAATTTAATCATCCAATTTGAAAAGAAATAACTCATGGACATGAATTAAACCATATACTTTTTCTCATTGATTCCTCTCCCAAACACATGTAGTTACAACCCTAAAACTATAAACTACTTTTGATAAAATTAAATTAAATTAGGTTGTCCAAAGATGGCATTATATAACTTAATAAGAAATCTAAGTTCCTCAGCTAAGTTAAGAATATGGAAGATGCTGCGAAGCATTACTTTTTTCTGAGATAACTCAGTTTTATTTTTATCATCGGATTTTAAGATAAATATTGAATTATATATATATATATATATATAGTAACAATTAAACAATGAAGAAACAT
Source organism: Limonium bicolor (assembly GCA_023374045.1). NCBI lineage: Eukaryota > Viridiplantae > Streptophyta > Magnoliopsida > Caryophyllales > Plumbaginaceae > Limonium > Limonium bicolor. The sequence continues at coordinate 131,803,857 of CM041782.1, forward strand.
GAATAAATAGTCATGCAACAGTCATATATAATAGCTCTAAGATTTGGAATATAAAATTTTTTAGGTAAAGGATAAGCATTATGAAAGTGGACACTCTCATAATTATGAGTTCTCCATCTTCAATCTTTAAATGACAAGACAGGATCTTCATCCAGTGACAATGCAATTGCAACATATGAAATAATATAATCAACAAAATGTAAATGTTAGGATCATAAAACGATCTAACTCATAACTTGTGACAAATAGCATAATAAGCTTCTATAGTCGAGGTATGATTCAATTGCAATTCTCAAAAGGGCACGGAAGAGATGTGCTGAGATTTCGATCGACCAGGCTTCGTGCTATTACCTGATATAAAACATGGCGCTCTTTCCTCTCAATCTGAACTGGAAATGGGGGGCATGACGAAGGGTTCTTAGGCTTGAAGTTGTACTGCGCTCATGGGTGTGCTGCTCTCATGGTTGCACTTTGTAAATTTGATTGGTGTCTCAGTTCCTTCCTTACTTTCTATCTCTATTGAGTTTTTTTGTATCTTTCTCGTGTTTCTTTAATTTCCTTTATCTGTTAATAGATGCAGGATTGGGGGAGTGAAAATTTCAAAAAGATTGAGGGAATGAGGTCTTCCATTCTTTTGTTATTCTTATCTCTATTGGTAGGCAAATTTTTTTAAAAAAGAATAAAAATAAATAAAACTATGAAGCGGGAAGACATGCCTGAATAGTTTCCTCCCAAGGTAGGTTTTCTCTCAGCGCGTGAACGGCCCTCCGTCTTCTCCGCCATGCATTGGCTATCTTCCCCTTCTCTAATGGCCACCTTTTGTATATCTCCTCCCGATTTTCTTCTTCGCCATATGTTAACCCTTTGTCAACAACTCTACAACCTAAATCATGCAAATCATTGCATGCTACAGCTTTCTCACCGCTTAAGCTTCAGCCAAACCGCGTTTACGCTAGTTTAAATTGTGATGACAATCCTGTAAGCCCACTCACACCTTCTGCTATCATCATCCGTTTCCTGGCTTTCCTCCACACTTTCAGTACTCAGTTGCCTCTCTTCAACTCTACCATGGCTTCCTCCTCCCACAACATGGATGCAATTACGAATCAATGTGCGGGCCTTGCACTTACCGCCGACGAGGAAACAACTATCGACGTTGCCGATTTGCCAGAAGAAACATCACCAACTCAATTTCGAAGCTGCCTTCTGGGCAAGTTGTTCATGTCAAAGGAAGTCGATCTCAAAGAGATGGAGTGTTCCCTTTCCCGCGTTTGGAGAATAGAGAATGAACTGTCCATCAGTAATCTCGGTTCTGGGATTTACATGCTTCAATTTGTTGATGAGGAGAAAGTGGCTGAAGTCCTTGGTCGTGGTCCTTGGATGTATGATGGTAATCTGTTTGTACTCTTAGAGGTAGACCAGTATCTTTCTCCCCTGGATCATTCCTTTCAGTGGGCACCGTTTTGGGTAAGGGTTCATGACGTGCCACTCTCGTTTATGACTCCCACTTTTGCCAAACGCATTGGAGACAGGATGGGCCATTTTCAGGAGTATCATACTTTAGACCGTCGTTTTCCAGGTGACTTGATGCGCATTAATGTTCAAATGGATGTTACTAAATCCATTCTACATTTTGTCACGATCTAAGTTGAAGGTAAACCTGCAATCTTGCGTCTTATTTATGAAAGATTACCTAATCTGTGTTTCCACTGTGGTAAGTTCACTCATCTAGCACGGACTGTCCATACCGCACTGAAGCTATAGCTAATGACTTTCCATATGGTGTTTGGTTGAGGGTCAGCCCTCTTAGCTTCAGTCCAAGTCGACAACGCCTTGACTATAATGAAACTGAAACTCTAAATGTTCTGCGCACCACTCCGTACAACCCAGCTACTCTGGTTGCTCACTCTGATGTCACGCCTCAGCCGATGGATGTGGCGCATGCTCAATCTCCTACACATAACCCGGAGCTAGATGAGGGCGAGATTCCTGAGGCTGACAGTTCTGCTAGGAAGCGCAAGATGGAGGATGTGCATTCCACCTCGATTTCCTATGAGATTGACGAGCTTAACTCTATGAAGGAGGCTGCTAAGCGCGGAAAGAATGGCGATTCACCCACATCTGCTCAGGCTACTCTGGGGGATGCCCAAGGTGTCCAGATATAATGAGTTTACTAGTGATTAACTACCGTGGTTTGGGTGCTCCAGCGGCAGTTAGGTGGGTTTTGGATGTAATCAGGGATGAAGCACCACATTTTGTGTTAAAATCAGAAACAAAATTATGTAGTTCTGAAATGGCTTGTGTAGGTTTTACGTTGGGATCTTTTGACTGGTTATCAGGTGATTGTATGGGCCTGTAACACCCCTACTACGCACTTAACAACTAACTGAAATCGCAGCGGAAATAAACAACTAGAACAATAACTAAACGGGTTGGTGCTACACGCCGTTAGCCACCCACGTGGCTAACAAGGCAGAATACATACAAATTGTACCGGTCTGATGATCAGACTCCCGAGCATAGAACTAATAACCATAAATACATAATCAACAATACCGAGTATTAATATTTACATCCATAATTGTATAACTGTCAATACACCGCCACTGTAATAACAACGGAACCAAAATATACCGCCACGGGAGCACAGGCGCATCCCGGGTCCGAACATCCAAAACCATCAAAAGTATTTCATAAAACCTAGAATCTAGAGCCACTCCGCCTCTTCGATCCTCATCCTGCAACATAGGAAAAACAATATGGTGCCCCAAAGGGGCTCAGCAACTCATGGCTGGTATGGCTAACGTGCAGCCCATCGACTACCGGGATACACGCAACCAATTGTCATGATAACATAGCATTGATTATTAACATACAAATAACGTAACATAGCAACGAGAATTTCATCTCAACTTTATCACATAACATATATAACAAGTGTGGTTCTCTTTGGAACCGTACCAAACATAGTCAGTTCACCCGGAGAGCCTAGAGACTGCTGCCAGACTCATGCTAAGCTCATTACATAACTCGTTACCGTCCTGTTAGATGAACGGTTAACTTAACCCATAGGTGCATCGGATATAGTAATCCAAGCACACCGAACATAGTATGCCCCAGTGGCCCGACGTGAGTCAGTAAAATAGCCTTGGATAAGCTAAAGGGAGGTTGAAAACCAAAAGAGAAGACAACCATAACATACAAAGAGAATCGAACCGGTTATGACAACGACTCCCATACTCACACGCGTGGCTGGAACGACCGGACTCCTCACTTCCCCCGTTAGTACTTGTTAGAAGTCTCATTATTGAAACTTAATAAGTTAATTCACAAGCAAGTGTTTAGGTCGAGTTAGACACACACAAGGGAAATGAGACATAACTCACCATCACAATAATTTAACAACTGTAAACTCATTTCATGACTTAAGTCTTACAAGGTCATAAACACACAGAAAAACAAACATCACACAAGCCGGTGTAAACCGGTAGGCAACAGACTGCAAGAAAACCATACCTTGGTCCCTGCTTCGATTGGTTTCCACCGTAGGCAACTCCTATACACATTTAGTAATGTCGGTTAATTACCGTATTTGACTTCTAGTTAGTTAATTACTTCACATAACTTTGTTATATACTTTCATACTTAACCTACACTTGTTCACCCTACTAATGGTCATTAAAAGTCACCAAACATGTCCTAACCATCATATATTATCTTTAACATTCAAATCCCCACCTTGGAAATGCCTAAAAACACTTTCTGGAACACTTTTAGGGTGGTCCGGGTTTGTGTCCGAGGTTACAAACCCGGACCAACTCATCGCAAGATTATCTGCCTACATTTTCACCTGGTCCGGGTTTATGTACCGAGATACAAACCCGGACCACATACATAATTGAATCCTCGGGTATGTTTTTGGGGTGGTCCGGGTTTAGGTACCAATTTGCAAACCCGGACCACTCCAGGATCATTACAGAACTTTGTTTTTCAGCCACTTTTCAACCTCCAATCCAAACCTAACCTTCTCCCAATGTTCCTACATAAATCCAAACATGTTTTAACACTAATTTGGCACCTTAAACCTCTTCTATTTGCTTGTCTAATCCATCACTCAATTCCTTACAAAATTCACCAACACTTGTGATATTTTTCCTTAAGTTTTCTAAGTGGTAGTTTTATGTCTACAACACCAACTAACCAAAATGTTACCTTATTTATACTACCTCTACTCCTTAAGCATTATTCTTACTCAGAAACCTCTATTACACAAGCTCTTTCTATTTTTCCTCCAATACACACTTATACTCTCACAAACACAATTCTTTTCTTGTTCAACAATTGTCTCTAGTCTTAACTACTTTCCTCCATGACTTTGATGTATCATCATCACCTAATGAACACTAGATTCCTCAAGACAATGCCCATGCATTTTAACACCTAGAACATCTTAATTCCCTTTCTTTCACAAGCTTAAACCTTTACAATTCCTAGTACTATCCTAGGTCACTAAACATCATTTAAACACCTAAACTCCTTACTTTCTACTCAAATTTTGACATAGCTTTGTTAGTATTTCCTTACACCCAAAACACAAGGTTTTTCACCTTTAAACACTCAAGAACATTTATTCACATAAAAATGTTCTTTACACACATCTAAGCCTTAAACTACACTACATCACAATATAGTGCATAATTTAAATTGCTTGGCACTTAGGCCCTTAAATTGCATAAACCATAAACACTGAATTTCCCACATTATATTTGCCTTTGACCTGCAATTACACACATCATTTCATATGCCTTTAATAGCCTCTTCGAGGATAGTTTTCTAGCTCATTTACCATTGGCTCCTTAGATTGTTTATTAAGCATTTTAGAGCTCAATTTTCCTAAGGCACATTAGGTTAGGTTATTTACCTCTTTTGCTTCCAAACTTCTTTTTTGTTTCCTTGGATTGAAAATTAGCAAGGGAACTTGATCACTTGTCAACCTTCTATCCATACACAAGTAAAGATAATGAGCATTAAGCTTCATGCTTATACTCATTAATAAACCTTAGGTTATACAATGTTTTAAAACACATAAATGAATGTTTACCTTAGAATTGAATGGGAATTGGATTAAGTAGAAAGAGAGGACTCCACCTAGTCCTTTGAAGATTGGAATGAACTAAGAATGAGCAAAAGAAAACACCATGAAGAAGGTGATTTCGGTCACATATGAAAACAAGAGGAAATGAAGTTTTTCTTTGAGTTTCCTTACCTTGAAGCAAAGGAGAACAATAAGGTGTAAAAAGATGAGCTCAAGCTCCTTCCATGGTGATTCCTCTTGGCACCGAAATGGAGGTTTTGGAGTTTTGAAAAGACAAGATTGTAGAGCTTGACTAAACTAAGAGAATGGTGGTCTTGAAATTAATTTTGGTGCATGAAGCTAGGAGATATGGACAATCAAAGATGGAGGTAGTATATGTGTTGTAGCAAAACCGTGAATGGGAAGGGAGGAAAGGTTGGAGACGGCGGGAAATGAGAAAGGAAGAAGAGAATGAAGAGAGAGGTAAGTTTGAAAGATATTTAAGTGAAAAGGTGAATAGTGTTTTTACTTACTTTTTGCTTTCTTCATTATTTAGTTAACTAAGTGTGGTGAGTCACCCTTGAAAACCGGCCCCTTAGTCAAATGGGGTGTTTCATGGTCTTTGTTGACCATTTAGTTGACTTACATTGACTAAAGTCTTAAACTAGCACTATTTGGTTACTATTCACTAACCAAGGCACATAATTGTGAAATTTTTGATTTCCCATTGATTTAGACTTCCTAATGTGATACTAAGTAGTACACATGTTAATTAAAGAGTAATGATGGACATTTAGCCATTCAAAACCCATTTACAAGACAATTTTTCAAAAATGTGCTTTAAGACTCCTTAAAGCACATTTTGTGTTTTAACTTGTTTTCAAGCTTGGTTTTCTTTGGTAATTGATTTAACAAGTTCATTAACATGTAAATAAGGTCTTGGTAGGCTCTTAGAGTCTAAACCAAGGTTATCCCAAGCTTAGAGCACATTTTTGCTTAATTGCCTTTATGGTATTTTATAGTGTTTTCTATAGTTTAAATTGTTCACTAATGTTTCTAAGGCACTTTTTAGCCTTATTATACCATATTTTAGTATTTAAACAACATATAAAGGTTTGGGGTATTTCAAGTTGGGGGGGGGGGCGTAGCTTTGTTTTGGAAGAAAACTTATGATGTTAGTCTTTTGAGTTATTCTGGGTATCATGTAGATTGTTTAGTTACTACCCTCACGGGTGTGAAATGGCGGTTGTCTGGTGTGTACGGTTGGTCCAATGCCTCCCAGAAATATAAAACCCTTCACCTCATGCGTTATCTTTATTCTTAATGGGCAGGTCCTGGTTATTGGGAGGGGATTTTGTATGCAAATGAGCATCTGGGTAGAGGAGATCCCTCTAATACTTCAATGGCTGCATTTAGAGAATGTCTACAAGATTGCGAGCTTCAGGATCTTGGTTTTGTTGGCCCGTATTGTACTTATAACAATAGAAATAGGAATCAACAGATTGTCAAGAGCAGGCTCGGCCGTTTTCTGTGCAATGATTCTTGGTCCTTGATGTATCCCAATGCCAAAAACTATCACTTGAAATGGGGACGTTCTGACCATCGACCTGTTAAGTTAATTTTTCAACCTCTAATTAGACGCGGGGCAAAGCCGTTTCGTTTTGAGAACAACTGGGCATCAGACAAGGAATGCAAGCTCTTGGTCCAAACGTGTTTGGTCATAATTTGACGCATCTTCAGACTATCAAACTAAAGTCAAGCATTTTGGTAATCACTAAAGGCAATGGGGGAAGGAAACAATATTGGCAAGAGAAGCAGCATATCAATAAAATTAAGCATCAACTGAACTCTGTTGCACAACATTTACTAACTCCACAGACTCTTGCATCATGGTCTTCTTTGAATTCGACTTTGGATGCTCTACTTCTTAAGGAAGAAATCAGGTTGCACCAACGGTCACACACAATGGCTAACTACCAGGGATAGAAATTCAGCTTTCTTTTTCAACCAAATGAGAACTCGCAAGTGTAGGAATACAATTACTGCGCTTAAAGATGACAACAATAACACTGCAACTACATGGGATACGATTGAACAAATGGCAACTACTCTTTTCCATCAACTTTATTCTACCACACATCCTGATGCAAATGATCATTTGTTTGCTTGTGTAGAGAACAGAGTTTCAGAATCAACGTATGCTATATGCTATTATGACCGCTTCTTTTACAAAGGATGAAGTGGTGGCTGCCTTCAAACAGACCAACCCGCAAAAAGTAGCAGGACCTAATGGAATTAATGGTGTGTTCCTCAAGTCATATTGGTCTACTGTTAGTGAGCCTTTTCTTAACACCGCTCTTTTTTTTCTTAACGTTGATGCACTTTCAGTGGCCATTAACCATACACATATTGTCTTGATCCCCAAGACAAAAGGAGCTATCAAACTGTCGAATTTCCGTCCTATATCATTATGTAACACCGTCTACAGAGTTATTTCTAAAACTATAGCCAGTCGCATCCAAAGTGTTCTTCCTAAGGTTATCTCATCAAATCAGGGAGCTTTTGTTCATGGCCGACAAATACATGATCAAATTATGATTGCCCATGAACTGCATCATACTGTGAAGCACTCTTATACACGTTTATGTGGTACCTTTGCTTATAAGGTCGACATGTCCAAGGCTTTTGACAAGGTGGAGTGGTCTTTTATCAGTGGGGTCCTTCGACATGGTACCAAGCTACAGCTCTTCTTGATCAACTTCAAACTATAGCACAATCGCCATTACTGCTTTTGCAGCAGCATAGGCAGCAACACCTATCATGACCGGAAGTTTTTCTGGATGGCAGTATGGATAAATATGGCTCTAATGGGATTTTTTTTTGTAAAACGCCACTCTTGAAACCCCACGATGGTGAGCATTAAAGGTTGGCGAGACAATCACTTTCCTTCTCAAGTTAAGGCTTTGGCAATTGAGTATGCCATTTCTGCTTCAACACGAGAGCGCCTCAGCAACGTTTGGATCCTGATAGATTGCAAAGCTGCATATGATTATCTGGAGGGCAGTTTTCAGGCCATCACTGACTCTTCCACAAGGAACATCCTTGATAGGGTTCAAACTAGTTTTAGCTCTTTTAATGAAGTAAAAGTTTTTTATATCCCAAGGGAGTGTAATACTGTTGCTCACCTTTTAGCCAATGCATGGTGGAGAAGACAGAGGGTCTGTTCACGCGCTGAGAGAAAACTTACATTGGGAGGAAACTATTATGTGTAGTCAAATAAATGAAAATCGGTTAAGGGGGTAAATTATTCGGTGTCTACACATAGCTGAGTTGTTTACTAAATGAACTTGGAGTTCCTAATACCACTTCCGTTTCACTCAAGTGTGACAACCAATCAGTTGTTTCATCCTATTCTCAAGAAGATAAAAATTATGTTGTTTTGATATTTTTGTGCGTGTATTTGTATGATTGTTTTATATGTGATAATATATTAGTATATTATTGTGGGATAACACAAGACTCACGAGGATATCTAAGCAAATGAACATGAATTACAAAGGGTACTTCGGCTCGGTCTAGTTAGTTCATTTGATCAAAATTTAAATTCTAAAAATTAGAAATGAACAAGTATCTGACCAACACATTCCTTTCTCATTTCAAATCTTTCCATTTTCATGTAAATTTATTCATTTTTTAACGCGCAACAAGTGTCTAATTATCTAATTAATTTCACCTCTAGGTGAAATGAATAATACACCACAATTCCTTCTTTCAATATATAAACTTTGAAACTCATATTACATCTCCCATAAACACTATTTGTTGGAGAAAAACCCATAAACGCTTTTTGGTAAAAGTTAACTACGCTCATCAGGATGCTCCCAGGATCCTGTCCGGGTTATGCGGAGAAGTAAATCATGGTTGCACAATAAGTTTATAAGATGTCTAGCTCATTGTGGATGAATCCAACTCCCGCTTATTGGAGAATTAGACCAATAGTCACCTATTGGGTTCTCTCGAACCAATGTACGCTGAGCAGGAATAATTCAACTAAAGTGTGTTAAGCAGGATTCAAACACGATAGCAATACATCTTGGTATGTTTTAAGCAACCCTAAGTATCCGACTGCACTATGCCCGTGTGGGCCATAAACGCTTCTTAAATACACATAATTCTATCATACTTACTTCACTTCACTCTTGTAGTGATACTACTACTGATAGTATGATTAATGTACGGACAATTCTTCAGTTAGAGACGGTGGTCATATTTTGGGAGTGAGAACGAGGTTGATGAAAAGGAACAGGATGAGTTTACAAATTAAAGCCCAACAAAAGCGCATGTCTGATGAGTGTATAGTGTCTTAATTCATTAGCCACCGCCAACTTTGACACATAAAACTGTAGTTGAGATGAGGTCGGTCTTACATTACAGGTCGAAAAAGCGGTTGAAACGCCGCGTTAAACTGTTTCACTGTTCTTACTCTCTGTTTTACACCAGTGGCAGAGAGTTATCAAGCAAGCAGCGGCTTCACTAAAAACGCGGGAAAAGACACCATTATAAAAAATGTAACCAACAGCCTTTAATTGCTGAAGGGACTTTTTTTTAAATCAGTTTTCTGAGTTTGTGACTTTAATATAGCTTAATTGCCTGGCTGACTCGTTTTCACACGAAAACAAATAAAACCAATACGTGTGGAAACGCAAAAAGAGAATATGCCAAGTCAAAGCGAACACCTATTCAATTCAAAGCAAGTCCAACTGCAAGCTCAATTGAAAAAGTCCATTTTTACACTTTTCCTCTCCTACCTTCTTCCGCCCTTCACCGTCCTCCTCTCTCTATATATATGTGCGTGAGTGCCGCCAATACTCTTCATTAGCATCTAACAACAACAATACACAGGTTCACCTTCCTACAACGACAAGAATAATTTTCTCTCAGTTCCTTAACAGAGCAGAGAACCCCGTTAAGGTTGGTGGCGCCGGCGAGAAGATATTGAAAGAAGGAATTCAATGACGAAGACTGGAGTTAGTTTTATTGATGATCATGTAGTCACTATTGTTGCCTTCTTTATACAAACAACCCAAGTCGAGTGCAGCAGATTGCTTCGAACTTCAACAACTTCCCCTGATCATCATCAAGATACAGATCCCGCCGCCGGGTTGGTTTCGATGTCCATTCTCAAGATTTTGACGAGAGCAGCAGAGTAGTAGCAATATCTACTCTCATGAGAAGGTTGGGATTCGTCTTGGCTTCTGGACCCAGCAGAAGAGGCGGTGGTCTGAAACTGATGACATGATATAGCTAGCTGGACTGCAGAGTTTCGACACAATTTCATTAATTACTCTCTTTTTATGTACTACACAACAAACACACTTGTATAGCGCGCGGGATGACTTTTTTCTTCATCGTTCAATTTGAACAGAGATCGATGTACAAGTTAATTAGGTGAGGTGAATTGAATTTATGAAGTGATTATTTCATTCAAAAATCCTCAATTTTAGGGGGTAATTCGTGCTTATATATATATTGTGTCCTTTGAGATATTACTATATGTTAACAATTTGTTTCTAAGAGTTGAAATCATTAATGACACAAGATAGTATTGTTTTTAGCTCACATGTCACGGTTCCTCTTTTTAACTAAAATCATCAGAGTCAAATGAAGTTCACTCCATAGATAATTTGGTAGATTAATTGACATATGAGATTCACTTGTAGTTCCAATATTTATTCATACCATGGATGGGAGCTAGAGGGCTCTTTCAATCCTTATGATTGACAAATCAAATTTATGGGTGAGCCTGTTTATGTAATATGCATTAAACTTCCCCAGTTTCTCTTATCGATAGGATCAAGAAGTAATTGTTAGAATAAAACTTTCCTCCTAGTTGAGGACACCAAGGTGAAAATAAATCAACCACATTTATTCAAGGTGGAAATGAAAATAGTTTTAACAGTACTCATGTTTTCGGTGAGCTGCATATCATACGCAGCAAACGTTGAATTTGCTCCAGCAGCAAATGTTGAAAAGAAGCATGCAGTATGTCCCTTCTAGCACTATATAAAGATGCAGAAGAGAAGGTATCTTGTATCATCGGATGACATGCATGAGAGCATCCAAGTGTAAGTATTCTTATCTTGCAAAGTAGAATACAAAAGAGCTGCACAAGTGTACAAAGAGAGTAAGAAGAGAAGAAAAACAAAGAGGAAAAAGAAAGAGTTTATAGCTTCTTTTTCTAATTCTTGTTTATTCCCTTTTTGTTATTTCCACAAAATTGTGAGAGCTAGAGCCTTCGATATTTATTCGAAGAAGAGTACTATTGTAATCCCATTATTATTATAGTGGAAGGTTTGGATCGGTGTTTTCGATCCTGAGGTTTTTACCCTTTACTTTAAAGGGGTTTTCCTTGTAAAATATCGTGTTTCATCTCCGTAAAATTTTTGGGTCTCTTTTGTTTATTTTTCTTGTCTCCATCTGGCACCGTATTTTTTCCAACAGGCTGGTATCAAAATCCAGACTCTTTTAGTATGCTATGTGGTCGCAATTAAGCTGATCTTCCACATCAAAAAAGAAAGTTTTGGTCAAGATTCCGCAAAACGGGATGGAGAAAGAAAACGTTGTTGCCCATGACGGAGATATGTTCAAACTGACGGTAGACAACTTCTCCTATTGGAAACCCATGATGGAGGACCACTTGTACTACAAAGATCTACATGAGCCAGTCTTAAAGAAAGAGAAGACCGAAGCCAAAACTGATGAGGAATGGAAACTACTGAGCCGGAAAGCAGTGGCTCTCATCAGAAAATTCATTGACAAAAGCTTGTTCGAGCATGTTTCTTCCTACACTAACGCTTATGAGTTATGGGAGAATGAGACGATGATACAAAAGAAAACACCACGCAATAAGGCTATTCTGGTTAGACAACTATTAAAGCTTGAATACAAAAGTTGGCCAAAGCATGGTCGAGCATTTAAACAACTTCAAAGGGCTCGTCAACAAGTTAGCAAAGGTGTCAATAATGATCGATGAAGAGCTGCAAGCATTGTTACTTCTCAGTTCTCTTCCAAAGAGCTGGGATACCTTGGTGGTCACTCTCAGTAATTCAGCCCCTTAAGGTAAAATTACCTTGGACACGGTCACTGATAGCCTTCTTAATGAGGAGGCTAGGAGAAAAGATCGTGGTTTCTCCATAATGCAGACTGAGGCGAACGTTGCTTAAAATCATGGAAGAAACGAGCAACGGAATAAAGGTCATGGACATAAGGGCGATTGATTCAGGGGGAGATCTAAGTCAAGAAGCCGATTCACATGTTATTATTGTGGCAAACCGGGCCACAAGAAATCCGAATGTCGTAAGTTCATGTGAGACCAGAAAGCAGGCAGTACCAATCAAGATCAAGCCGAACAAAGATCAACAATAGTTGTGGCTTCAAAGGATGATGGAGAGGTCTTCATCACCAAAATTAACGAGTCACTAAATTTAGCTCTTGGCAATTGTTCATGGGTCATTGACTCTGGAGCATCCTTTCATGTTTCCCCTAATCGAGATCTATTCTCAAACTACCAAAGCAGTGACTTTGGAATTGTGAAGATAGGAAATGAAGGAAGAAGCAAGATCATTAGCAAAGGAGATGTCAAGATGATGACAAACACAGGCTACAAATTGATATTGAAGGATGTTAGACATGTCCCTGACATGCGTCTAAATCTCATGTCAGTTAGTAAACTTGACGATGCCGATATGAACAACAACTTCGGAGGTGGAAAGTGGAAGCTTACTATGGGAAATATGATATTTGCTCATGTACAAAAACAAGGCTCTCTTTACATAATGCATGGTAAACCGAGCAATGGGGAGATTAATGTAGCTCGTAGTGGTGTAGATTTGGAGTTATGGCACCGGCGACTCGGTGTAACACCCCAACTACTAACAACACACTTAACAACACTTTGCAGCGGAAATCACAACTCACCACATAACTTAAACTCCTTGGTGTTACACGCCGTTAGCCACCTACGTGGCTAACAAGGCTAACATACATACATTGTACCGGTCTGATGGACTAAACTCCCGAGCAACTACACATAAATCTCGTTCCATGTCCAACAATCATTATACACTTACATTACAGCTGTACCGAGTAATTACCAACTAACGCCGATACATTTTCGGTCTTACTACACCTATAATACATCCACAATTCTCATGACTACCACATACAAACACTACCCCGTCCTACTCTCGAACGGCTTCCAGTTCCTTGTACCTGAAAAGTATGGGAGCCCCCAAAGGGGGTCAGCACCTTTGCTGGTATGGTAATCCCGCAGCCCGCATGCTACCGGGCCACGCACAACTATTTGTCGTCTTAGCATGCGGTTGATTTATTTCAAACACGCACAAACTCACACACATATCATGCTTATAAGCAAACATCCATTAATAGAATACAACACAAGGTTAGCACACTCGACATAACAACACACTTCACTTTATAACATACACAACTTAATTTCACTCTTCTTAGAGTACATAAACTTCACTTAGGGAGTGTCGGGGTGATATAAGCCCGAGCACAACATACATACATTTTCTTTACTTGAGTGACGGCCTCATATAGGACCGTACACAACATACACAATTTCCCCTAGCTCCAATAGTGATGAGGTAGGTAAGCCTTGGTTAAGCTTGTGGGTGGTTGTAATTCCATGAGGAAGAACAACCGTAGCATAACAAAGAGGGAGTCGAAGCGAACTTAGGCATCGACACCCTACCAACATTATACATAATTTCCCTCCTAGCCCGATGTGGGGGTCGGGTAGGTAAGCTTTGGCTAAGCTAGTGGGAGGTCGAAATCCAATGAAGGAAAACAACCCTAACATAACAGGATGGGAGTTAATTCACATATATATATTAACTCCCAAACAATACGCGCGACCGGAACAACCGGATTCCTCTCCATACATAACATGTACTTATTAGTTAGAGGTTCCCTTATGGAACTTACCGCATACATACATCACATAGTGTTACTAACTCGGTTAGACTCATATGGGGAGTAATATCCCTTTTTAAAAACATGAATAACTGTATCCAATAACAACAACAACATATCCAACAAGTCACATACATCACTCATAATAACAACATACACTAACGCACGGATAGCCGTAGTTAGAACGTTCCCATGGGTTGGGACGTTTATTCCGAATACCGATCTCTTATGTGAACCTAAAGTCGGTTAACTATTATTTAACACATAACTAAGGTTAAGCGGTATCGGAATTAATTACGCCACAATAATGAATTACTGTAAACTCATTTCATGCTTTATCTTGCAAGGTGGCAAACACACAGAAAAACACATTGGCATACAAGCCGGTGTAATCCGGTAGGACACAGGTTGCAAGAAAACCATACCTGTCACCGGAGGTGCACTCTAGTGTGCCATCACATGTTCCTTGAAAATCTTTGAACAACTGGTAACATTATAACCATCTTCATTAATATCGGGGTAATATAATTTTTAACGTCTACTGCACCCATGGTTAACCCCGTTCGATAGTTTTATAACTTTACATTTTTTTTATTACTACTTCTCACCACTCAATTACCATTGTAACTCACTTAATTTATCCTTAACAACCTTATAACATCATCACGTATCAATCCCCCATCATTGGGTATCATTTCCTACCCTTAAGCAAAATTTTTGCTCAAAATTACACTATGTCCGAACTTGGGTCCGAGCTTCGGAAGTTCGGACGCCAGTCGAGACTCAAATGGGTGAAAACTGGTGAATGTCCGAACTTGTGTCCGAGCTTTGAAGTTCGGACACAAGTCGAGGCCATAACTGAAGAAGATTTCTACCTGTCCGAACTTGTGTCCGAGCTTCTAAGTTCGGACACAAGTCGAGGCTGAAACTGTTGAAAAATTTACAGACGTCCGAACTTGTGTCCGGACATCGAAGGTCAGACACAAGTCGAAGCTAAATGGCCTGGAAAAAATTTTTGAGTGTCCGAACTTCCAAGTTCGGACGGAAGTTCGGACACAACTTAAAACTCGGAAAATTTACAAAACGACGGGGCATGTCCGAACTTCCATGTCCGGACGGAAGTTCGGACATACCTGAAAATTCAGCCAACAGAGGGGATTTTCACCCAGAATTGCAATCCTAATAAACCTACACTTTCTCCATGTTTCACAAGTCATAAACAACCATTCCTTTCCACATTAAACATCCCAATTCAACACCTAAATCCTCTCAACCATTAAACCATCATCAACACTCATTTTCCAACCAAAAATTGCCATGACTTCCCCATAATCTTTACATATTCATCCTCATCAATTTTCATCAAAACACAACCTCTTCATTCCTAATCTAGCCACACCCTTTCAAGAGTCCTAACAGCACATAACACAATCCTCAAATTCATCAACACAACAACCTACTAACCATAATCTCCATGAACACAATATAAACACAACCTCCAAACATTTGGCTCTTAAGGCCCTCAATTCAACATTAATTCACAACCTCTCCAACACCAACTAAACACATTTCAACACAGATTTTTAACCCACAATTTTGGGGTTCATTAAATTGTTTACCCATCCCAAACAACTTAAACAATTTAGAACAAGTTTCAAGGTAGTTTTCTTACCTTAATTTACAAGTCTCACATTAAGTCTCCTCTTGTTCCTCATCCCTTCGAAATCGGTCAAGATGGAATTGAAGTTTCCAAACTCCATTCCAACATTCAAGAAACACAAAATACATTCCATTAATCATCTAAACCCTTATGAAATCTCAATTCAACAAAAGGGCTTAGAGCATAAGTTAGGGTTTTACCTTTGGAGATTTTTGAATGGTTTTCAACTCTTGAATCTTAAGAGGGACTCCCACCACCATTTAAAGCTTGGAGAATATCTCAAACAAGGAGGAAAAGCTAGTCATTATAAGAGCCAAAATCGGCCAAGGTGGGAAAATGGAGAAAACATGACTTTTTCATGGATATTTTTACCTTGATAGAAAGAGGAAGCTTCAAAATGGTGTGTTTTTCTCTTCAAATGGCCAACACCCACGAAAATGAAACTCATCCTTTTCGAATTTTGAAAAGAGAGGGTGATAGAGGATGATGAGAGGATGAAGAATATGTAGTTATTTTTGTGATTGGAGCTTTAATGAAGCTTGGGCATGAGCTAGAAGATGGAGTAGCCATGAGAGGGGGGGAAAGAAATCGCTGGCACCAGAGGGGAGGAGAAGAACGATGGAGGAAGGAGAAAGAGAGGAAAGAGAAAAGGAAAAGAGAAAGTGAGGGAGGAGAGAGAGGGTGGGGGCACCTTTTTTTTTTTGTTTTTGCTTTTTGACTTATTTAATTAGTTAAGTCAGTGTGAGGGGCTATCTACATTAATAAAACCGGCCCACATAACTGTTACAGGCTGGAGCGTTTTTCGTCGTTTACAGAAAACGCTCGTTAATTTACCCGGTTTAGCACTATTCACTAACCGGGCCCGTTTTCCGGAATTTTCTCGTTTATTTATTTTTAATGGTTATTATACCCCCATTAATGTTTATTTATAGTTATATGATCAACTATAATTTTTACGGGGTCATTTGACTGTTTAAAGTCACGTTTTCGGGTTTTCTCGAAAAACACGCTTTAGACTCCGTTAGCGTTTTAACGCATTGTTTGGATCCGTTTCCTTCCGGAATTTTTCCCACATGTTCTTAATGTTTAATTAAGGTATAAAAATATATTCATAACCCTAATGAAGGTTATGTACCTCCTAAAATAATTAAATACGTATTTTCACATTTTGTGACTTTTACGCATTTTCTTTTTCTTTTTGGTTTTCATTTCTTCACCAATGATCTTAAGGACTTAATTAGCCTTAGAAAATTATAATTACATAATTAATTAACATATTAAGGTTGGGTATTTCACTCGGCCATATGGGTGAGAAGGGATTTCAAATCCTCTCGCCCGCAAGCAACTACTTTCCGATGTTAAAGGTGAAACTCTGAAGCCATGCACCAACTGCTTGACTGGTAAACAAAATAGAGTTGCTTTCCGCACTTCCTACCGACCAAATAGGAGAAGAAGTATACTGGAATTAGTGCACACTGATGTATGCTCTATGACAGAGTAATCTTTGGGTGGTGCATTATATTTTGTCACCTTCATTGATGACCACTCAAGAAAAGTATGGTTGTACCTGTTGAGATCTAAGGACCAGGTACTGATACCTTCAGGAGTTTCATGCCAAAGTGGAGTGTGAGACCGGTAAAAAGTTGAAGTGTGTTCGTGCCGACAACGGGGGAGAATATCGTGGCCCTTTGACACTTTCTATAGGAGCCTAGGTATTAGGCTTGAGAAGACACCATCAAAGACTCCACAATTGAATGGTTTAGTAGAGCGTATGAACCAAACTATTGTTGAAAGGGTTCGATGTATGTTGTCACATGCCAAACTGCCCAAGTAATTCTGGGATGAAGCAGTAAAGACTGCAGTAGATATCATCAACTTCTCACCATCAGTTCCATTGTCCGGAGAGATTCCAGAGGAGATATGGTCTGGGAAGAAGGTCAACTACAACACCTTCAAGGTGTTTCGGTGTCGAGCATTCATCCGCATTCCAAGAGATGAATGCTCAAAGTTTGACACTAAGACCAAGGAGTGTATCTACCTTGGTTCACCAACGGATGAGATGGGCTATCGGCTATGGGATCCTAAAGATAAGAAGATTGTCAGAAGTAGAGATGTAGTCTTCTTCGAAGATCAAACAACCAAAGATCGAGAGCAGCCCATCAAAGCCACAAGTATCATTAGCCCCAACCAAGATCCTCTACCAGTAGTTCATAGCCATGATCAAGGTGCACTAGGAGATGTTAGTGCCAACGATGATTATGAGACTTCACCAGTAGAACATGGTGTTGATGAAACTGAGCCAACACAAACCCATGAAGTACATACCAAGCACGGCCTTCATGAGGAGCCACGGTTAAGACGATCCATTAGACAGAAGCGACCTACCTCAAGATATCCATCTGATGAGTATACTGCATTCACATATGAAGGTGAGCCAGAATGTTTTGAAGAGGCCATTACTGATGAGCATAACACTAATTGGATGGAAGCCATGCAAGAGGAAATGCAATCGTTGCATAAGAATCAGACGCATGACCTGGTAGAGTTACCCAAAGGCAGGCGAGCGCTGAAGAATAGATGGGTGTATCGTTTGAAGACGGAAGACAACGGTTCAAACCAAGATATAAAGCCTGGCTAGTTGTGAAGGGATTTAGTAAAAAGAAAGGGATAGACTTCGAGGAGATATTCTCGCTAGTGGTAAAACATTCATCTATCCGAGTTGTACTCGGCCTAGCTGCTTGCTTAGATCTAGAGATTGAGCAAATGGATGTGAAGACATCGTTCCTTCACAGTGATCTAGAGGAAGAGATATACATGGATCAGCCAGAAAGGTTTGAAGTTCCTAGGAAAGAACACTTGGTATGTAGGCTTAACAAAAGCCTTTATGGTTTGAAACAAGCACCAAGGCAGTGGTATCGAACGTTTGAGTCGTTCATGATCAAACACAATTTCAAGAAGACAATCACTGACCACTGTGTGTTCATGAAGAAGTACTCAACTGGTGACTTCATCATTCTACTTCTTTCTCTCTGTTTTACACTAGAGGCAGAGAGTAAGTAGCGGCTTCACTAATTACGCGGGAAAAGCCACCATTATAAAAAATGTAACTAACAGCCTTTAATTGTTGGAGGGACTTTTTTTTTAAATTAGTCATCTGAATTTGTGATTTTAATATAGGTTAATCACCTGGCTGACTCGTTTTCACACGAAAACAAAATATAAACAATACGTGTGGAAACGAAAAAGAAGAATATGCCAAGTCAAAGCGAACACCTATTCAAAACAAGTCCAACTGCAAGCTCAATTGAAAAAGTCCATTTTTAGCACTTTTCCTCTCCTACCTTCTCCCGCCCTTCACCGTCCTCCCAGTCCCCAGTTCCTAGTCCTCACCCTTTATATATGTGCGTGGATACCGCCAATACTCTTCATTAGCATCTAACAACACACACGCTTCACCTTCTTCCAACTACTGCCGCCAAGATTCATCAATTTTCTCTCGTTTCCTTACAAATTAACTAGAGCAGAGAACCCGTCAAGTGTTGGTAGCGCCGGCGAGAAGATACAGTACATTCAAACAAGGAATTCAATGAAGAAAACTGGAGTTTTGTTGATGATCATAGTAGTCACTATTGTTGCCTTCTTTATGCAAACAACCCAAGTCGAGTGCAGCAGAGTGCTTCGAACTTCTTCTGCTGTTATGGGGCAAGGGGATCATGATGCGGGGTTGGTTTCGATGTCCATTTCCCAAGATTTTGATGAGAGCAGCAGAGTAGTAGCAATATCTACTCTCATGAGAAGGTTGGGATTCGTCTTGGCTTCTGGACCCAGCAAAAGAGGCGGTGGTCATTGAACTGATGACATGATCTAGCTAGCTAGACTGCAGAGTTTCGACACTTCATTAATTCCTCTCTTTTTATGTACTCACTCAACAAACACACTTTGTATAGCGCGCGAGGACTGATCTTTTTTCTTCGTTCAATTTGAACAGAGATCGATGACAATTAAGTTAATTAGCTGAAGTGTAATTGAATTTATGAAGTTGATTATTTCATTCAAAAATCCTCACTTTTTAGGGGGTAATTAATTCGTGCTTATATATGATATGTGTCCTTTGAAGATATGCTAAATGTTAACAATTTGTTTCTAAGAGTTAAATCATTAATATACAAGATAGTTTGTTTTTAGCTCACATGTCATGTGTTCCTCTCTTTTACTAAAAATATTAGGAGTCAAATGAAGTTCACTTCATAATTCGGTAGATATCAACACATGAGATTTACTTGTATTGCATGTAGTTCCTAATATTTATTCATAGGAGCTAGAGGACTCTTCCTATCCTTATGGTGACACATTCAACTTCATGGTGAGCTTGTTTATTACTATTATATCCATTAAACCTTCCTCAGTTTCTCGTGTTGACGGTATCAAGAAGTAATCTATAGCTTTCCCATTCCTTGAAGTTATTACATGGCATATGGTGCACGGAGTAGAATGAAAATATGAAAACATTACTATGTCAAAATTTGAAGGGTTCAATTATTAATTTGTAATAGAAAACAAAAAAGAGTATAAGGGTATTTTAATTTTTAGCAAAAGATAATTAAGTAATTTTGTGAAATTCATTGAAATAAGGTATTTGGTAGAATTTCCTTATATGAGATAATATAACTCATGTTCATATATCTTAGCGATACTTTGGAATTACAAATCCTCACTATGTCCTCACAATTATGACCATAATTATTTATGACACATACCCCTTCAATTCAAAATGTAAGTTTTTATAGCTTAAATATTATTATTTTTCAAAATAACAGTCTTTCCACCTTTTCTTATTCATCTTGTTCCCACAAGACCTTACATGTAAGTAATTAGTTGGAAAAAAGTTTTAAAGTGAATTTTAAACTTTTAATAGATACACATAGAATCTTTTCTTGATTTTCTCATTTTTATAACTTAGCGAAATCTTTTAGTTGGGAAGTAGATTCTCAATGGAATTGTGAGCTCTAAATTTGAATCTTTCTAAAATGTGTTAAGATCAGTATGTAGGTTCGATAGTTCCGAATTTTAACTTACAACAAATTAGATCTATGAGGCAACTTTTATTGCCCTAATAGAACAATAACTTGCCTTGTTAAACAATAAGGGCGAGTAAATAATTGCCCCCAGGTTTGCCTCTGAAGACATAGCATGTTAGACTGTGGTGACGACTAATTTCGCTTGCCCTGGTTGATAAGATCTACGAGGGCAACTAAAGTCGCCCTCTTTGACGTGATGCAGAGGTAGCAATATTGTTGCTTTCTTTGATCGATGATCAAGAGGGGCGACATAACGTGGTCGCCCCCGTTGTTTTATGTCAACAGAGGCAAGTTCAAAAACTCGCCTTCCTTGATTGACGTCAATAGAGGCGAGGTAAAATGTCGCCCTCTTTGGTCGGTCTTCCCAGTAGAATTTGACTATATTCTATGGTGACGACTTGTTTAGTCGCCCCATTTGCTGAAATCAACGGAGGCAAGTTATGTTAGTCGCCCCCTTTGATTTCTGTCAATGGTGACAAAGCTCTTTAGTCGCCCCCTTTGAGTATATATCAAGGCAATAAAAGTTGCCCTCATAGATGTTTTTTTAAGAAAATAAAATAAAATCAATTAAAGCACCTAAACAGCTAGTACCAATCTGGTGCCTGAAACTAACAGCTGGGTACCATTGTATATGTGTTTAACTAATATCAATGACAATCATATAATCATAATCATCATAATAATCAAAACCAAACCTTTGATCCATCAATTATGACAACAACTATGCTGAGTGTGATTGCAGTGCATAAGCACAAACTATTCTCAGTGCCATGCAATTATGACAGATCATTGAACAACAACATTTCAGCTCTCACTCAGCATGACCATTATAGATAAGTGTAACACCCCAACCCGAAATCCAATAACCTGTACGGTGATCACTCCCAAATAAAATACAACTGCAGCGGAAATAAATACAACAACCGGGCGGTATTACAATGCCGTTGGCCACCCTTGTGACCAACAAGGCTAACTCCAAATACAATCTCCAAAAGTCACGGTCTGAATACGAATACAATCCGAGATACTAGGAATCAAACTCAAATGTAAAATACTTAAGTAAAAACAAATATCTAGAAGAAGACTCCCATAGCTTGAATCTACCCCACCTACACTCGGTGTAGTAATCTTCTCAACTTCAGGTACCTGAAAAATGGGGGTGCCCCCAAAGGGGCTCAGCAAACAATGCTGGTATGGAAAACGTGCAGCCCATCGTCTACCGGGCCACACCAACTACTTTGTCGAATACATGCAGTTCATTTTTATAAAGCTGAAACAAACATGGTAGGATAATAACAAGTATCCATACAAAGACAATAATGTCACATAGAACAAGACTTCAGAAGGTCAAGTTAGCTGAACTGTAATCCTTTAATGATAGTCGGGTCCACACAATGGGACTGACAGGTATAAATGTATATCTCAAATAGTGAAGGTATAGTGACCTCGTTAAGATTGAAAGGTTGGAAATTAGTCCCTCAGAAGAAAACGTAGTTAACTCCTGTACTGAGAAATGTGGGAATCGTACCCTCGAGAGGAATGAAGTCTTCCTCTCCACTGAATTGATGGGAATTGAACCCTCGAGAGGAATAAAGTCTTCCTCTCCACTGAAATGTTCCGTCGCGACGTATAACTGAATAGGAGACGACCTGAAACAGGTACAACTCCTGTAGCATGCATGGCCAGATCCAACTGGGCTCCTCGTTCTCGTAGTATAGAATTGTTAAGTGTCATATAAAGACGTTAAACAAGAACACAATGTGTATTGTCAATTATCACGTTTAGGATAATGACGTTTGTTATAAAGTGAAGTTAGTGAGAGACTTGAGTACAAGTCCTCGGTATACTGAAGCGCAGGTATTTAATCCACTGGTATAGTAGTGTTTGTATGCGTGGGACATACACGTTGTAGTTAGCATCATTCACGCACATAAAATAATACAACAGTGCACAAGAGTAAACAACATTTTACATTAATTATCTTGGTCATTAATTCAAACAACAGATAGCACACAAGCCGGTGTAATCCGGTAGAAAACAGGTTGCAAGAATCCCATACCGTTCACCGTAGACTGTACTTATTTAGTTCCCGGTCAACGTCTGGTCAAACAAGGTCCTAGAATAGGATTAACTGAGAGGGTTAATTTATGTTACCCTTATATAATAATTCTATTGGATCTTTTAACAAATCTCGTATTTGTTATTTCATGTGAGGTTTATTTCTTTTAATTACCTCATGATTTTATGTATAACTTATTTGTTATTCCTTTTTATTCATTTATAATTCCTTTAATGTACAAATATGTATTTATTTATTCATGTACTATATTTGTTGTTTATTTTGAGTGTCTAGGCGACATAACAACTTATAATTTCTTAACTATATTTATATGTCATATATGGACATAATATTCCTATAGTTTTTATTATTCCTCCTTTAACCTTAAATTATAATTATTGGTTACCTTTAATTTCCTTATAACTTCATAAGTCATAGTTTTATCCTCTTAATTCCTTTAATCAAAAATCTTTCTTCTAATTCCTCCAAATATCCATATAGGACCTATATTTAATAAAATCTAAATTATTACCCTTATATTTCGGTTATTTACAAAACAACCACATTAATTCATAAACTCTACATTTAAATTCTAATCTCTTTATATATCATAGTTTTAATTCCTTATTTAATTAAATCACAAAACTACCATTAATATTTTGGTATATACTTTTAAATATTGTAACTTTTGAAAATTACAACTTAGCCCCTCCAATTCTCGGCCTATATATATATTTCTTATAATTGCACTTTAGCCACAAAATCTTATAATCTTTACATAATGCCTTATAAACTATAGTTTTAATTTTAATTCTCCATAAATGCCGAATATATATATATAAATTCTTAAATTACCAAACTAACCCCAAAGTAATTCGGCTTTGTCATTTATTCTTCCTTAACTACATTTTCATCCCAAAACTTTATAATAGTTTCTTAATAACTTATAAACTATAGTCTAAATATTTAATTCCTCAAAATTTCGAAGGTGAACCTAATAAATCTCTTATTTATGAATTCGCCCACTAATAAGTTCCAAACTTTCATAACAACTTTTATAAATTACATAATAGCCCAAAACTTTATAAAATGTTATTTTAACACTTGTTTAAATTATCTAAAATTCATAAACTTAATTCCTAACCTTATATTATATTATAATTACACCAAACGGACCCTTAACTCTCAGTTTTCACATTAAACTCACCAAACTTTATAAAAATTACATTTAAGCCACATAACTTAATTAATTAGCCATTTAAGCTCTAATAAAATATTTTAACTCACCAAACTTTATAGTATAAGTTTATATACATAAGTAGCTCATAAAAATCTATTTTTCACTTAGACAATTCGGCCATAATTAAATAGCTACCATATAGCATATAAAAGTGGATTTATATGACATAATAAATATACATAAATTCATATGAGTCATATAACTCATGTAAAAATTATTGTAATGTCTTATATTGATTCTTAGCTCAAAATAAAGTATTTTTGCCCTTGACATTTCGGCCTGAATTTATATGTATCATAAATAAAATTTGTGACACAAAAATGTGTCTTAAGGTAAATATTTTCCATATATGTTATAGGTTATATTTTTGACATATAATACCATATAGTTTCGGTTTTAATTAACCTAGGAGATGTACATAATTTTTGTATAATTTTTAGGAGCTTAACAAAGCTTATAACATAAAGGTTTACTTAGTAAACTTACTTCTTAACAAAGGTGGTTAAGTGCTTGAACCCTTCTTGAATCTCCAAGCTTTCTCCAAGGTAATATTGATGCTCCACTTCGGTTATATGCAAGTGGTGAAGGAGTTTAGGAGTTAGATCTTCAATAAAGATCTTAAGTAGATTTGTAAGTAGTTTTACAAGAATTTACCTTAAGCTTTTCTCCTTATAATTTCGGCTCACTTAAGGTGGATGAAGAACAAGTTTTCCTTCATGAAAATGAAGAAGAAAGGAGCCTTAGAAGAGATAGAAATCGGTTACACAATAAAATGTGCTTTAAGGATTTTCAAGCTTGAAAACTACCTTAAGGTAACCTTGAGATGCTCCTTGGTTTAATGTTGGTTTGGGCAACCTCCTTGGAACAATAGTTGATGCCGAAATGCTATGGTGTGCTAGGAAGATTTTTGCTTCAAGGCTTGACAAGAAATGCTAGTAAATTACCTTAAAGATGAAGATAGAAGTTAAAACTCCATTAATGGACTTAAGAGCTTCAAAGGAAGAAGATGAAGCTAGAAGAGAGAGGAGGGAGCCTTACCAATTCGGAAGTGAAGAGTGCAAGGAGGAGAAATGAGGCTAAGCTCACGTAAATGCAAGAATGCACTTGGAATTTGATTTTTGCTTTGTTAATTTTTAATGTCAAATGACTATTCTTTTCCTTAGTTTATTGCATGAGTTATTGGCTCAATAAATGCCCTTCTTTCCAGCATATGATCGGCCATGTGGGGTGACAAGGCAAGAGTTGGAAGAAAATAATTGTGAGCTAGAAGACAAGGTAAGAAAAGTAAGTTTTGTTCCTTTGATTTTTTTCAATGTTTGTAACTTGTCTTCTTCTTCATTGTAGGTGGACGATTTCAAGGAGTATTGAGGCTCATCAATCGGCATTCAAGAGCTAAGACCAAGCATGTTAGGTCATTTGGAATTATAAGGAATCAAAAAAGGTGGAATCTAGATCCACTTTTGCCTTTTTACATTTTGTTTTCTTCCTAGCTCACATGGCCTTATTCCAATGCATAATTTCGACAGCTTGATGGTTAAATGAGACCTACATACTTTGACATTAAGTATTATAACCCATGGGAAGGTGAGTCACCATGTTTTATGCCTTTTATAAATTTTTAATGTAAGTTTTATACTAGTTTTTGAGCATAAAATCGGCCCCTATAGAGCACCTTGTTGGGTAGTGCCTCCAACTGATTTAGAGGGTCATTTTAACCCTATTTAAGATTCTTAATTCGTGGCATGTCAAAAACTACAAGGCAATTGCGTAAAACGCGTTTTCGTGACACCCGAAGGTGTGTTTTTGTGCTCTAAGGAAATTTTGGGAAACCAATTGTTTTTATGAGTTCCAAGTGTTTGTAAACACTTATTATAGTAAATAAACATATACTAAGATGTTACATTGAGTCATATGGGGTTACATCGACCCATGACATAATTTACGGGCCATCGGGACACTCCCTGGCAAAAAAGAGCGCTAAGAAATCCTCCTGTGGTTTTTGCTGAATTTTGAGAAACCACTTCGTGGGTTCTCTTTATAATGGTTAATAATGATGTTAGGAACTCAAGGAATTAATTTTATAGGAGTTCGTGCCACCTCGGCACTCCTCCGGACTTTTCGTGCTTTAAGGGGCGTGCGTGAGCACTCCCGAGCGTTTTGCGTTTTTGACTTAATATAGCTTAGGGAATAAGTATATATATTCATATAATAATTGTATGACCATTTGGTTTGGATATTAGAAGGTCATACAAGGTCATGTTTGACCATATGCTTCTAAGGCGTTTTAGCGTTTATGGAGAAACGACTATTTTTACGTAATGTTCTCATGCATGGGTTTGCATGCGTACGTAAAATGATTTATAATAGGATTATTTTCCATTAAATAATGGTTTTATAATATTAATTAGATTTGGGGTATTTCAATCTACCCCCCTTAAAAAAGGACTTCGCCCCGAAGTCTCATATCTAAATTATAAGGTTGTGGGGAATCAAGTTCCACTAAGCATCCACAACTCAATCTAGTTTGTAGGGATCAAGTCCCAAGTCTCTATATTCCTAAGTTCATACTACCTCCGTCCCGTCATAAGTGTCCTGTTTGCTTTTTGACACGTTTTTCCACTTCAATATTAAATATATAAAATAAAATAATTTTTAAAATTTAAATTGTATAATATATAGTTTTTCACATAAATATTCTATCGTAAAACAGAGATTTATAAAAATATATTATCTTATATGTTAAATATTGAAATCAAACGACACATCCAAATAGTAAACTGGACGGTCAAGGTGGGACGGAGGGAGTAGTGTACATCAAGCACAGCAGGAATACTTTGGAATATCATAACATATACCTACAATGTAGTGCAAGGTAGTAAACACAATCACGTTTCATTTCAAATAGTGCAACATAGTGCACATAATATTTCCATTGTAGTGTAACGAAGTACACATCAGCAAGTAGAAGTACAAAGTGCATTCAAATACAGTGTTACACAAGAACACATACAAGACAAAGTGTCACTGAAATGCACCAAAGTGCAACAAAATGCATACTAAACTCACAAACGAAAAAGGCTCTACCCCCCAAAAAAGAGGGGTACGCCCCCGTACCCTAGACTAAAGTGTCTAGTCGGTAAATAATGAGGGAAAATTCGCTCGCATATCCGCTTCTAGTTCCCATGTGGCCTCCTCAACATCGTGGTTCGACCAAAGGACCTTCACGAGGCTCACAGACTTGTTTCGAGTCTCTCGTGTCTTTCTATCTAGGATTCGTTGCGGTGTTTCCACGTACCGCATTGTTGGTTCTAATGATAGTGTCTCTGGTTGAAGAACATGAGAAGGATGAGGCATGTATTTCTTAAGCTGAGACACGTGAAAAACATTGTGTACTTTGCCCAACTCTGTTGGCAAATCAAGTCGATATGCCACAAGGCCCACCCGCTCTATGATAGCGTAGGGTCCTACAAATTTTGGGCTTAGCTTGCCCTTCTGTCCAAATCTGAATACACCCTTCATGGGTGAAACTCGTAGAAATACCTGGTCGCCAACCGCGAACTCAAGGTCTCGTCGCCTCTCATCAGCATATGTTCTGTCTGTCTTGTGCTGCTTTCATGTTATTTCTGATTTGTTGTACTTCTGCCTGAACTTGCTCCAAGTATTCAGGCCCAATGATGACGGTCTCACTAGACTCGTCCCAGCACAATGGTGTGCGACATGGTCTGCCATATAAGGCTTGAAAAGGTGACATCTGTATAGAGGCGTGATAGCTGTTATTGTATGCAAACTCGATGAGATGTAATCTATCTATCCAGCTGCCCTGGAAATCCAAAGCACATGCTCGTAGCATGTCCTCTAAGGTCTGAATAGTCCTCTCTGACTGACCATCTGTCTGAGGATGAAATGCTGTGCTAAGCTTTAATTCAGTACCAAGCGCTTCGCGAGTAGCTCGCCAATAGCGTGAAAGAAATCTGGTATCTCAATCTGAAAAAATAGTCTTTGGTACTCCATGATGTCTGATAATCTCTTGCTCGAATAGTTCTGCCAACTTTGGCACTTTCCAAGTGTCTTTCATCGGAATAAACCTAGCGACTTTAGTCAGTCGGTCAACAACAACCCAAATCATATTTAGTCCTCCTCTCGTAGGTGGTAGTCCCACCACGAAGTCCATCGAGATATCATAAAACTTCCACTCTGGAACTGGCATAGACTGTACCATACCTCCTGGTCGTCTATGTTCGAATTTCACTTTCTGACAAGTGAGACATCGAATCACATATTCTGTCACATCGCCCTTCATACCACTCCACCAGAAATACCTCTTTAGATCTCTGTACATCTTAGAAGCTCCTGGATGGACAGATGTGGAAGAAGTGTGGGACTCTCGAAGAATATGCTCCTTTATACCTGTGCTGTCTCTGGGAATACACAATCTGCCCTTCAATCTGATCAACCCATCATCGTGTAGCTGAAACTCATACTTCCCTCCCTCAAATGTACCGTCAGACAACTTCTGACTGATCTCCATCATTCGCTGATCACTCTGCTGTGCGCTACGTATGTCGTCCATAAGACTCGAGCTAGCCACAATGGCATTTAGAGAATGTGCTCGTCGACTCAGTGCGTGTGCTACAGCATTAGCTTTCCCTTCTTTGTACTGCAAGTCAATGTCATAATCCTTGAGAAATTCAACCCATCTTCTTTGTCTCATGTTTAACTCCTTCTGGGTGAATACATATTTCAAACTCTTGTGATCCGAGTATACGGTCATCTGGACACCATACAGGTAGTGGCGCCAGATCTTCAGTGCAAAAACAATCGCTCCAAGCTTCAAGTCATGTGTGGGATAGTTCTCCTCAATATTTCTTCAGCTGTCGGGAAGCGTAGGCGACTACTTTCCCATTCTGCATGAGTACACACCCTAATCCTCTGCCTGATGCATCACAGTAAACTTCATAACCCTCTGTGCCTTCAGGTATAGTCAAAATTGGTGCTGATGTCAAAGCATTCTTCAAATACTGAAATGAGGTCTCGCATTCTGTAGTCCATGTGAATGGTGCGTCCTTCTTCATTAAACTGGTCATAGGTTTTGCTATTTTGGAGAAGTCTCTGACAAACCTCCTGTAGTAACCTGCTAACCCAAGGAAACTCCTGATATCAGTCACCGTCTTTGGCCTAGGCCAGGTGCGAACTGCTTCTATTTTTGCTGGATCCACTGCGATCCCAGCATCTGAGATAACATGTCCTAGAAAGGAAACTCTGTCCAACCAAAACTCACATTTGGAGAACTAAGCATAAAGCTGGTTCTCCCTTAAGATCTCAAGTACATGTCGGAGGTGACTCTCATGCTCTTCCTTAGACTTTGAATAGATTAGGATGTCATCGATGAATATAACCACGGTCTTGTCCAACTGCTCTCTGAATAATCTGTTCATTAAATCCATGAAGACTGCTGGTGCATTTGACAAGCCAAAAGGCATAACTGTAAACTCATAGTGGCCATATCGTGTTCTGAATGCTGTCTTTTCTATGTCTTGCTCCCTGATAGGTATCTGATGGTATCCTGATCTCAAATCGATCTTCGAAAACACCTTTGCTCCTCTTAATTGATCAAACAAGTCGTTAATTCGTGGTAGTGGATATTTGTTCTTCACTGACACTGCATTAAGCTCCCTGTAATCGATACATAACCGAAGGCTTCCATCCTTCTTCTTCACAAAAAGCACTGGTGCTCCCCAAGGAGATACGCTAGGTCGTATGTATCCCTTGTCTAATAAATCTTTCAGCTGCTCCTTCAACTCAGCCATCTCTGCTGGTGCCATATGGTACGGTGCCTTAGCTATGGGACCGGTACCTGGTAGTAATTCAATGGAGAAATCTACCTCTCTAGGTGGCGGTAAGCCTGAAAGTTCCTTTGGAAAAATATCTGGAAATTCTGACACCACTGGCATATCTGGATCAAAGTCAGGGTTGTGCTCTACATCCTGAACATAACATAAGTATACTTCCTTCTGCTTCCTGACGTGCTTGTACATGGACATAGCTGATATCACTTTTATTGATGGTGCTCTAGGGCTCTGGCGGTATGATACTGTCTCTCCTGATGGGCTCTTAAGTAACAGTCTGCGCTCTGCACAAAGAATGTGGCCTCTGTGCCGCCCCAACCAGTCCATCCCAGCTATAACATCGAATCCTAGACCTCTGAACTCAATAAGGTCAATAGGAAATTCCTTCTCCTTAATGCGGATAGTGGCTCCTCTAAAAAGACGAGTGCAACTGATCTTCTCCTTATACGGGAGTGCCACCTTAAAATCAGGTAACTCTACAGCGTCTAGCCCCAACTTCCCCGCAAGCGAAGGCGAAACGAAAGTATGTGAGGCTCCGGAGTCGAACAGTACTAATGCATCCACTCCATTAACAGGAAAGGTACCAGTGAGGATCACGCCGCCCTTGCTGGCCTCCTCCTCAGTAAGTATACTTAAGGCACCTTCCGTCTCCTTAGCACAACCTAATAACAGAATCTGAGTAAGTATTTTGATATATGATGGGGTCTAAAGACATTCACTTTCATAACAATAATGCTTCATTGATGAGATGATCTCCTTTCAGATGTCCAAACAATTACAATACTAGTACTTTCTAAAAGTCAAACTTAATCTTCCTGGTTTCATGTGAGTGGTGTTTATCACTGTCGAAGGTGCTGTGTTTAGTTTAATCCTTTTAATTCCATGGTATAGCAACCTTGACCTTCCACCCATTATTAAAACATCTCCTGAATTCAATATGATTTTCTTTGCAAGGTCCACACGCTTCTGCTCGCCATAAAGGAACTCTGCGTCATCTCCAATTGACAAAGACAATACTGGTATCCCCTGATCGAGGGACCCTTGTGTTTCATCCTTGTCTTGATGTAGCCCTAAGCGGCCTCCTTCTTCATAGAAGTTGATGATACATAGATCATCCCTTAAGTTGGGAACTGGATCTTTTTCTAGCTGCTGAGCTGTATTTACTGCTTGTTCCACAATTTGTAAAAACTCTTCTGGGATTTTTGGCACTTGCGCTCCATCTCCATTTCTTGTATCCTGGTAGGTCTTTGAGTAAGGATTCCAATCCTTTCCTAAGCACATCATTTTCAACTTCATTCTTGATCCTCCTGGAAATTCTGGAGTGTAGAACCCTCCTGGTTCTGCTCCCAATTATTGACATCTTCTGATGATTGCAATTTGTGTATCTGGTGTTAGGTATCCTTTGAGTAGTATCAAACCTGGTTGGATAACCTTACATTGTTCGTTCTCTGGTTCTTGTACTTTGATAATGTTTTCTTCCAGGGAGGGCGGTGAGGGGATAGGAAAGCATATCTTATAGCTTCCTACGTGGTTTAAATTTAACTAGTGAGTCTTATTAGTTCTTTCCTATGCAACTAGGCAATCAAGGCATGCAAGCACTCATTCACATCATCCATTGCTCAATATTAGGTTCACATGGGTTTAGAAGTACCTGGGTTGGTAGAAGGACCAGCCTCATCTGAGCGGTCCATGACATGTAGGGCGGGTCCCGATGCTGGGCCTTTGCCCTTATACCCCTGAGCTTGGTTTGTTGGTGGAGGGCGAGTATCGCTAGCTCCATTCTTTTGGGTGGTGTTTGTCTTTGCTCCCGGGCGGTAGTTCCTGCTCTCCGGGTTCTTAATGCACTCGAAGGCTCGGTGTCCCCATATCTGACAGTGGCGGCACTGGACTTTCTCCCCTTGGCAGTCTACGCCGGGGTGATCCTTTCCACACTGTCTACAGTTGAAACGGCGGACATACTTCTGGCCCGTGTTTGAGCCAGATCCAGAACCTAATACAATCAAGGTCAATTACATTCCAACGGTACTGAAGTAATCACAAAAGTTTCAAATTTAACTGTTGATTAGAGTGCCTACCCTTAGATGGGTAGGTTTTCTGTGGGTTGCCGCCCCGTAGGTTCCTGACTGGGGGTTCCCAGTAGTTTGGTTCCCTTTCCCTTGATAGGGCCCCTGGCCTCTCTGATAGGGTTTGTTCCTTCTGTTGGAGTTCCCCTGCTTGGCATCTTCACCACCAGGTCCGTCCTTCCTCTTTTGGGAGCTCAAAGCATCCCTTCTCCTACATGTGATCTCCACAACGGAGGCAGCATGGTAACATTCCTGAAATCTCAAGGTGTAAATTTCCAAATCTCCCATGACGGAGTATTATAGGTAATAAAATTCTATTTGGTCAATTTTTTCGTGTATTACCTGCAAGCTGGTGGGAATGACTGGTCCCATCCCAAACTGGAGTCGAGGGCTCAGTCCCCCATAAAACCGGTCGACCAAAATCTGGTCCGAGTATCCTATCCCGGGTAGTAGTCGGAGTAGTGAAGTAAACTTAGTATAGTACTCGTCAACAGTCATCTTTCCCGTCTGCTCCAGGGCGTCAAACTCCCTAGTCTTCACCATCCTGGTGTGGGCCGGGTAGTATTTGCCCCTAAGTAGTGCAGTGTAGTGTCCCCAAGTAAAAGCTGGGTCATCCAGGTGGTCGGCCTTCACCATATTCCACCAATCTCTTGCTGCATCCTTTAGGTAAAAGGCAGCGAGTCTACTTCTCCCTAGTGGGACGGCGAGTGTCTCGAATGCTGTCTCCATCTCCATGATATAAGTCTCTAAGTGTGTAGGGTCAATCTGCCCTTTGAAGGGAGTTGGTCTGAGATCAGCCAAACTCTTCACCCAATCTCTCTCTCTGGGTGGTGGTGGTGGAGGTAGCTGCTGCTGCTGCTGTGCAACCCCCGCCTGTGCAAATGCCTGAGCAATTAAAGTAGCAATGTCTGCCAGCCTGATGGTTGGCTCCTCATCGGCCTGTCCACGGCGTCCTCCTCTTCCTGACATCTGCAGGATGTTGAGGTATATTAGATACCGTGGTCACAATCTTGGTCTTGGATAGTAGTCTAAGTAAAAACTAACTTAAACTCCTTTCTATCTCTCAACCCGTAACCTAAAACTTTAGAAATCCTAATCTCGGTGTATCCTTGTATCCAGAGCGTAACTACGCTCTGATACCACTTTTTGTAACACCCCAACCCGAAATCCAATAACCTGAACGGCGATCACTCCCAAATAAAATACAACTGCAGCGGAAATAAATACAACAACCGGGCGGTATTACAATGCCGTTGGCCACCCTTGTGACCAACAAGGCTAACTCCAAATACAATCTCCAAAAGTCACGGTCTGAATACGAATACAATCCGAGATACTAGGAATCAAACTCAAATGTAAAATACTTAAGTAAAAACAATATCTAGAAGAAGACTCCCATAGCTTGAATCTACCCCACCTACACTCGGTGTGTAATCTTCTCAACTTCAGGTACCTGAAAAATGGGGGTGCCCCCAAAGGGGCTCAGCAAACAATGCTGGTATGGAAAACGTGCAGCCCATCGTCTACCGGGCCACACCAACTACTTTGTCGAATACATGCAGTTCATTTTTTAAAGCTGTAAACAAACATGAGGATAATAACAAGTATCCATACAAGGACAATAATGTCACATGGAACAAGACTTCAGAAGGTCAAGTTAGCTGAACTATAATCCTTTAATGATAGTCGGGTCCACACAATGGGACTGACAGGTATAAATGTATATCTCAAATAGTGAAGGTATAGTGACCTCGTTAAGATTGAAAGGTTGGGAAATTAGTCCCTCAGAAGAAAACGTAGTTAACTCCTGTACTGAGAAATGTGGGAATCGTACCCTCGAGAGGAATGAAGTCTTCCTCTCCACTGAACTGATGGGAATTGAACCCTCGAGAGGAATAAAGTCTTCCTCTCCACTGAAATGTTCCGTCGCGACGTATAACTGAATAGGAGACGACCTGAAACAGGTACAACTCCTGTAGCATGCATGGCCAGATCCAACTGGGCTCCTCGTTCTCGTAGTATAGAATTGTTAAGTGTCATATAAAGACGTTAAACAAGAACACAATGTGTATTGTCAATTATCACGTTTAGGATAATGATGTTTGTTATAAAGTGAAGTTAGTGAGAGACTTGAGTACAAGTCCTTGGTATACTGAAGCGCAGGTATTTAATCCACTGGTATAGTAGTGTTTGTATGCATGGGACATACACGTTGTAGTTAGCATCATTCACGCACATAAAATAATACAACAGTGCACAAGAGTAAACAACATTTTACATTAATTATCTTGGTCATTAATTCAAATAACAGATAGCACACAAGCCGGTGTAATCCGGTAGAAAACAGGTTGCAAGAATCCCATTCCGTTCACCGTAGACTGTACTTATTTAGTTCCCGGTCAACGTCTGGTCAAACAAGTCCTAGAATAGGATTAACTGAGAGGGTTAATTTATGTTACCCTTATATAATAATTCTATTGGATCTTTTAACAAATCTCGTATTTGTTATTTCATGTGAGGTTTATTTCTTTTAATTACCTCATGATTTTATGTATAACTTATTTGTTATTCCTTTTTATTTATTTATAATCCTTTAATGTACAAATGTATTTATTTATTCATGTACTATATTTGTTGTTTATTTTGTCTAGGCGACATAACAACTTATAATTTCTTAACTATATTTATATGTCATATGGACATAATATTCTATAGTTTTTATTATTCCTCCTTTAACCTTAAATTATAATTATTGGTTACCTTTAATTTCCTTATAACTTCATAAGTCATAGTTTCCTCTTATTCCTTTAATCAAAATCTTTCTTCTAATTCCTCCAAATATCCATATAGGACCTATATTTATAAATCTAAATTATTACCCTTATATTTCGGTTATTTACAAAACAACCACATTAATTCATAAACTACATTTAAATTCTAATCTCTTTATATATCATAGTTTTAATTCCTTATTTAATTAAATCACAAAACTACCATTAATATTTTGGTATATACTTTTAAATATTGTAACTTTTGAAAATTACAACTTAGCCCCTCCAATTCTCGGCCTATATATATATTTCTTATAATTGCACTTTAGCCACAAAATCTTATAATCTTTACATAATGCCTTATAAACTATAGTTTTAATTTTAATTCTCCATAAATGCCGAATATAATATAATATATATATATATATATATATATATATATATAATATATATATATATAAATTCCAAATTACCAAACAACCCAAAGTAATTCGGCTTTGTCATTTATTCTTCCTTAACTACATTTTCATCCCAAAACTTTATAATAGTTTCTTAATAACTTATAAACTATAGTCTAAATATTTAATTCCTCAAAATTTCGAAGGTGAACCTAATAAATCTCTTTTTGAATTCGCCCACTAATAAGTTCCAAACTTTCATAACAACTTTATAAATTACATAATAGCCCAAAACTTTATAAAATGTTATTTTAACACTTGTTTAAATTATCTAAAATTCATAAACTTAATTCCTAACCTTATATTATATTATAATTACACCAAACAGACCCTTAACTCTCGGTTTTCACATTAAACTCACCAAACTTTATAAAAATTACATTTAAGCCACATAACTTAATTAATTAGCCATTTAAGCTCTAATAAAATATTTTTAACTCACCAAACTTTATAGTATAAGTTTATATACATAAGTAGCTCATAAAAATCTATTTTTCACTTAGACAATTCGGCCATAATTAAATAGCTACCATATAGCATATAAAAGTGGATTTATATGTCATAATAAATATACATAAATTCATATGAGTCATATAACTCATGTAAAAATTATTGTAATGTCTTATATTGATTCTTAGCTCAAAATAAAGTATTTTTGCCCTTGACATTTCGGCCTGAATTTATATGTAACATAAATAAATTTTGTGACACAAAAATGTGTCTTAAGGTAAATATTTTCCATATATGTTATAGGTTATATTTTTGACATATAATACCATATAGTTTCGGTTTTAATTAACCTAGGAGATGTACATAATTTTTGTATAATTTTTAGGAGCTTAACAAAGCTTATAACATAAAGGTTTACTTAGTAAACTTACTTCTTAACAAAGGAGGTTAAGTGCTTGAACCCTTCTTGAATCTCCAAGCTTTCTCCAAGGTAATATTGATGCTCCACTTCGGTTATATGCAAGTGGTGAAGGAGTTTAGGAGTTAGATCTTCAATAAAGATCTTAAGTAGATTTGTAAGTAGTTTTACAAGAATTTACTTTAAGCTTTTCTCCTTATAATTTCGGCTCACTTAAGGTGGATGAAGAACAAGTTTTCCTTCATGAAAATGAAGAAGAAAGGAGCCTTAGAAGAGATAGAAATCGGTTACACAATAAAATGTGCTTTAAGGATTTTCAAGCTTGAAAACTACCTTAAGATAACCTTGAGATGCTCCTTGGTTTAATGTTGGTTTGGGCAACCTCCTTGGAACAATAGTTGATGCCGAAATGCTATGGTGTGCTAGGAAGAGTTTTGCTTCAAGGCTTGACAAGAAATGCTAGTAAATTATCTTAAAGATGAAGATAGAAGTTAAAACTCCATTAATGGACTTAAGAGCTTCAAAGGAAGAAGATGAAGCTAGAAGAGAGAGGAGGGAGCCTTACCAATTCAGAAGTGAAGAGTGCAAGGAGGAGAAATGAGGCTAAGCTCATGTAAATGCAAGAATGCACTTGGAATTTGATTTTTGCTTTGTTAATTTTTAATGTCAAATGACTATTCTTTTCCTTAGTTTATTACATGAGTTATTGGCTCAATAAATGCCCTTCTTTCCAGCATATGATCGGCCATGTGGGGTGACAAGGCAAGAGTTGGAAGAAAATAATTGTGAGCTAGAAGACAAGGTAAGAAAAGTAAGTTTTATTCCTTTGATTTTTTTCAATGTTTGTAACTTGTCTTCTTCTTCATTGTAGGTGGACGATTTCAAGGAGTATTGAGGCTCATCAATCGGCATTCAGAGCTATGACCAAGCATGTTAGGTCATTTGGAATTATAAGGAATCAAAAAAGGTGGAATCTAGATCCACTTTTGCCTTTTTACATTTTGTTTTCTTCCTAGCTCACATGGCCTTATTCCAATGCATAATTTCGACAGCTTGATGGTAAAATGAGACCTACATACTTTGACATTAAGTATTATAACACATGGGAAGGTGAGTCACCATGTTTTATGCCTTTTATAAATTTTTAATGTAAGTTTTATACTAGTTTTTGAGCATAAAATCGGCCCCTATAGAGCACCTTTTTGGGTAGTGCCTCCAACTGATTTAGAGGGTCATTTTAACCCTATTTAATATTCTTAATTCGTGGCATGTCAAAAACTATAAGGCAATTGCGTAAAACGCGTTTTCGTGACACCCGAAGGTGTGTTTTTGTGCTCTAAGGAAATTTTGGGAAACCAATTGTTTTTATGAGTTCCAAGTGTTTGTAAACACTTATTATAGTAAATAAACATATACTAAGATGTTACATTGAGTCATATGGGGTTACATCGACCCATGACATAATTTACGGGCCATCGGGACACTCCCGGGCAAAAAGGAGCGCTAAGAAATCCTCCTGTGGTTTTTGCTGAATTTTGAGAAACCACTTCGTGGGTTCTCTTTATAATGGTTAATAATGATGTTAGGAACTCAAGGAATTAATTTTATAGGAGTTCGTGCCACCTCGGCACTCCTCCGGACTTTTCGTGCTTTAAGGGGCGTGCGTGAGCACTCCCGAGCGTTTTGCGTTTTTGACTTAATATAGCTTAGGGAATATGTATATATATTCATATAATAATTTTATGACCATTTGGTTTGGATATTAGAAGGTCATACAAGGTCATGTTTGACCATATGCTTCTAAGGCGTTTTAGCGTTTATGGAGAAACGACTATTTTTACGTAACGTTCTCATGCATGGGTTTGCATGCGTACGTAAAATGATTTATAATAGGATTATTTTCCATTAAATAATGGTTTTATAATATTAATTAGATTTGGGGTATTTCAATAAGTTATAGTTAATGTAGTATGCTTCCACATTAGTTACCAGATCCACTCCAAACATATGTGTAGCTCATACACTGACATTTTACATCTCAATCACAGTTGTAGAATTAGTAAGTTATGACTAACTTTTACTGTAGTATGCTTCCACATTAACATCTCATGCCAACCGGTACAAGATCTCACAATTTTGTAGGAGCCCAGCTGGAGGAGACCATGACTGGCTTGAATTACAACTATGGTCTGCAATGATTGAAACATACCATGGAAAGTGACAGAGCTTCAATTTTCCTGTATGATTTTGTGCAAGAACTAAAGAAAGACATGTAAACCAATCTTAGGATGCCATGGCAGTAAAAGACTACCAACCTACCTAGATTCCAGTTTCAAACTGTTCATTCCACTCAGTTAGAAGCAGCAACAACACTAGGCAAGAAAATTCATCAACAACAAAAAACCAGATACAAATATCATGTCATTTATTAATCAAACAGAAAAAACATTAATATACCGCTTCAAAAGAACTTTGTCGATTCCTCTGTGGGACAAGAGACACAACTAGTTAGTTGAGTAGCCAAATCACCGTTCCATGAAACAGAATGACCCCATAGCTATATAGACAAATTGTATTCATTGCACTTATATCACAAAGTCCAAAACGCTAGCTCAAACTACAATATTGTATCATTCAGGCCAAGTAGGAAGCCTAATAAATCCAAATCACAGCCAGTTACAAAAAATATATTGATAATGCAAAGAACATGAAAAGCAATTGACATACCAAAAATCATTAGAGTGCTCGCACTCCTATCAAGCATCAGTTTTCATATCCGGTAGGTGTATCAGGTAAGAACAAGATACTCATCTAAACATAGTTGACAGATTCGCATGTAACATCTACTCATTCTATCAGTCATTCAAACTGGAACCCATAAGCAGTTTCTTGTCATATTTAGCATTTCAGGAACAAACAGAAAATAAGAGAGGCAGAATCTGGTGAATGTTAATGGCACATTCAAATTATAGTCTGTGCATTCTAGTATCCTCTAAATAAAATTCAGGATGAAAAGAATGAGATAGATAGACTAAGCATATTACCTGAAAACAATATCTTTCTCGGATAAGTGCATTCTCTGAATTGATAAGAATTGAATATAGTAGCCAAAATCACATATCTTTAAACGAGGCGCAGGGCTTCCAGAAAAGAATCACAAAAGTAACTACAAAGATAAACAACTTTCATACATCATAGCTCCTCTCACTAACTATGGTTATACATGCTTCCTAAAACACAAAGGTCATTATTTACATTGGACCATTCAAAGGATATGATATAGCATTTGAAGTTGCAAGTTAAATGAAAAGTTTAGCTAGAAATCAATCCATGATCTTACTTCATCCTCTAGAAACCGACCAGCTTTGCATATTCTTTTGAAAAGTTCACCACCTGCTGCATACTCCATCACAATCGCAAGATGAGTAGGTGTCAACAAAACCTACAAGCAATGACACACATAAACAATGCCATCATCAACATGAGCAAGATACTTATTTACTGCATATGATTATTAGTCTGACAAAAGTCATACACATCTCTATATCATAACTAGCATCACTGTAAGTTAAATCTTTCATAACTAATATAGTCAATATCTGATTATTTTTTTTAAAAGGCAAAAATACAAAATCTATTACCCCACTTGGTTTAGCTTTGTTTCAGCTCATACACAGGAGCAACACATTCCGTTGCTTTATACCAAATAGAGTACGGGAGACATCAATAATTATCAAAGGTAAAACGGAAGGGTAAGGAAAACAGAAATTGAAATAGGTAATAAATCTGTTGCTTTATACCAAACGTCCCCACGTCATTAAGTCATTTGCCTAACTAGCCCTCACGTCATTGATCAGTTTCTAGCTTTGGATCCAAAAATTGGTTCCACGGACCTCTCAATTCACATATTGCAAATCATCTACAGACCTATCTCAAGAGCTGACAGTGAAAGGAACTAAACATGTACTATAAAAATTGGATACAATGCACAAATGCTGCTATTATCTTTCCGTAAGATTGATGATTCTGTAATCAACAACCAAAAAGCAAGTAGATATCCAATGAAGTTATAAACGTCTACATATCATTTCTCACGACTCTAAATCTTAGTTTCTAGATTAAATAGTTAAATTGGAACTAGCCAAACTGCACCAGAAGAGATATAATTAGAATCCAGAAAAAAACTTTGAAAGATATAGAAAAAAATAACACAGAAGTATTTTAATTAATTACTTAAGGGTACACAGTCAATTATTTAATACTAGTATACCGATAGAGTATAAATGTACGTACCTTATACCATACCTTGGTCCACATTTTATATCGGACGCTATAATGTTCTTTGACCCACTCACTATCGATATACAATCATCTTCTGCACCATAATAATAATAAGGGATCGAGATCATATTAGAATTAATTATATCATATACATACATAACTAATTTAATGAACAATTTATAAGTAAAGTAGCAACCTGTTTGTATGATAGAATTGTGAATCCTAACATTTCTTGAAGCAGTGACGTGGATTCCATCGGTATTGGGATTGGACTCCGGAGATGAAATATGAACCTTCATAGCTTTAACATTCACACTCTTTTGAAATGTCATGTGCATCTGTTGTGCGTTCTTCACTATTATATCCCGAACCCTTAAGTTTCTAATCTGGTAAAACGTTACTGCCTGCGTATCAAAACAAATCTTTGATCACTAATGATGATTATAAATCTGTATATCGCTAAGGACTTCATTTCTGATATCCAGACATAAATTTTTCATCTTCTGGTAAGCAACGGACATGGCCAGGTGATCTATTGCAGCAATTTCACCATTTAGGGTGACAAACTCATTTGTATCAGACATGCTCTCTTCTTTGAAGCGGTCTACAACAGAGCACTAGATAGTTAACATATCATTCAAAAAAATAAACCAAAAATTCCCCAGTTTGTCATAATCGTCCATCCTGGAAATATCTATAAATTAGTATGGGATTCTGGAACTAATTAAATCAAGGTAACAAAAGATGGATTCTTAACAAACAGACACATAACACAAAGTGATTCATTCAAGTTCTTGTACAGAAGATAGGTAAATCTTTCGTCCTCTACAATGATTTTCAACAATACATTAACATCAGAAGAAACAAGGTCCAAAATTCCTTCCGAGCTCAGCATCTTTTTCTTCACGTCCCAAACATTTTCTTCTAAAAGTGATTACATTAAAGTAGCTCCCTCGGCGATAGTATTTGCAAGCTAATGTTTTCCCCTCTTAGCTAGCTCTGATATCCTTCCTTCCCAGAAAAACTATAGCATCTTGGTTTCCTCTTTCCTTTTGGTGCGTGTTGTTGCCAAAAAATAGAATTCTACTTTCTTAACTTATAGCTTGCCCTTTGTCTGTTGCTTTTATGGTTAAACTAGTCAGCTTTTCTTCTTTTCTCTACTCCATAATGTCCAGCTCTTGCTATTTCTTCACTCTTTCCTTACTAACAGCTAGCACTTATGCTCTTCCAAATGTATGTACAGATACAATGCAATGCAACAAAAAACTGATAAAATATATAAACCTGGTAAAACAATGGCATATTGCTTTCTTTGACTTAGGATATCAACTTCACGAGCTATGTCAACTTGACTGATACTCCATGTCAAGTTACCCAAGATAACAGATAAGCATACATTGCAAAAGACATTATTAGAGAGCCCCATACAAATTCTACAATGACCAGGCAGCTCAAGTTTAAGATTTATGGATAGGATAGATCCCTTATTTCCCAACATTGATAGAAATGCCGGCTAAGATCAATTTAAAACACTACTACACTTTAATGACCCGGTCCTTGTTTCACCCAATGTTACATAATAGATCTTTTTCATTATGTTTCACTGATGTTCTTTTACAAATAAGAACAATATTTTGAAACAAGAATTATGGATTTTTTCAAACTCTTCTAAACGAAACATTAACTACCGACTACAACCTAAATGACAACAGACTACTCAAGGTTTCACACACCTACATAAAGTGAAGCTGTAACTATCACATAATTCTACTAAATTGCACACTGGTTGACCTCACTAACCCGAATAATCTATTCTTGATCTATGATGTCATAATACCTGCATTTCTCGCACAAGATTCATATTTGTCACTGTGATAGAGTGATTTTTGGCCGTCTTTAGCTTGCTACTTCCCGGTATTTGTAGGATGTCATAATTCAATCAAAACATGCATTATTTTTTCCGAGAAACTAATGAATTTTGGAGTATCTTCCAAAACTAGGGCACTGCTTGAGTGTGTCTGAATGCGTGCCTTGTCAAAGATGGAAATACTGAAGATTATACCATAGAAGATAGATGGACAAGTGAGGGCTGTCATTGAAACAACACTAAGCACACAAAATCCACTGCATGTAAAAATCAGTTTCCACTTTGACTTCAACAATCACGTACCTAGGGTTCTTGATAAGCCTCCTCAAGAGTAAGTGTACCAAGAAAAAACAAAGAGCTTAAGTAGTTGGAGAGAGAACGAACACGGAGAAGAAGAACAACAAATTGAGAACGGTGAGCTCTACGAACCAGAAGGGACCAACTAAGTCACCGGCCACCGCCCACGAACCATACCAGGAAGATCGATAAACACTGGGGCCTTGGAGGCGATGTCCAGACAAGGCTGTGAGTGCTAGCAAAGAGCTGTAGAGTCGACGCCGAGAAGAAAAATGGGGAGATAGTTTGAACGTGCTGCGCTGGAAAAGCTCTCTTAATAAATATAATTTCTCTCATTGAACAAGGGAGGTGACTAAAAGTGTTGCAAATTTTGATCGGTCTACAGTAGCAACTAAATATAATTGCTCTCATAGAAAGCTCTGCTTTAAGAGCAAAGAATAACGTCGCCTTCCTTGATAACTTCAATATATCCCAGGACACGCATCTTTGAGGGCAATCTATTTAGCTCTCCTTGTTAGGTTATATCAATAAGACCAAACTTTTGAGTTGCCCTCTTAGGTTTATTCAACTACAGCAAACGACCACCTCGCTCTCTTTGATGTCAACAAAGACAGCAATGATATATGTGCTTTGTTTGATTTCGTCTTTTAGGGCAATGTTAAAGTTGCCTTCTTTGATAGTATCCAGATTGCCCTTAAAAACCTATAATGTTGTAGTATTAAGCTAAGCTTTTTTTATCTTAGTTAGCTCACACGAATTATTAGAGTTACCGCCATGTTTTAACTTTTTAAACTGGAAAAGGTTAGACCTTAGGGACTAGAGGCTTGACATGAAGCTTTTTGCATTTCAAATACTTTCATTACCAATTAAAGGTCATTTTTCTTTACTATAGTCGTTTTAAGGCACAAGTTGATTTTATTTCTTCTCTTCAAGGTAAAGTAGTTTTTGTATTTTCATATTTCATTTATCTTTGTAGAATAGTTAAACGAGTTGCTAATTATCTAGGGTGGATTATGGTTTCAATTTGAAAAAAGTAGTAGATTTTAGTTTATGTTTGTAACCATGCAAGGATTACTTGTCTATGACCATAGGCAAATTAGGGTTTTTTTCTCAGTAGAAATTGTGTCATGTCCATGACCATGGAACTAAGGTTTTAGGGACCATAGAAAGTAAAGAAGGCAAAAAGAAAAGGATAAAATGTTTGGTGCCCTATCTACGATACTGAACTAGTACCAGAAATAGGAGTTTTTGAAGGAATTTTTCATTGAGATTTCGAAGGTTCTTGTCTAACAATGTTATAAGATGACTAATGAGCAAAAATATGGGTTTTGAAGGAGAATTAAGAGAGAGATAGTGAGAAAAAAAAAGCAAAAGAAAAGTGCAAGTATGAAGAAAGCAATGTAAGGAAATCAGATTATGGTTTACACTAATTAACTAGTGGAAAAAATTAGAAGAGCAAAAAAGGTCGTGATATTAGAGGTATTTGAAACTCCGACCTGATCGTGCAATAAACTCATAAAATGAGTAATCCATTTATCAAATCATGTTCAACGGATCCTAATAGGTTAAGATAACAAGTAGATAGTCAAGCCCTAGTTACTTTAGTTCAATTGTGTTATAACCAGTTTCCATTGGATCCAAATCAACCTACAGACAAATCATGCTTCTAGTCATTAATTAGGTGTAACTTCTTATGTTGTTTCTCTTTCTCAGCCTTGCATTTTTATCATAAAAGTACAATGAAACTTTAATAATTGATCACAGAATTAAATCTCGGTAAAACCTGGAATTAAACTATTGCAATTAGGAAAAGGGAAGAATGTGTACATAGAATTCTAAGATCTGGTTCGCATTCCCAACCCGGGAAGCTTATAAACTAGCTACTTAGACATAAATCTAACTACAGAGACAACAAAGAGAGAAGACATTGATAATCTTAGAGAGAAGGGAAGAAGAAACTCTAGTTAATCTTTTATTTGGATCCCCGTTCCGCCTATAGTTTTCACGTATCTCTGTGGCCTTTTCCGTTTATCAGAAAGTGTGGTGTGTGATTCGGGGTGTGTGTAGCCATGAGGTGTGGTGAGCTCCCAATAATGAAACCATATGTCTGTTTATATAGAGCATTCACTTCTTTTACCTCCATTAATTTTTTCTTTTAAGTCGGTTTCCCATTCAACGTCTTTATGACTTGTCCTAGTGGCGCGACTTGACCTGGAT
Organism: Limonium bicolor; assembly: GCA_023374045.1. Lineage (NCBI taxonomy): Eukaryota > Viridiplantae > Streptophyta > Magnoliopsida > Caryophyllales > Plumbaginaceae > Limonium > Limonium bicolor. The sequence continues at coordinate 131,848,633 of CM041782.1, forward strand.
TGGCCGGATGTATGTCCGGACGCATGTAATTTCTATCCGCACGAGGTGTGTTCAGACATGCCCAGCCAAACGCACATATAAACTGCTCAATGGTCTAGCTCGCAGACTATGTCCGGACACAAGGTCGGACTACTCTCCTGGTCGCTTCTCGTGACTTGTCCGGACATGTATGTCTGGAAATAGGGTTGGATAGATGTACTCTTGCTTTTGGGAGTTATCCGGGCATGCAAGATCGGATGCATACCCGAACACAACTTGTACAGAGCTTAGATTGTTCGTTTTAGCTCCGATTTACTCCATGTTTGTTGTGATTTAATCCTTAAGAGATGAAGACTGCTATTCCAAGGATTTGACCTGCACTTGACACATAAATTACATCAATTATTATAAAATCCTAAACCATAGGAAAAGCACATGGTATGTGTGAAATCTGGCCCAAATATTGTGAATTATAGATGAATCAGACCCTTAATTATATATCATTTTTGCACTTATCACAACATTTCGTGATAAGAAATTGTTGAGCGGGGTTGCTTCTTGAGAGTTAGGGTTCTTCCTTTGATTTTTGAGCCTTGCGTAGAATATGAGAGGATATAATTTCATGGTTGACATTTGAGATAGATTTTGAGCTCTTTGATGTGTCTGTTGGCCTTAGGAAATGTTTCTTTAATAGACTAATGCATGTGTGAGTCTCGCTTTTGAACCTTCTAAAATGTCATAGGAACTTTTAATTAAGATCGTTAAGGGCAGTTGCATAACCTAAACTATCTAACCCCAAGCTATTGGAGTCGTCATCAATTAAGTTTTAACTAACTAAACTAAGAAAGGTTAAAGAGTTAAGTTTAAGAGCTCGGTATAAAAACAAACATTTGGATTGTTGGGTTTGGATGCTGTCTTCATCCAGAGAAGAAGCCTAAGCTGATAAAATAAAGACTTCATTGTTGCCGTGTAATTTCACCAGTATCGACATGAGAAAAAGAACACATCCATTGAGCTTTTGGCCAAAAGAATCCGCTGTCGTGGTGCATATGACATAGCAATTCAAACCTACATTGGTGGTGCTTGTTCGAGCAAGGCGTGGTTCTTAATTCATTGGCAGAAGGTATATATTTTGTCATCTTCTCACACTTAGTTGCTCTGCAATTTTTGGAATTGGTTTGAACAAGATGAGATTGGAATATTATGTGGAGCAAATGAACAAAAGAGTTTATGAAAGATTTTGTATTTGCAAAAAGGGGCTAATTAATCTGAACCATCTATTATTTTAGTGGCAATCTGACGGATATAATACTATCATGAAATCCTATCTTCTAACCTATATTACTTTAACTACCACTATTTTCCTTTCACATTTCATATCATTCCTTTATCATGTTAATTCATTGAGGTATTATTTTCTTACCGCAATAAGAGTTTATCGTATAATTAAATTTAGAGTAAATTACACTAGGTGTGGGTATATTATAATATATTGAGGTATTGTACTAAGCAATACTTAAATCATTACTCCACCCACAATTTCTATATATCTCCATAAAAGCCTATTCTTTGAGAAGAACTGTAAGGGTGTGAGTCACACCTATGAACATTTTTGTTTCTCCGCTGGAGTTATAATTTTTAGACTTGTTGACAAAAAGGAGAAAATAGTGATTTAAAAATAGAGACAAATAATAAGAGAGACATGGTAAGATTATTTAAGTTATGTAAGAAAGAAAGTAAACAGAGGATATGTATTGATGTCTGTCTGATCACAGATTTACACTCTATTTATACTGATTTAAATTCTACCTTGAATTGTTTCAAGATCCTAAATGTAAGGGTAGTTGCTAACTATAAGGTAACAGCTTAACAGATTTACAATATTTAAATTACTATTCTGAATTAGTCAATCCTAAATAATAGGAGAGGCTAGTATATTCTTATCACCCCCCGGCAAGCTGATGATCCGGAAGGACCTGAAGCTTGGTACGAAGAACAGAAACACGATCTTTGCTCAACGGTTTGGTGAAGATGTCAGCTAACTGATCGTTGGATGAGACATGACCAATTTGTAAAGCACCTGACTCGACCTGTTCACGGATGAAATGAAAATCCAAAGCAATGTGCTTTGAGCGTGTACTGATGACCGGGTTTTTGGTGAGAAAAATCGCGCCGACATTGTCACACAAAATCACTGGAGGACATCGAAGTGGTACTTGCAAATCGAACAGTAGTTGTTTGAGCCATAGTAATTCAGCTGTGGTGTATGCAAGAGCTCGATATTCTGCTTCAGTACTTGATCGTGCAACAACCCGTTGTTTCCTTGATGTCCAGCTGATGAGATTGGATCCATGGAAGACGGCATAACCATATTGTGACCGGCTGTCATCGGAATCAGATAGCCAGCCAGCATCAGAGTATGCAACCAGAGTGGAGGTGGAGGTTGGTGTGAAATGTAGACAGTGATCCACAGTTCCTTTTAGATAGCGAAGAATTCTTTTAACGGCTCGCCAATGAAGGATAGTGGGAGAGTGCATGAACTGGCAAACGCGATTAACTGCATATGTGATGTCTGGGCGGGTAATAGTGGCATATTGAAGTGTGCCAACAGTACGCCGATATAGCTGCGGATCTGAAAAAGGCTCACCAGTTCGAGTTAGCTTAGATTGTGGATCGGCAGGAGTAGATACTGGAGTGGCAGCAGACATGGAGGTCCGATCAAGAAGGTCTTGTATATAAGCTTGCTGGGATAGCTGGAGAGTGGACTTAGTTCGAATGATGTGTAGGCCGAGAAAATAATTCAAGGATCCCAAGTCCTTTAAGGTGAAAACAGTGTTGAGGAGGGAGATGAAGCGCTGGATGAGGGTGGGGTTATTGCCTGTAATAATCAAGTCATCAACATATACCAAAATATAAATAACGACAGAGGAGGAGATGTGAACAAATAGAGAAGTGTCGGATTGACAGGATCGAAATCCTTGACGGAGAAGAAAGGTTTTGAGTTTGGTGAACCATGCTCTGGGCGCCTGTTTAAGACCATAGATTGCTTTGTGAAGCCGACATACATGATTCGGACGGGTGGGGTCTTCAAACCCTTTTGGTTGACGCATATAGACTTCTTCGGACAAATCTCCATGCAGGAAAGCGTTGTTTATATCAAGTTGGCGAAGGCACCATTGTTTTGAGAGAGCAATGGACAACACCAGCCGGATAGTGGTGGGTTTGATGACCGGACTGAAAGTCTCAAAAAAATCAGTGCCTTCTCGTTGACTGAAACCTTGAGCAACAAGGCGTGCTTTGTAACGTTCAATAGAACCATCAGGGTTGCGTTTGGTCCTGAAAATCCACTTACAACCAACAATATTGACATTAGCAGGACAAGGAACAAGTGACCAGGTACCATTTTTCATGAGAGCATTGTATTCTACCAGCATTGCATCTTGCCAATGTTTGTGTTTAATGGCTTGTGCATAGGTGCGGGGATCGGAGAGAGGAGAAGGGGAGGAGGTGGAGACAAGATGGGTTTTGGGCTGTAGGGAGTTAGTACGGGCACGAGTAGTCATTGGATGTGTGGATGTGTTAGAAGGACGATAGTGTGAGGGGATTGATTTGGCGTTGGAGCTTATGGTGGGTTGTTGATAACGGGGTGGGTGTTGAGAAGAAGTGGGCTGAGGGTGTGAAGGTGAATCAGGTGAGGAGGGAGGGGTGGACTGATCCAGTAAGGGTTGATGGGTTGGTGGACTGAGGGGAAGTGGTGGAGTGGCATGGGTAGGGGTGTGAATATGATCAGTGGAAGTGTCAGTAGTGAAGGTCGGGGGAGACGTGATCGGTGGCTCCGGTATCAAAATACCAAGATGGATCAACTGCAGAAGAGGCAGATTGTTGCTGCACCATATTCGCCTGTCTGTTTGGAGGGCGCAGATGTGCTTTGCGCGCCGGATAATCAGTCTGATTAGAGCGTTGCCAGCAATCGCGGGCCTCGTGGCCAGGTTTGAGGCAGATCTGGCATTGTACCCGTCGCCGGCGTGAATCACCAGAAGAGCGAGAGCCAGTAGAGCCAGTGTGCGATCGAGTTTGCTGGCGATCGACGGTCAAGGCAGAAGCATTTGGTGGAGAGACAAGTGGAGTTGAGGACGGAAGAGCAGTAGAGGATGAACGGGTGAGTTCTTGTTCAAGGCGATTTTCTTCCTGGAGCAGCATACCAACGAGATCGTCTATAGTGGCATCATCCGCCTTGACCATGAAGGCCGCGGAGAAGGAGCTGTAAGAAGCATCCAGACCGGTTAAAATATAACCGATAAGATCCTCATCACTGATAGGGTGCAGATTCTCAGCTAAGGAATCAGCTATTTGACGTTTGCGTTCGATGTAGTCTATCATCGACATGGATCCTTTAGACAGAGTTTGAAGCTGAAGCTTCATAGACATCCGCCGAGCTCTAGTTTGGGCTTGAAACGTCTTTTCAAGAGCGGTCCAAGCTGCCTGGGCAGAGGTAGAACGAGCGATGGTGGCAAGAGCACGTTCAGATACAGTGGATTTAATCCACAGCAGGACAAATCTGTCACGTTTCTTCCAAGCGACATAAATCTGGATTGGCTTCAACTGTAATGGTACCGTCAGTAGCAGCAAGAGTACGAGTTTCTGGTGGTGGTTTGGGATGTAAAATATATGATTCAAGATCGAAAGCCTCGAGGGCAGAGACGATTGTAGTTCGCCAGAGAGAATAATTTTCCCTATCAAGTTTTATACTTAGAGATGGGATTTGGAAATTTAGACCGTTGTTTGGAGTATTGGCAAGGGCCAAGAGATGGGAGGTGCTGTTCGACATCAGTGAAAAGCAAAGAAAAAAAAGATAGGGAGGTAGGCGACTGAGTTTGTGGATAATGCCTCACGCCTTCAAAATTGGCTGAGAATGATTTGGTTGTTTGACGCGACGGTAGTTTGCTGGTGCAAACGATCAATTGGATTTGATGGTGAAGAGAAGAGCAGGGAGCGAACGGCAACAGGAAAGAATAAGAAAGAAAAAAAAATGCAAGCTGCTGTATTGTTGTGTGGTTGACGGCCGACTGTAGAGCGACGAGAAAAAATAAAAAAGTAACCAGCTGTGATACCATGTAAGAAAGAAAGTAATCACAGATTTACACTCTATTTATACTGATTTAAATTCTACCTTGAATTGTTTCAAGATCCTAAATGTAAGGGTAGTTGCTAACTATAAGGTAACAGCTTAACAGATTTACAATATTTAAATTACTATTCTGAATTAGTCAATCCTAAATAATAGGAGAGGCTAGTATATTCTTATCAAGTTAGATGAAATTAATACGTAAACAAACATATTTATATTTTTAAAGGTCCGCCATCAGGAACACCAAACCTAAAGGATTGAAATATATATCGATAATCTAAAGATGTTAAATTATAATATTCTCACATCTGAATAGGGATTCGGAGTAATTTCTTCTAAATTTTTCCTCTCATCCCCGAAGGTAAAATAAAATGAATGATATAGTCCAAATTCCGTATTAAATGCAACCCTTATACCTTCCACAGAAGCTTGCATTTTTACTTCATTTCACTTCACTTCACTCTTTATAGTGATGTAGAGTTACATCAATAGTTTGAGACGGTGGATCTATCCTGCAGCAACACCGTCGCATTTGGAGAGTGAGAACGAGGTTAAGGAAAAGGAATAGATTGTTTTGCAAGTAAATTAACAAGAGCAAAGTTAAGGGGAAAAAAAATGATAAGTGTTACAAAAGCGCATGAGTGATGAGTGTCGTAGTGGGAATTTATATATTGGCCACCGCCAACTGTTGACACATAAAATTGTTGTTGAGTTCATCCAGGTACAAAAGGCGGTCGAAACGCCGCGTTATCCAACGAGTAAGCTGCTTCAATTGTGTTTTTCTTGCTCCAAACAAGGCTTCATTAAAAGTGTATCAAACACTTTACGGCCTGGTTCTCTGTCCAATTATCAAAAATATATATATAATATATATATATATATACACACGCAGTGCAGGATGGTCTGAAATACAATAGAATGAATACTTACGTGTGGAAATGAAAAGAACAGCAGGCCACAATTCAAAACAAATCCAACTCAAGTTCAATTGAAAAAGTCCACTTTTGCACTTTTCCTCTCGTACCTTCTTCCCCCCTTAACCGTCCTCCCCGTCCCCACCTTTTATACATGTGCATGTGAGTGGGTACCGGCGCCAATAGTCTTCATCAGCATCTAACAACACGCGCTTCACCGTATATAGAAACAAGAAATTCAATGAAGAAGAGTACTGGAGTTTCGTTGATGATCATATATAGTAGTCACTAGTGTTGCCTTCTTCATGCAAACAAACCTAGTCAAGTGCAGCAGACTGCTTCGAACTTCAACGACTCATCAAAATACAGATCATGCCGCCAGGTGGTTGGTTTTGTTAGAATACAAAAGTCCATGTCTTACAGCCCATATGTAATAGGGCTTGACCCACTTGTCATTCCTTACTCTTTCTGTATAAATACTCTTCTATGTTTAACACCCTTGTTAAGCATATCATTTTCTAATAATACAAAACATATTATATGGCTCCTAATTTTCTCATGGTATCAGATGTATTAGGAAATTAGAAGTTTCTCAGCCCGATATTCTTTAATCATCGGCAAATCAAGAAACCTATATCCTCTCTTTTTCTTCTATCCCTTCCATGGCCGACGGCGACGAAGAAAACCCACCACCAAAAAACCCCGAAACCCCATCGGAATCGGGTTCCAACACCACCAAAGATCGAGACAAAATACTCTACATCCACCCATCAGATACTCCCAATCAATTGCTTGCGCCCAAATTCTGGCAAGAATTTTGCCTCCTGGAAGCGCTCTTTCACAATCGGTCTTTCTACCAAGAGCAAGCTTGGCATCCTCACCGGCGATGTGAAAAGGAGTGACTATGACACCACCAAGCAACCCGAATGGGACAAGGCAAACAATTTGGTCTTAGCTTGGCTATTTAGTGCTCTCTCCGAAAACATCAAAGAAAGTGTTCTCTACTACGCCACAGCTGCCGATGCCTGGAAAAACCTTTGCAAAAGGTGGGATGATCCCTCTGGCACCCGCCTTTATGCGCTTCGACAGGAATCACATCTTCTCGAACAAGGTAATGATACAATCAACGATTATTACACGCGGTGGCTAAAAATATGGAACGAACAAGATGAGCTTGTGAATTTGGCGCCGTGTACCTGTGGTTCCACCGTAAATCTTCAGAAACTTCGAGACAACGAACGCATTTTTGACTTTCTGATGGGTTTACATGACTCTTACAAATCTCTTCGAAGTAATATTCTGCTGATTACCCCTCTTCCTACTCTCGATTCTGTCTACTCTATGTTACGTCAAGAAGAGAGCCACCGGAAATCCAAAAAAACAAGACGAGGCGATTCTGAAGAAGGTCTTGCTTTCGTCAGTACAAACCCTAACCCAAACACCCGTTTCAGTTCTGATGCCCGAAACAATGCATCCCGTCCTGACACAAACAAGAAAACATGCTCCCATTGCAAGAAGCAAGGGCATTCTTATGAAGCTTGTTACTGGGTCAGTGGTAAATTTCCCAGCTATTGGAAAAACAAACCCAAATCATCGCTTTCCGCTGTTGTCACTGAAGACGCTGGATCTTCTAAAGTCGCTACTACACCGGTTCCGGGGTTCACTTCTGAACAACTTCAAGCCCTCACCCAACATTTCCAAGACAAGCAGACACCTGTTCCTGGCTTAACTCAGCGTCAAACTGCCTCCCTTACTGCATATCTTGAACAGAACCATCAAGAATCTAAGGTGGAAGGAACTGATTTCTACAATCAGTTCGCAGGTAGTGATTTTTCTTCTTTAAACGTTAGTTATAAGCCTGATTTTACAGACCATTGGGTGATTGATTCTGGTGCGACTGGTCATATATGTGGTAACATTAATTATTTCATTGATGCTGAATTTACTGCTTGCCAAACTTCTATGAAAATGCCGGATGGTCATCTTGGTTGCATACGAGGATTAGGCACTGTGAAATTAACAAACTCATTTCTGTTACCAGATGTTTTATATGTTCCAACCTTCAAATTCCGTTTATTGTCTATTCGAAAATTTTTGCAACAAATCTCTGCTAGGATGATAATATGTGACAATATCTGTGCCTTGCAGGACCGTGAAACCCACTTGATTACTACCATTGCCACACTGAAACAAGGCTTATATGTGCTTGACAATTCTAGCTTAGATGTTTTCTGTATGACAAAACTATATTCTGCAAACCAAACACTGCTGCTATGTGTAATGATAATTCTTCTGTTGCTGATATGAATAAAACTCTTGTGTGTTCTTCTGCAAAACGTGATGTTTACTTATGGCATTCAAGGCTAGGTCATACCCCTCTTGTCACACTTCAGAAACTTAATTTAATCACAGCCAAAGAAATTCCAAAAGACTTTCTGTGTGATAGTTGTAACAGAGCAAAAAACCATCGCCTTCCCTTTCCTCGCTCTGTTACAATCAGTTTAGATATATTTGACTTAATACATGTTGATATATGTGGCCCATTTCGACAACCTAGCCATGATGACAAAAAATATTTCCTTAGCATTGTCGATGACAAAAGTCGTGCCTTATGGATCAAACTTCTTACACTCAAATCTGAAGCTTTTTCTGTCATTCAATCCTTTCTGGTTTATACTGAACGTCAATTCAACAAAAAGTCAAAAGCATAAGGTCTGATAATGCTTTTGAATTGGGATGTTCTAATGAAGGCAAACAATTTTATAACTCCTTGGGAATTATTCATCAAACATCATGCCCCCACACCCCTCAACAGAATGGAATAGTGGAACGTAAACATAGATACTTGATGGAAATGCTCGTGCTTTATATCATCAATCCAACATTCCACTAACATATTGGGGGGATTGCCTCTTAACAGCCACAGACCTCATAAATAAACTGCCTTCATCCTCTCTACAGGGCAAGACTCCTTATGAAACATTACACAATAAACCAGCAGATTATACTCTCCTTAAAACTTTTGGTTGTCTAGCTTATGCTCTTATATTAGAAAAAAACCAGGAAAATTCGCTTCAAAGTCAGATCCCTGTATACATTTAGGATTAGCTGATAGGCAGAAAGGATACAAACTGCTGCGGTTACATGACTCCAAAATACTCACATCTAGAGATGTTATTTTTCATGAAACCATCTTCCCTTCCCCTTCAAACACCCTCATCCAGATCTGAAACAGTTTACTCACCCCAGTCTACAAACACCAACTTCACAACCCACCACACCCATATATGTTTCAGATGATGAGTATTTCACACCTCACGCGCCAACACCATCTTCTCCTACAATTCCTTCTCAACCACTCATACCACATGACACAGAAACCACACATGCTCCTGACCCTCTGAACACTCTTATCTCTGAAAACCCCATTCTTGACTCAATCCCACAGGACATCACTAGAAGATCAACCAGAACCAGAACAACTCCTCCCTACCTCCAGGATTATCACCTTGGATCCACACAATTACACACTGATCCCTTCTCAGAAATTCTCAAAGACAGAATCAGCTCTACAGTCTACACCACTCCTCTTCTTTTACACTCTCTCACTAATATACCTCCCTCTCTTACAATTGCTGCCACTTCTATTCACAACCATGCTGTCATCCACAAAATCAGTGATATACATGATCCCCAAACCTATGAGGAAGCTTCACAACACAGCCACTGGATGGAAGCCATCAGCACTGAACTAAAAGCCCTCATGCACAATGATACTTGGGAATTGACCAAATTACCACAAAACAAAAAAGCCATAGGATGCAAATGGGCTTTTAAAACAAAGTTAAAAGCTGATGGCACCATAGAAAGATATAAAGCTAGACTCGTAGCAAAGGGGTTCACTCAAAAATATGGTTTAGATTACACCGAAACCTTCTCTCCCGTTGTTAGGATGACAACCATAAGAACCATTCTAGCTATAGCTGTAAAACGACATTGGGTGATTGAACAACTTGATGTAAACAATGCCTTTATACATGGCAATCTACATGAAGAAATATATATGCAAATACCCAAAGGGTTACAAACAGAAGAAAGAGTCAATGCTTGCAAATTAAAGAAATCTATTTATGGTCTCAAGCAAGCTTCAAGACAATGGTTTGCTAGACTCAGCACTTTTCTAGAAAATCTGGGATATACAAAATCAAGCAATGACTCTTCTCTGTTTTTAAAAATAGATTTGCATAATATGACATTCCTTGCTGTTTACGTTGATGATATACTCATCACTGGAAATAATTTAACTGAAATCATCGATGTAAAACAGAAACTTCACCAAGAATTTAAAATCAAAGATCTTGGAAAACTACATTTTTTCTTGGGAATGGAATTTTTGCATCATTCTACAGGTATGGTCATCACTCAGCGCAAGTTCTGCATTGATATATTAACCGAATACAACATTGGTAAGGTCAGCTGTTTCTCCATTACCTTCTGCAACCAAACTGAGTTCTCAACAAGGTGATATTCTTCCTAACCCTACTCTCTACAGAAGTTTAATTGGCAAACTGAACTACTTATCTCATACAAGACCGGATATCTGTTTTACAACCCAATTGTTAAGTCAGTTTCTGCAGCAACCCACCACAACACATATGAATGCCACTCCATACATTACAGTATCTCCAAGGTACTGTCAACTATGGGATTTTACTGAATAATGATTCTGACTTCTCTCTTCTTGCCTATTGTGACAGTGACTGGGCAGGCTGTCCAGACACAAGGCGCTCTGTTTCGGGCTACTACATCATGATGGGCAAATCACCAATCTCATGGAAGTCCAAGAAGCAGACCAGCGTCTCTCTTTCATCCGCAGAAGCGGAGTATCGAGCCATGCGGGCTGTCACCAGTGAACTCTCATGGCTGAGCCGCCTGCTTCATGAACTTGGAGTCACAGAGATTGCACCCATTCCTCTCAACTGCGACAACAAATCAGCTGTTTATATTGCCAGAAATCCGGTACAGCACCAGCGCACGAAACACATAGAAATTGACATCCATTATGTCAGACAGAAGATTCAAGAGGGATTGATAGCTGTTCGACATATATCCAACAAGAAGCAGATAGCAGACTTTCTGACCAAGTCCTTGCCTGGCAAATCATATGAGAGTATTCTTCGTGACATAGGACTTACACTGTTGCAAGATCTACCTAGTTGATCTTGAGGGGGGTGTTAGAATACAAAAGTCCATGTCTTACGGCCCATATGTAATAGGGCTTGACCCACTTGTCATTCCTTACTCTTTCTGTATAAATACTCTTCTATGTTTAACACCCTTGTTAAGCATATCATTTTCTAATAATACAAAACATATTATATGGCTCCTAATTTTCTCAGGTTTCGACGTCCTTTTCCCAAGATTTTGACGAAAGCAGCAGGGTAGTAGCAATATCTACATATTCATGAGAAGGTTGGGATTCGTCTTGGCTTCACGACCCAGCAGAAGAGGCGGCGCCGGTGGTCATTGATCGTTGACATGTGGGTTCTGATATAGCAAACCGGTTTCTATACAACGTGAAGCATGTCGTAGGCTCGTAGGTGCTTTTGGTGATCACCAATGATGAATGTCTATATTAGTTAGTGTATTTTTTTTAATTTTTTAACAGTTTAGAATTTTTGATAATTTTCTTTTACAATTATTTATAGTTTTACTTTAATATTATAGTTATTAACGATCGTTTTTCATGTAATTTCCTAAATTTATTTTGAGAAAAATTATATAACAAATAATGTTAATACAATATTAACATTTTTTAAAAGTTGTTCACATATGCGAGATTAAATGTTCAAGAGAAGTCATATAATAAAAAATAGGGAAAATTCACCGGATATCCGTGTTTTCTTTCGTAATTTACAATATAGTAATTCAACTTTAAACATGTTTAAATGTTGTCCAAAATTGATGAAACTTTACGTGGACGATGCAAAAGTGTTATATTTTGGTCCAATATCAAATTTGAAGTTTTTTAAGCTCACATGTGACCTGTGGGACCCAATGAACAATCACATATTCATTGGGTCCCACATGTCACATGTGAGTTTAAAAAACTTCAGATTTGATATTGGACCAAAATATAACATTTTATCATCGTCCATTTAAGTTTCATCAATTTTGGACAACATTTAAGCATGTTTAAAGTTGAATTACGAAAATCACAGGGGTATATTGTGAATTACGAAAGAAAACAGGGGTATATCATGAATTTTCCCTAAAAAATATTAATACAACTTATCTTTTTTTTTTTTTAAATATTTTATCATTATTTAATCAAGTTTATATTCGGATAAGTGATACCAGTTGTTCGATTTTTTTTGGACCCTTTGTTCAAAATTTAATTCATCCCACTGTTAAGTTTTTTTAATATTTAAATTTCAAGTGAAATTATATAATAAAACAACGTTAATGCAACTTACCATCTTTTGATTGGTTTGTCGTTCTTTAATCATCTAGTTGTGTTCAGTTAAGCGACCATTATTTGTATTGGTTTGTTGTTCTGATTTATCCAGTTCGTGTTCAGATAAGAGACTAGTACAAAAAAGGCCTTTAAAGGCACTCATTTAGAGGCGGTTATTGGAGAAACCGGCTCTATAAGTCATTTTATGCTTCCAAATGTATCTTTGGAGGCGGTTCCTTAAAAAAACCGCCTCTAAAGTAGTCATTTTTTTAAAATGTGTGTTCTCGTAGAAACCGCCTCTAAAACAATGTCTTATTTTTGTATACATGTCTTTAGGGGCGGTCTCTATGAGAATCCGCCTCTAAAACAGTGCTTGTATTTTTGTATATATGTAACCGCCTCTAAAAGAGTCTCTGCATTTTTATATATATCTATAGAGGTGGTTTCATCTAGAAACCGTCTCTAAAGATTCGTCTTTATCTCATAGAGTCAATGGAGGCGGTTTTTCTTTCTTTTTTTAGAACCGCCTCTAAATGTATTATAAATAAATATTGTAAAATAATAGGTTATCCTTCTTCTTATTATTTTTATCTGTTTATAATTAAATTTGTAGTTTCTATATTAAATATTATAATTTTTATAATTATTTTATTTAAAGTTTATATGAATATGTATATTTTATATCAATGTTAATATATATGATTCATATTTGTATAAATTAAGAAAATACTATATATAAATATTATTTATAATTTAAATCCAATAAATTCAAAATATTAATATTTATAAAATTAAATATTATATTATTATATGTAATTTATATAAATTTGTATATCAATAATATCTTTAAATCTATTCCTAGTAATTCCTTTTTTAAAGTTTTTTTTCCTTTCAATACCTCTCCTCATTTCTATATATTTGTAAATTTAAGTAAATGTTAAAATACTCAATATACTTATAAAAAATATTTATACGTTATTGATAATTATAAATCAATATTATATAAAATATATATAATATTCATAAATTTCATTTATAATTTATATAATTTAAATTTGAAAATATTACTAATATATATTAATATTATTATTTTTTTATACAAATATCTACAAACATTTTTATAAATCAATATATAATATAGTATATAAATATTAATTTATTTATTTATAATTTAATAAATAATAATATATAATATTTTCTTGTTAAATAATATTATATAAATATATATGCAGTCTAATTTATATAAATGTAATTATATGTTATTTAGAATTTATATAAATATTAATATATATATATTTATAACCCCACAATATTGAGAATCTCTTTCCTTTTTAATTCGTTTACCGATATTATTCGGTTTTCACACCTTGAAATGAATCAATGACTTTAGTGATTTTTATCATAACTATCAATATAGATTTCTTTTTAAAGATTAAAAACAAATAAATTCTCACTATATATGTTATTATAATTAATTAAATTTTTAATTAAGTCTACCTGCATTTTTCTTTCTAAGTACCTCACTTCACACGTCGTCTTCTTCGTAATTCTCTTTCGAGCGACAATACTCTTTTGAGCGGCAATACTCTTTCCTGGCAAACACTCTGCTTCATCCTTAAAAATTTCCTCATTCAAAGAACTCCTGCGCCAGCTCTATGTAGATTGATGAAGAAAAACTCAGATATTGTCTCAGATGTAAGTAGAGCTTCTAACATAATTTTTTCCCCAATTTCTGTAGTTATGTTTTTACTATTTTGAATGCTGTACTGGTCTACCTGTTGAACTTGATTTCCGAATAGGTTCATGAATTCGTGAATAAAATTAAGGGTGCGTGACTTGCAACAGTTACCAATCGAACACATCTGAATATTTGATCCACGTTTACTGTCGGCATTCTAGAACTATTGTTTTGTTGCTTTCTATGACTCTATCTAGCCAAGAGAAACCGAATTAAAATTGTGATTCAAGTTTGGAACATTTGCTTGTAAGAGCATGCAATTTGGGAGTAGAAATCGTAGGCCTAGGTCTGTGTTTCATTTAATCTGTTTAATGCAAAACCCATGGCTGGAAAGGAAAATAAGTATTTGGAAATTGAGGATTGTGCAGTTGAGGTTCTGGTCATGGGGAGGTCTAGGACCAAGAAAAAAAACGAATGGAACAGCAATTTGATTCCTTGTCTGATTTGTCATTGTTCGATATCAGCAACCAACATGGGGAGAGCTAATCTGGTAGATGATAATGTTTTGAATGGATTGGGTGTAAACATGAAATTGTTACATGATGTACTTTGAGATGATGCTGAAATGAGAGATTCGTTTGAGATGGAGTTCGATGAGAAACTGCTTCACCAACCGAGCTCTCTCTCTCGATGACTAGTTGGGAAGCGTGTTTTTATCTCAAATTAGGTGGAACAAGTGAGCTTTTGTGTTATTGGGTGGTTTTAGTATCATATCTACTAAACTTTCTTGGAACCCAATAGCGGCCATGGGTGCCATTTGACTACACTGGAGCAAAGTATTCAATCCTTATTTAATAATAATTTTAGCACTATTTCATCCTTAGCCTCCCAGAAATAAGAATTGAAGAAGTAACGAAGTAAAAGGCTGGCACAAAAGAACCTATATCTGTATTTGATGTAAATTAAAATTTGATGCAGAAACTTGCCATGCCTCGTAAACCAAGAAGACGTGGTGAGTTGCATCCACCAATTGGGTTTTCCAGCTTTGCACGCTCAGTTCAATTACTAAATGGTCGGGCCTCTAACACCAAATTGCTGAACGGAAGTTCTTCAAAATACTCCGGTAACTCACTACAACTCTATTTGATCTCATATATTCGGTGTTTTACATTCAATTTGAATCCCAATCGCTCTTAATTGGTTGTTTTTCATTGCTCATATTTCATATACATTGTGAATGATCAGAAGATGAAATCCCCAAGCACAGTTTAAAAGGGAAAAATAAGCAGGTCGTTGAATCTGAATCTTACAGTGAATCTGAATCTTCTGATGAAGAATTATCACAAGTGAGAACTCTAATGATATTTTTTTTTCAATTTTTCTGATCATATGAGAGAATATGTATGCTGGATCTTAGAATCTCAAATTTATTTAATTGTGTTTGCATTTCCTCTTTCCAATTCTTTCACTGATGAAGGAAGAAGTCCAGGCAGATTTTGCCTTTTTTGATCCAAAACCAGACGATTTCCATGGCGTGAAGATTTTGCTCCAGAGATACCTTGACGATAAGCAGTGGGATTTGAGTGATTTTGTAGAGTTGATATTAGCACAAACAACAGTTGGAAGTGTTGTTAAACTAGAGGATGATGAAGACAATGGATCATTTGCAATAGTTACGGCTCTCAATTTAGGAAGATATAAGGTAAGAAAATAGAGGTATAATTGGCTTCATTTTGCTTGGTCTCTTCATCATAGCTGTTCTGAACTCCATTAGTTACCTGATGCTTATAGTGTTGTTTCCCTAGCCGGATAAATGCGTTGCCACTGGTTCTCTCACCTTGCCACAAGTCCTAAAATAAAAACTTTATTGAAATAGGTTAGAAAATCTGAACATTTTATTTTTTTTTACTCTTGGTAATCGGTTCAACTTAGGATTTCTGTAGCTACCTAACTAATTGGGTCGTGATGTCATGAGTGTGGGTTTTCAATAGTGTGCTGAAAAATCTCATTTTGAGGTTACTTTTTTTGGCAGGATCACAAATGCATGAACCAAGTTAAGGACTATCTTCTTAAGGCTTGTGATGACAAATTGGTTGGTCAACTAAAGGCTCTTGTAGAAGAGAGAGCGATGAATGTGGGTCTGCTGGTTTCGCAGCGTGTAATGAATCTTCCGCCTCAACTCTTACCACACCTCTACGATGGCCTGTTTGATGAGATCTCATGGGCGGTTGAGGACGAGGTGAGATGATTTGTACTTCCACTCATGGAACCTTCCATCCACTACATTGATTGGTAGATTTCATTGGACGGCTTGGACTAAAAACATTTGCTGTTTTTGAATCATTATGTAGCCGACAGAAGAACTCCGCAAATCCTTCTGTTTTGAACATTATATACTGCTCACCAAAATATACAAGGTGCACTTTTTTTTTCACCTTTCTAGCTTTTATTTATTTTGATGCATCCAGTCTCATGTGGCAGTGCCAGTGAGTGAATATGGTATGACTTCATTTTCAATAATGCTTGCAGAAGAAGGCACAGAATAAAAAGAAAGTGAATAGCAACGAGGAGGACGTAATTTATCTTAAACCAGAAGATGAACTATTCCACAAGGTACCGTTTCAACTCTTTAATTTTATTTAAACAACCTCAATTCTTGGGTTGGTCTCGATGTTTCAATATTTACCCGTCTGTTCCAGCTATGCTCTTGGTCATACATGTTTCCTCTGCAAAATCAGCAGCTTGGAGATCAAGAGGTGAAGCCGTTCTTGTGTTAAATCTGCTTTTGGCTTTCCTGATTTTTTTTAATGCTTCTATAGACGTTTCAGGGTGTAAGTTTGAGTTTTCCTATTTTGCAGCTGAAAAACTATCAGCTAACTGGCTTGGTGATGGCGGTTGAGGCTGGTAAAATACTGACATTCAGAGCACAGCTCAAATCTCTCATAGAGGAATAATTCTGCCTAAAAAGGTGCCCAAACCAATACAGGAGTTTCTTCTGTATTGACTTCTGAAATTTTTATGTGGATAATAGTTCTTACTGTTAGCTAGCTGGTAGGGCTTATGTGTATATAAGAAGTGTGTTTAGCGTAATCTTGGAATTTTCTGATGAGATTACTGAAATACCCAGAGAAGTTCTATAGTACTGAATAGTTTTGTGCATACTCTTGCGGTAATCGTGAGCTGAATTGAGATCTTATGTAATAAGTTGCTAATTACTAGAAATATTCAAAGGCGGCTTATTTCTGAATAGATTGCTGCAGGATACTTATACTGGTGTGCTCTGTTTATGTGTTTCCGCCTAGGTTTGCTTTGAACCTTTTTCACTTTAGGATTTACCCTGTCAAGCAAATGTTTAGATTACAGATAACATGAAGCTGTTGAATGTCGAATGCTTACTTGTTGAAGTGGTGGCTATTTTTGGATCTCTGCTAGATAATCACTCTTAACTCCTGTAGGTCTTTTTTTGCTTGGCATATTTAGGAGTAAATGCTATTTATATAACCTCATTTCTTGTCGTGTTTTTTACTTTTCAGGTTTTGGATTATCAGTTTCTCTCCTAGTCAAGATTACCATTTTTACTGCCAGTGGAGCCATTGGATTGGTTCTGGATATTTGGAGCATTATGCATCTGAGTTGCATATGCTCTACCTGAGTTGTATCCAAACTGATATTCGGCCCTTTTTATCATAGAAAATACTCTGGCTATGGCCGAACTAAAAAAAAAAGGAAAGTTAATTATTACTGTACCTACCAATTTTGATTTAGTTGGTCTTTCATCGACAAAAGATGATAGTTGTTACCAAGAACGTAGTAGTGAACATTAACAGTAGAAAGAAATTCTTATACAACTAAATTTTATGTTCGTTTGGAGCAGCCACAACTTTTGTATTGGAGCAAACTTGACAAATCATGGTTGGTTATTTTGTAACCAGATGTAGCGGAGATGTGTTTATCACTGACGTTGCCACTAGATGAAACACATTGGGCTGGGATGAGCATAATACGTTCTGTCAACAACAACACCACTAGTTTAATTTAATATTTCTTGGGAAAGTAACACCAATTTAATAAAATAAATTTCATTCACCCTTTGACCAAGACTGAAGAAAACGAAAAATCGCTCCAGCGCCCCAAACAAGACATCATTCATCATCTCAATGCTCAAGACCACAAACAATCCCAATTTCAGAGCTCTACAAAACGTGTCAGACTAATATAATGACATATCGGATTAATGTCCTATGACTAGTGTACGTCGTCGTTTATGTCGAAGTAATAGTTAAGGGTAGTATTGTATTGACAATTACTTTTATTTATATGATCAGCATAGGTATTATGGGCAATCTAGACCGTTCGATAGGAATAAAAGTATTGCCTACAATAACGCAAGCACACAAGGATATTTGAGCTCTGCAGAAGCGTAGCTGATTACTTGACTATGATTCTCGACTCACCTCTGGTGGTCATTGAGAATATAGATTATTTTTTAATAATAAAAAATTGTTATTAAAAATTAAAATCGTTACTAATTTAATTTATTATAATGATAAAAATCGTAACATATTACATGAGATGGCGTAATAAAGAATCAATTTATTTATTTATAACGATTTTAATTCGTTATTAAAAGTTGTGTCATCACTGAAAACAATTATATCATTACTGTAGTTTTAATTTTTTTTAAATCTCTAATACCATACTAATAATATGATAACAATGTTAAGTTGTCAGACTTTCTAACAAAAAAATTAGTTTTTTACTGCTATTGGAGGTTCTTATGGAGGAAGTATATATGCATGGACATTTACCTTATCTATTACACTGCTATACTAATTAGTCAAATGATCAATTTCCGCAAATGAAATTTATCAACTTTTTATTTATTGCTGCTCATGAGTCATGACTGTACTGGTTAATTTGGTTCAGGCTCAAATACCCACATGTGGCAGTCGGAGCTTTGGCTTCATCAGCTAGGATTCTCAGCTTTAAGAACCTCAATCACATCACCTCATAGCTTCAACGACATCATCACTCAAGATTTCAGGGTCTAGAACTAGTTTGATCTTTTTGTCTTGCTCACATACATAATCTTTTCAACATTTAATTATTGGGATTCAATGCATGCATATAGTAACTATATACTCTTAAATCTTCTGTCGTCATTTTATATCAATTCTCTTGCTTGAATATGATTCATTAAAACAAGTGTGATGGTATTAAGCAGATGTGTAAAGCAATAGACGATCCAAAATTGCAAAATGACACATTCGGAAAATTGTACAGAGCAGTTAGCATATACTACAACTACACTAGAGAAGTGAAGGGTTGCTTCAATTTGGACCTTGAAGGTTTGAATGCATGGCACTAGTGAGTGGACATGGCAGGTAATATTAATTCACTTGGAAAATTACATCCCCACCCATGACGTCTGGCAAAATTACACACCCCACCCACGTGGTTTCAAAAATTACTTTCCCCATCTATGTGGTTTCTCTTTTTTTTTGCATCTGACAACTTTCTATTTTTTTTATCAGAATGGACTTATATATTATTTAGCTGGAATTACAATGAAGGTTTCTCACGGGTTAGCACCGGTAGAATGTTTGCCGGTGGAACCGCAAGCATAGTACACCCCCTATTGGCACTATGGGCCATACTAGCTAGGGAGTCTGCCAAGCAGTTTTGTTCCCGGTAAATAAACCTGATACAACACTGATTTAGAGAATTTACAATACTCCTGCAACTGGTGACAATATTCTCCAAGGGATGGTTTGCCTGGACTCCTCTAGACAGCAAAGTAACAACATCATACGAATCCGTTTCCACCATAAGTCCCTGAAAACTGAAGTTTCGTGCCATACTTAGTGCATCAAAAACACCCCATAGCTCGGCTTCTAGGATACTTGTGTCTCCTAGGTTCCTTAGAAACCCGCAGATCCAACCACCCTGTTTATCTCTGCCAACACCTGCTGCTGCTGCCTCTCCCGATCTTCTCCTTGATGCATCTGTGTTGAATTTCAGGAATCCTACAGGAGGAGGTACCCATCTCCTATTCTGTTCTCGTTCACTTGCTTCAGTCCTTGTAATGGGCAGAAAAGGAATACAAATCATACATCTTTGCAGTTTTGAAAACAAAACATTCAGTGGCAGGTATGGATCAGCAATATTATTATGGAATTTGACATTTCTCCAATGCCAAAGTGTATGACATGTAACTGCAAACAGTTGAGCCCATTTCATGTCACCAAAACGAGCAATGACAGCTTTGCTATTCAGGTTAGATAGCAGCTAGTTATCAAAATGTAAATTTGGTGAGTCATAAACTATATCCACATCATCCACAATCGATTTCCAAACACTTTCTACAACACTGCAATGTCTAAGGATATGTTCTGCATCTTCCCTGTCTCCACAAGAACTACAATTTAGGTTAGCAATAAGTCCAAATCTGTAAAGTAAAGCCTTAGTTTTCAGGGCATTATGAGCTGTGAGCCAAAGAAAGCATTTAATCTTTTCAGGAATTTTAAGCTTCCATATCCCTTCCCAAATTTCTTTTTTAGCATTAGCATGATCCAATCTGGCCTACGCATTAGCTACAATAAGCTGGCCATCTCTACTATCAGACCATATTAGGCAATCAGCCCAGTTACCTCGGGAATACATTTGCTAGAAAGGGTGGTCAGAATTCTTGGAGGTAACACAGATGATAGTTGGTCGAATTTCCAACCAGTATTAGGGATCCAGAGCTGGGAAACACTAGCATTTAAATGGAAAGCCTATGATCTTTTGTGCTACCTTAGTAATCAATGGACATGACCTTGGCTAATTGGAGGGGATTTTAATGAAATCCTTTATCCATCTGAACATTTGGGAAGAGGTCGACGTCCTCAGCGTGCAATGTATGCTTTTCATCATTGCCTTGAAACTTGCCAGTTGCAGGACTTGGGTTACCGTGGATCAAAGTTCACCTTCACCAACAAAGCATGCTTTCAAGCAAATGTTAAGTGCCGTCTCGCCCGTTTCCTGTCTAATTATCAATGACTCACCTTGTTCCCTGATGCTTAAAATTCATCATTTGCAATGGGGACACTCTGATCACAAACCCATCAAATTGCTCTTTCATCCTTCCACTCGACGGGGACATAAACCATTTCGCTTTGAAAATTGTTGGGCTCAACATCCAGACTGCAAGCGAATTGTTCAATCTGTTTGGCAACAATCTCAGGTGACTGGCTTTCTACCAAAGGTCCGCGTTTGTGGAAAACGTTTACAGTAGTGCGGACGTAAGCAATACTAGAAAGAAAAACAAATCCTTGAACAGACTAAGCAGAAGCTTGACAAATTGCTACCAAAGCCCAATCTCCTACTGAGTTAACTCGTTGGAATGAACTAAATCACACTATGGACTCTCTTCTGCACAAAGAAGAAATTCATTTGCATCAGAGAGCAAGGCAACAATGGCTTTCTACTGGTGATTGAAACTCGAGTTTCTTTCTTGCAAGACATCAAATGCGCAGTAGAAGGAATGCTATTCACCAGTTATCTTTAGGTTGCCAACCTCCACAAACAACTTGGTTTGGCATTGAGCAGGTGGCACGTTAATTCTTTCAGGATTTGTTTACCTCTACCAGCCCTCCATCAGACCCTCATCTCCTAGCATGTGTGGAGAATCGTGTTCCACATCATCTGTACAATGACATGGCCCTATCTTATACTCCTCAGGAAGTCCTTGCCGCTTACAAACAATTACACTCATCAAAAGCACCTGGTCCTAATGGGATTAATGGAACCTTTCTGCACACATTTTGGCTAGAAGTTAGTGATGATTTCATTGACATAGTTGTTTGCAGTTCCTCAATAGCTCCATTCTACCATCAGGAATGAACCACACAGAGATTGTGCTTATTCCAAAGAAGAAAGGAGCTACTTTAATTACTAACTTTCGACCCATATCTCTTTGTAATGACATTTACAGGGTTGTTTCCAAAGTTTTAGTCAATAGAATAACTGATATTCTTCCCCATGTTATTTTCACTTCCCAGGCAGCGTTTATCAAGCAATGTCTTATCACAGATCAAATTCTCATCTCCCATGAGATCTTGCACCAAATGCGTCATTCCAAAGCCAAAACAAGAGGTCTCTTTGCATATAAGGTGGATATGTCCAAAGCATTCAACAGACTTGAATGGAATTTTATCCTTGATGTCCTTCGCAGTATGGCTTTTCATCCAGCTTGGATAGCCTTAATACAAAAAACTATTGTCACAACTTCAATCTTGATCAATGGTCATCCTGGACAAACTTTCACTCCTCAGCGAGGACTTCGATAGGGAGATCCATTGTCGCCTTTCCTATTTATTTGCTGCATGGAAGTTTTAACTTCTTCATTAAACTTAGCTTCAGATGTTGGCCTTTACACATGTTACACTCATCCACGTCTGGCCTCTCCCATTACTCACTTATTGTTTGCGGATGATTGTGTTACTTTTGGCAAAACTACAGTCAACAATGTGCACTCCCTGTCAAATATCTTGGATGCTTTTAAGCAGGCTAATTTGCCATGCTCCTTCATCGTTAGTCACTCACCGCACTGCTTTTCCTTAATGTCTGGAGGTTTTCCTTGATGCAAGCATAGATCTACATCATCATCTTGGTATTGCTTTTATTGGTCTCAAGGACAACAAACCACATGTGACGGGTTACAAAGGGCAGTCAGGTCAATGCATCCCATTTGAAGCTGAAGCAATAGCCTTTGAGCTAGCTGTCCAAGGGGTACTTCACTCCGGGAATCACTCAATCCATTTCTTAACTGACGGTAAATAGCTTGTGGACTATCTTAATTTAGGGACTACTGTACCAACTATTGTTCAACTTATCCTAAATCGTGTTTTATCTTCTCTAGGTTCCTTTCAATCTGTAACTTGGTTTTTGTTATGATATATGTGTATGTATTGTTGTAACGCTTAGTCGTTAGTTACCTCTTTTACAGAGTTGGACATATACACAACATAGTTTCATTAGTTGTTAACGGCTAGTTTAGATATAAGTTGTGTACATAACTCTGTATTAAAGTTTAGTCTCCCAAGTCTGACAATTCAATAAGTGAAAGAAGTATTTCCTTTCTATGTTTTCTCTCTCATTCTTGGTCAAGACTCTCGATTCGTAACATGGTATCAGAGCAATAGGCTCCAGATCCAAGCGTTCTTTCCATTCTCTTTCGATTAAAACCAAATTTCTGAGTCACAGCCATGCTTGACGTTGAGGATTCATCAGAGAAAAACCACAGGAAGAAGAAAGCTGAAGAAGGCGAGAGTATTGACGAAGAAGACGAAACAAGAAACACCAAATCGGCGAAAGTAAAGAATGACCCTCTATTCCTGCCAAACACAGACCAACCAGGAATGTTACTTACTGGGACAAAGTTCGATGGGAACTCTGGTTTCGCCGCCTGGAAGAGGAGCATGATGGTAGCCCTCAGCGCAAGAAATAAGGTGGGTTTTGTTGACGGGACGACAAGAAAGGAGAAATTCCCAGCGGAGCGTCAATTATAGTGGAAACGCTGTGACAATATGGTTATCTCCTGGCTCCTGACAGCCCTAGAACGAGATATAGCGGAGAGCGTGGCATTTAATACCTCCGCTGAATTGATCTGGAAGAATTAGAGTCCAGATTCGAGGAGAACAACATCGCGCGGCTATATACTCTCGAACAAGAGCTAGCGACCGTAAAACAAGGAGAAGACACAATCCGAGGCTTTTACACGAGGGTGAAAAAGATTTGGGACGAATTTGATTCCACTGACACTTTACCTAGCTGCACTTGCACCGGGAATGACGAATTCAAGAACTACATTCGCCGACAGCGAGCAATACAATTCCTGATGTCTGTGAATCCTAAGTTTACAAAAGTAAGGGCAAACATATTGATGATGACGCCTTTTCCTTCGGTTCAACAAATCTACTCGCTTCTAATTCAAGAGGAGCGCCAGAAGGGGATTCGACTGGAAGACAACACAGTCTCCTTCGCCACCAATTTTCGCACCAGGAATTCCACGAACAACAACAAGTACCAGAACAAGAACCCAAGGCGATCGACTCAGACATGTAGTCATTACCATAAAACGGGATATACTGAAGAAAGATGTTTCGAAAAGATTGGATACCCCCCAACTGGCGATTTCCGAAGGGAAAGAAAACACCAATCACAGCAGCAACTTTGGAAACCAGAAGCGGAGCAGGCCAGGAAGATTCTAAGGCTTGTGAAGGCACGGAAGCGACGTCGTCAACAAGAATGTATAGCGTGGAAGAAATTAACCAAATCCCGGAGCACGTAGCAAGAAGCAAGGGAGAAGGAGTAGAAAAACAAACCAGAAGCAACACCAGCTACGGTTTCGTCGGTAACTCGTTTCTAAACCCTAAATCCTACTGTGTTTTGTGTGAAAGGTTATATGGAGATAGCAGGATTTCATATTCCAAATTTGATAATACTGCCTCAAACTGTTTTTCTGCAAACCATGGTTCTGATAACAGGATGCCGTGTTCTATTCCTGATGATAACATTGCCTCAGACTGTTTCACTGTGGATTATGTGCACAACTGTGACAATGGAATCTTAAGGAATAATCCCACAAACTGCATAACTAGAGAATATAAATCTAGGGGTTATATCAATTGTGTTAAGCAAACTTTTTGTGACTGCAAATCAGATCATGATAATGCTGCTATGTTTAGTTCTAATGTTCAGAATTCAGGTTACAGATCTAGGTCAGATTGGATAATAGACTCAGGAGCGTCTGAACATACGTGTTGTGATCTAGAGAAATTTATAGAATACACATACTTGAGTCATAACCATGTTGTTAGCATGCCAGATGGGCATCCACAAAAGGTGGACATTGTTGGAACTGTAAGGTTGAATAATCTGATAACTCTATCAAATGTATTGTATGTGCCGAGTTTCAACTTTAATCTCATTTCTGTGGCTAGACTAGCTGAGGATTTACCTGGAAAGTTTTATTTTGATAAAGACTATTGTGTGTTTCAGGATTCTAAGAACTTGCTTGAGCACCAAATAGGAAGAAAAACCTCTGGAATTTACTTACTAGACAACTGTTTAGAAGATGAAGGAGAAAACAAAGTTGCTCTTAGCGGTCTGGTTGATAGAATTGTAACAGGCTTTGACTGTACAAATGTGCTAAGTCTTGGGCACCATAGGTTAGGACACATGCCTATTAATAAAATACAAGGTCTGAACTTGATTGATAAACATCTCTGTCAAAGGAAATTTTTCTGTGAATCCTGCTGTAGAGGAAAAAGTCATAGGATCCCATTTCCGAGAAAGAGTATTACTGTCACAGAAATGTTTGACTTAATCCACATAGATGTATGGGGTCCCTTCAAGGTACAAACCCATGATGGATATTCATATTTTTTGACATTCGTAGATGATATGTCTAGGGCTACTTGGGTTCAGCTGATAAGTTGTAAATCTGATGCTTTCAAACACATTATTGACTTTATAACTATGATCCAAGTTCAGTTTGAAAAAACCATTAAATGCATAAGGACCGATAATGCACAAGAACTAGGTAGCTCTAAAAACACATCAGATTTCCTTAAAACAAAAGGAATAAAGCATCAGCTAACCTGTGCCCACACCCCACATCAAAATGGGGTTGTGGATAGGAAACACCGTCACATATTAGAAACGGCCAGAAGTTTAATGTTTCATGCATGTCTACCAATAAAATTATGGGTGAGAGTATACTAACAGCAGTCTACCTCATCAACAGAATGCCCCTAGACAGTATCTCAGGAAAATCACCTTATGAAATTCTATACAACAAGAAACCAAACTTTGATGATCTGAAATGCTTTGGTTGTCTGATTTTTGCTCACAACAATCAAAAGTTGCATGACAATTTGCCTCCAGGTCTTTTAAAGGTTTTTTCCTAGGTTATGCCCCTGATAAGAAAGGTTATAAAGTCTTTGATCTGGACAACAACAAGATTCAGGTAAACAGAGATGTGAAGTTCTACGAAAACGTCTTCCCATTCAGGAAGGGACAGATGAGAAAAGAAACTGAAGCCATGGCTGAGGGTACTCTGATTTTCCCTGTTCAACCTTATATTTGTCCTTTTACTGACACTGACTATGAGCAGGTAGAAGGAGAACTCCACCTGAATGATGCAGGCACAATAGAAAATGCCCAACCAGAAGAATCTCAACCAGAAACAACATAGGAAGAAACTGAAGCACAACAAGCTGGAACAAGACGATCAGAGAGGAGCAGAACAATGCCCAAGTACTTGGAGGACTATGTGGTGGGCAATGCTAGAAGAAACCAAGAAACAATCAAACCAGCTAAGTACTTGGACCCCTTCTCTATTATCATGCATGACAGATTAAGCACCGTTAGCAGAAATAACTTTTTCCTGCATGAACAAGATACTTCCTTGTGCTCACTAATGAAACCAAACAGAAGAATAATCTGTCCTTAAACTGGAACCACCGCAGCCTGTAGTTCTAACTCTGGAACCATTAAATTCCCTTCTGATAAGATAAAAACTGAGATAGAGCCAGTAGATTATCATGAAGCTATTAGGGATGAAAGATGGATTAAGGCTATGATAGAAGAGTTTGACGCTTTAGAAAGAAACAGAACATGGGAGGTGGTGGATTTACCCAAGGGAAAGAAAGTTATAGGGTGTAAATGGGTTTACAAACTGAAGTATAAGGCAGATGGAACATTAGAAAGACATAAAGCTAGGCTTGTGGTGAAGGGCTATACCCAAAAGTACGGAATAGATTACCAAGAAACATTTTCTCCAGTGGTAAAGTTTACCACAATTCGTGCCTTAGTCTCAGTAGCATGCACAAGAAACTGGAATATACATCAACTAGATATAAACAACGCTTTTCCGCATGAGGAACTTAAAGAAGAAGTTTATATGGAGCTTCCACTAGGGTATAAAACTGAGGGACAGAACAAAGTTAGTAAGCTTAGAAAGTCTCTCTATGGACTTAAGTAGGCTTCTAGACAATGGCATGAGAAACTTACTCTTTTTCTGGCAAATCTAGGCTTTAAACAGTCCCTGAACGACTACTCTCTTTTTGTCAAAACCGGAACATCAGCTTCTGTTTTCTTGGCTGTTTACGTGGATGACATCCTCATTACCGGGGATGACAACCAAATGATAGAAACCATAAAACAGAAACTGAATTCGGAATTTAAAATCAAGGACTTAGGCTTAGTCAATAACTTTCTTGGCATGCAATTTATTCACTGCAGAAATGGGATAGTCATGGTTCAAAAATAATATGCAGAGGCTCTGATAAAAGAATACCACTGTGAACATAAAAAACCAGCAGTCGCTCCCTTGGAGCTGAACACAAAGCTGCTAAAGGACACAGGAAAATTTCTATCTGAACCTCTTCTATATAGGAAACTAATAGGAAAGATTAGTTTCCTTGCTCACACAAAGCCTGATCTTTGTTTCACTATACAGACACTTAGCCAGTTTCTGCAGAAACCTACTGAGGAACACTGGAAGGCCACCATTCATACTCTGAAATATATTAAGGGAACAACAGGATATGGCTTATTCTTTAACAGAACTACTAATCTTTCTTTGAATGCTTATTGTGATGCAGGCTGGGCTGGGTGCCCTAACACTAGAAGATCGATTAGCGGCTACTTTGTGGAGATAGGTGGATCACCCTTATCCTGGAGAGCAAAGAAGCAAGGGACGGTGGCCCTCTCATCTGCAGAAGCAGAGTACCGCTCCATGAGACAGGCGACGGCTGAGATAAGCTGGCTATCAAGAATACTACACGAACTAGGAGTGAAGGAAGTTGTGCCAATCCCGCTAAAATCAGACAGCCAATCAGTAGTCTACATAGCGCGCAATCCAGTGTTTCATGAGAGAACGAAACACATCGAGATAGACTGCCACTATGTAAGAGAGATGATATAGCAGGGACTCATAGAGGTAGAGTTCATCCCTTCACAGATGCAGTTAGCTGACGTCCTCACTAAGACAGTGACGGGAAGAGAATACTCTGAAGTCAAGAACCACTTGGGAATGAGACAGATTTAAAGTACAACATGGATAGTATGATAGATTGCAAAGTCTTACATCTCTGTAAGCTTTGAGAGGGGGTGTTACGATATATGTGTATGTATTGTTGTAACACTTAGTCGTTAGTTACCTCTGTTACAAAGTTGGACATATACACGACATAGTTTCATTAGTTGTTAACGGCTAGTTTAGATATAAGTTGTGTATATAACTCTATATTAGAGTTTAGTCTCCCAAGTCTGACAATTCAATAAGTGAAAGAAGTATTTCCTTTCTGTGTTTTCTCTCTCATTCTTGGTCAAGACTCTCGATTCGTAACAGTTTTACATACCAAGATCTGACAATGTGCAAACTCATTGTTTAGCCAATATTGCATGTACTTCGTAACTGGCTACTCAATGATTTCTGGGTTCTATTCCAGAATATGTTCATAGGTTATGTAATTTTGTTTCTTAATATAGTTCCACTCTTATGTTAAAAAAAGAATAGAAATAAAAAGAATGGGCAAGGACGTGGTTGACTAACACATGGGTAATATGTAATTTACGAGTCTGCAACATTCCACTTTTATTTCCCAACCCTAACTTGCGACACGCTCTTGGGAAGCTAAAAAAAACAAACAAACTGGCGCTCTTCGGCATGAATCTTTTGTGAATTTGCTGACTGCTACGAACTAAGTCTCTGTCTCGTTCTTCGATAGCGTGTGCAATTGGTAAAACTTATTTTTCTTTCCTTGTTAACTGGAGTGAACGATGACCAAAGAATTTGGAGGTTCTTAATTGCTACTTCACTCGACATTACAAAAGTCATACTCTGCATCTGATTCTCTTAACCCAACGGTGGTACTGGGTAACAGTCGGCCGTAATTGCTTGTTGCTCTTTTTTTTAACTTTCAAATCATTTTGAAGTGCCAATGAGTCATGATAGCAATTCTCCGCTAGTGCCTTGCGATCTTTTGAATCAATTTAGTTTTTTTTTTCACAAGACAGTAGTGGCTCTTTAGAGTAAACCCAGGGCCGTCTAAGAGGGTGGCGCATTCCGCCCAACAGAACAGGACCCCCAAAATGATGGGTCCCCAAATTTTTTCCGTTAGTTATAATAATGATTAAATAAATATAGTAAAGTGAAGTGGTTAGGATTAAGATATTCACAAATCTTCAAAATATTTATTTTTACTTTTTATTTATAGAGTAAAGTGACATAATTTAATTTAGTAACTTTAAAAAAATACATAATTTAATTTTATAAAAGGTCTCATTTAAATTTAAGCACAGGGCCCCCAAAATCATTAAGATGACCCTGTTCACCATGTGGGCGGGAAAAAATACAAATTATATAAGGATGATTTGATTGAGCTCCTCAAAAGACAATGGCTGAATGTATCAATAATCCAAGCATGGATATTGTAAGTTTTAATGTTCTTTAGATGTTGCTTTGTATTACTGGTTGATTCTTTTATTTTTGCTACTAATATTTCATTTATTTGATCATACAGGTTCTTGAGTGAAAAGATGGTTGAACTCAGTAGTACTCATTGTGCGTTTCTTGACCCGGCCTATTGTTGCTTTACAACGGCAAAGAGTGAACGGGTAAATTTTCAACAATACGTCCATCACATGGTTGAAAAATGCCAAAAAGATCAGAAGTATATTTTACTACCATATCATCAAGGGTAATAAAATAAGATATTAATTTACTGAAGTTGATTATGAGTCTATGATATAGCTATACTTTGATGTTTATATATGACTAAATATGGTTATATTTTACTGTGCCTCATAAATAGACATCATTGGGTGTTGCTTGTACAATGCATTTATCGTCCTAGAGTTCTTGACTTTGATCCACTTCGGGTAAAGAATGAAAATGCAATGAAGATCAAGCCAGATTTAAACAAGTATGTTGTTATACCTTATTTACACATAAAATAGTTTTTTATTTGACCCTTATGTGTTTAATAAATATATGATATGATAATTTGATTGATTAATGTTTGCTTGTTTTGAACTATAGTGCATTCCGATCGGGTCTATTGAGCAAGGGCATTAGGGTGATGAGTAAAATCCCTTGGTATACTATCAAAGTATGTAGTTTAACTACATTTCATATATTTCATATGGTTCATTAGCAACGTACCATGATTTTATATATTGATCCTTATTTTGTTTCATGTACATGTAACCAGTGTAACCAGGGGGTGAAGAATGTGCCTATTATGTAATAAGATACATGTATGACATAGTTATGATGTTTCCTAAGTGCAATGATCCACTGGAAAAAGGTACATAATCTTTATATATCTTAATAGAATGTTGCAACTATAAATAATATAAGTATGTGTACATGTTTATAATTATAATTATTACTTTTTCTAATGAAGGTTTTTCATTCAACGCTCGAAAGCTACTCTGAGGAGATTATCAAAGAGTTGTTAGAGGAATTAGCATACTACATTTACATGTACATATTTTGATATTGGGGGTATCAAGTTCCTTTTTGTGAATCATTAGAATTGTGAAGTTAAACAGAAAGCTTGCGGATGATTCAATTTTGTTAGCATCAAAATTGTAGTATGTTGATGAGTATTTTGTAATTTTTTACGAAATAGATAGTTAGAGGTAGTATATATAACATTGGTTAAGAAAACTTCAATAGAATATATGCTTTAAAAAGGTGTTGTTGTTGCAGATTGTGTTGAATACGTGGTTTGTATGAAAATGGGGAATATGTGGGTCTGTATGAAAATGGGGTGATTTCTTTTATTATTTTTTTAACTTTTAGAGGTGGTTGTTAGCAAAAACCGCCTCTATAGACTAATACTAACGTTGATTAAAGTTTTATAGAGGTGGTTGTTTATAAAACCGCCTCCAAATAATAGTCTAGTTGAGTCGGTTGTTTAGCAAACCGCCTCTAAAGAGTACTTTTGTGGAGATTAATAGTACCTTGTGGAGACGGTTGTTTGACAAAACCACCTCTAAAAGCATGCTTTTAGAGGCGGTGTACAACCGCCTCCAAAAGCTCACAGGCCTTTGGAGGCCCTACCAAGAAGGCGGTTGTAAACCGCCTCTAAAGGCCTTTTTTGTACTAATACTAGTTATTCAATATTCTTTTTACTATGTTCACAAATTCAAGATTAGTTGTTCAAGTGAAATTATATAATAAAATAATATTAATATAACTTAATTTTTTTAATATTTTATCGTTATTTAATCATCGAACTAGTAGTTCAATTTTTGTGAACCTCATGTTCACAAGTGAGTTAATAATTTTTTTATGTTCGAAATTTGTTCAATATATGATAAAGGATTAGCCGACAGATACAACAAGACTACAGGATGTCAAAAAATGAACATCGTGAATCTAAAAGCAAACAAACAATATCACAAGATAAACAATTGTACATTGAACAACTTCTATAAAAGGAACTCTAGACTATGAACACCTACAGTAAAATAAGAAACAAACTGCTTTAAAATGCTCACTTCCACATCAACCACATTTTCCACGGCAAGCAGTGAGCATGGTGATTCCTGTTGTACGATAAAATTTGCCTCGATATAGTATCATTACAAATTAAAATTTTAAGTTCTTCTAGCTTAATTAATTATTTTTACAATGATATTTTCCAGTTTTTTTACCCATATTATCCCTACACGGCCTTACAAATTAATTAGGCCCCATTCGATCCAAAATGTAAATGTTCCAATTGTAACATTTATCATTCATCTAGTTATGATTAGTTTTAGTTAACCATTAGGAATTGACATGTGCAGTTTAGTTTTTATCGTGTGAGCTAGAGTTTAGGTGAACAAATAATATAATGACAAGTATACTTTAAGTGGAACCTAATTTTTTCTACAATAAATGAGAAAGAGATACATGTAAACCGAATGAATTTTGAAGGGTAAATTCTTACCTACAGCTGGATGTAGCCATCCTAGCTACATACAAGGTTATTTTAGTCAATTTAAAACAGAAAAGAGAAGTTTAAAACAGAAAAGATAAGAGAGGGAGGATGGACTAACGGAAGATAAAACGGACGAAACGGACGGAGGTGACTTCACTTGTTTTTGCTTTTTTTATTAATAATTTTTTCCCTTATATTTATTAAAACTATAATAACTTTAAATTGTTGTAACTTTTAATATATAAGTCCAAAATGAAAAAAAATTATATCATTGTTCACCTAAATTCAAGCTCTTCAAAACAAGACCAGTCATGGATATGTATTGACAACTTTGAAAAAAATTATTTTTAGATGTATATAATGATTTTTTACTGTGAGAATGTATGTACATATTTTAATGTGAGAATGTACATGTTTGAATGTGCCGATGTACATGTTCAAATGTGAGAATGTACATATTTTTTAATGAACATCTGTACATGTTTGTATGACCATCTATACAAGTTTTATCCCTTATATGTATAGATTTTAATATAAGGATGTACATATTTAATGATTCGTACATGTTTATGTGATCATCTGTTTGTTTTTAATGTGAGGATGTACATGTTTTTACGTGTGGATATGTACATGTGTTAATGAACATTTGTACATGTTTGTATGACCATATGTACAAGTTTTTTTTATGTTATGTACACTATACATGTAAAAAAGTTTTTTTAAAAAATTGTCAAAACATATCAATGATTGGTCTTGTTTTGAAGAGCTTGAATTTAGGTGAACAATGATATAAATTTTTTTCATTTTGGACTTATACATTAAAAGTTACAATAATTTAAAGTTTTTGTGATAAAGAGAAAAAATAAAAATAAAAAACAAAAGAAAAGCGCAAATGCCACACGTACCTTTGCTAAAGACAGATTGGTGAGTGTTTGAAAATGTCAAACAGCTGTAGCTATCCCTAGATACATTAGGTTGTAGCTAAGACCAGCCGATTTTGAAGTCCCCAAAAGTTGATATCGAGTGGCACCTTAGTAATTAGTGGGAGAGACTTTAAAAAGATTTAATGTTTAAGAAATACACATAGAATCTTTTCTTGATTTTCTTACACTAATTTCAAACATTTTATACTTAACAAAATCTCTTTGTTGGAAAGCTAGGTTCTATTGGATTACTACTATTACTTAGTAAAAAGTGATGCAAATAGATATCAAACACTACTGGACGCTTCCTCAACCAATGATATGTAGTTTACTCTTAATAGCCATTTATTAGGCTATTATGAGTAATGTTGAATAATTATACAAGTGAATTTTAGATTTGATATGGAGACTATTTTAGGGACCATATACAGCCATTTTGGACCATTAAAACTTGATTTGGATAGATGCGACAACTAAATGATCATACATATACATCAAAATTATAAATTTTAAGATTGAATGATAAGAGTTCATACAATTAGACACCGCTGATGAATTTCTACTAATGTCTTTCAATGAGATTAATTAATAGTTCAGAAGAATCATCAATCAATTAATATTTCAGAAGGATTAAGTATAAGTATTGCAGTTGTTAAGTAATAATTAATTTTAAAATTATTTCTACAAATTATTAGGTTTTAACTATATATCAAAGTTATTATAGATTTCATGTCATGCTTAATAATTAAATAACAACTTTATATGATAATATACTTTATTTTTCATTTGTTGGCATATCCAGTATTATTTATGTTTTTGAACTTCATTAAATAATATTTATTTTAATAGAATATATTTTTTTTACTAAAAATGTATGTTTAAAAGAAAATAAACTTATTATTTTATCAAAAATTGAACAATATATAATATTGAAATAGTAAGAGATAGCTATATACATATTTTTTTTATAGTTGATAGCTATATACATATATATATATATATATAGTCAATTATTTTCTTATCACTAAGAATATTTTTTAATTTCATTGGTATTACTTATTCCATTTAAAATTAAAATAACCTTATTTTAAGTATTAATGTAAACGTCGTACTTAATAATTAATTCACAGTGGTAAATGTAACACCCCTACCGCTAATACCGTCATTACCGTCCAAACTCCCCATACTTCCATACTTACGCAGCAGATACTTTCTTACACAACGGTGGGTGATACAATGCCGTTAGCCACCCACGTGACTAACAAGGCCTACTACTACTTACAGCATCGGTCTGATGGACCGGAATACCCGAGTACTACACAATTACAATCCATACTCCAATTACAAACCAAGTACAACCATTCCCCATTCAATACATTGTTCAATACTTACCATACAAGATACCGAGTTTACTAAGATCCAAATCCAAATACAACAATTCTCTTAAGTCTGTACATACTCATTAAGAGTCTAGCATCTACCCGTTTCTTAAAACTACATACTTTCCAAATACATAATGGTGTACCTCTTGGTACACCGACACTTCAAGGCTACAAGCCTTACACAGTTCTCTACTATCTACAATTCATCCCTAGCTATCTAAGCATGGCCACCGATCTCTTATTATGACCATAACAGCTTCGGGTACCTGTAAAATAAAAACAGTGCCCCAGGGGGCTCAGCTTACACTGCATATGAAATCCGCATACCCCGCGTACTAGCGAGGGTACGCCGACTACTTAGGTCGAATACATGCTGTTCATTACTCATACATACATACATGCTTTATTCACAATATTACAATACATCACAAGCATACATACATGCATTTCAATACACACAAGGAAGACATTACAAGTCAACCATTCACACTTACCTTCACGGAGATACGCTTATACAATACATACACAATGCTTGTTAGCTTCTTTTACCCACCCGGGTTAATCGGGTGTACATTACTCTTTTACTCAAGGTCAATGACTTACACTAGCCAAGACCGTTACTCATACAATACTTTACTTACTTACTTACTCAAGTTAAGTCGTGGTGACCTCCGGGTAGGGACTACACCGTCCCACCACCGGGCTTTACTTGGCTCACTAATCCAGGATGCTACCCATTTAAGGGGTCTGGGCCGTGGAAAAGATTAAAGCCAGGATTTGGATCTAACCTCTTGTGTCTCCACCTCCTCACGCGTGGCCGAAACTATATCGGACTTCTACTCATTCCAATTTATTCATTACTCAAGTTAGGAGTTAGGTGGTTAGGAATTAGTAGAAGTCATCACATCCATACCAATGATTAATACACTACACAAGTACACCACAAGGTACTCATACACTTCATTATCATCCATTCATTTCATGAATTATACAAACTAAATGTTCAAGGCAATATAACAAGAACAATATAAAACAAGCACAAGTAAGTGCATCAAAATCCGATTCATGCTTTTATCTTATTTAGGTGATCAAATAAGCACACAAATCGGGGTAACCAGGTTAGGATACAGAGCATGAGGAAATCATACCGTTCACCGTTGACTTTGGACTCACCGACTCCTCTTCGGTATTCAACTATTCGAATCCTATTACATACATACAGTTGGGGGGTTAATTATCTATAATTAACCTTACTTATTACTTTTCTAAAGTTTCCCCGTTTATACGTACTAACTCATTGTTATTCAAATCCTTTTACATAAGTTACTTACTTACAATTATTTTCTAGGCTTGTTTATAGCCTTAATGACCATTAACTATCATTAATCAAGTGTTAATTACCTTATACTATCATTACCCTTCATTACCCTACCTTAGATTAGCTTTAAAATGGATTTTGTGAAGAAAATGGGGTGGTCCGGGTTTATGTCCGGGTTTACAAACCCGGACCAATAGTTTTGGTCAGTCTCGGGTAACATTTAAGGGTGGTCCGGGTTTAGGTTCTAGTTTACAAACACGGACCATTCGTTTGGAATTCTCTCGGGTGTGAAAATGGGGTGGTCCGGGTTTGTGTACTTGTTTACAAACCCGGACCACATGGTCTATACTACATTCTGCCGTGATTTTTGCCTGGTCCGGGTTTCTGTACTTGTTTACAAACCCGGACTAGTTGCAGTAATAAAAAGTATGCATGTTTTTTATTATGTTTCAACTCCAAACTTCTACCAACTTCTTCCCAAAAGTTCCTACATATATCCTAGGGTGTTTTGACCCTAATTAGGCAATTAAAACTAACCTAATCCATCTCTATACAAATCTGTTACTTCACTTATTCCACTGTCAGTTTTTCTTCCTCTGTTACAGTTTTTCTTCTTCACTAATGCTACAGATTTTTCCTTTCTTCTTCCCACGAGCTAAATGATTCCCAATCTAGCATAACTTGGTTAAACACTTCCCATTACACCATTCCCAATTCTACTCAACTACACCTCTTCCTCCTAAATACAAGCCAAAGTGAAAATCTCATATGTCCTTCTCTGAACACATCCATGTTCCTCTCTGTCAAACAGCACTTAAGTCCACTAAATTCCTAACCAAAATTTGACAGAGGTTCCCTACATTTCTAAGTATGCTCACACAATAATTTTCTCATTCAGCACAGTTCACAACCTGCTCAACATATACATTATTCCCACAAGTTCTAAATACTTACTGCACACCTAATACTCACACTTAGCATTTTATTTACTTGTTTCAAAAGCTTCTACCAATACCATCAATACTAATATACTCCTTTCTTCCCTACTGTTACGGTAGTTAAACCATTCCTAAGCCAATGTGCTCATTTTTACATATGCATTAAAATCTGTACAGAGGCACCCATTACCTTAAGTTCTTGTTTCCTCTTCTTTTCTTTCTTTCTTCCTCCTTCCTTCTTCCTTTCCTTTCCTCTCTTTCTTGGCCCACCGGTTAGGGAAATTCAATTCCCACTGCTACAGCCCATTATACACACACCTTATAAATTAAAACTAAACCTTGAATCATCTTAAGCTTTAAGGTATGTTTTTAGGGTTTAGAAAGTGCATTACCTTGCAAAGGTGTATATGAAGTTTAGAACAGCACCAAGAGCAAGATTTCAACTCTCCAAAAGAAGCCAAAATCGGCTGGGCAAACAAGGAATAGAAGTTCAAGACTTGGAAATTTATATTTTACAAATGAGAGTCAAAATGCTAGTTTTTTCGAATTTCTTTTTACCTTAGACCAACAAGGTGAAGAAGGGGCTTCTAATGGTGGTCTTCATCTTCAAAAGCAAGAACACCCATGGAGATGAAGTTGAGTATTTTCGAATTTGGAAAAGAGGGAAATGCTCTCCTTGATGAGAGGAATACAATAGTACAAATTTTGTAATTTTTGGTGAGGGGTTTGAGTACTTAACAAGAGAAGAGAAGGGAGAGTGCTGGAGGGGTTTTAAAAATCGCCATGGAAGGGGCTGCTTGTAGAAGAAATAAAATGAGAGAGAGGTGCAGTACGAGAGAGTATGAAAGAAATGAGGGGGAGTAGGAGAGAGAAGGTAAAAAGCAACTTATTTACTTTTTGCTTTTGTTTACCTTTTGTCTTTTGCAAATAATAGAGAATTAAGAGTGTGAGAGAGGGAGTACAAATCGGCTCACACACAGCCCTCACAAGGGTTTTAAAATTTTATTGCAATAGTGGACACACTAGTTTGGTTTATTTACATTCTCACCCCACAACTTTCCGGTTTTTACAGTTTTTTCTATTTTCTCGTTTAATTGATTTTATTGGTTCTAGACCTTCATTAATGTTTATAAATAACTATTTGGTTGACCAAAATTGTTACAAGTCTATTTAACCCGCTTAAAGTCGCGTTCTCCCGGTTTCCTCGAAGAACGCACTTTAAGGTTCGTTTGTGGTTTTGATCCATTTTATGGATATGTTTCCTTCGGGGATTGTTTCTACATACTATTTAGGCATAAATAAGCCTTAGGAATCCACCTAGGATTCTAGTCGAGGTCACATAACTCCTATGATTATGTAACATTCATTTTTACATTTTTCGCTTTTGAAGCGTTTTCTTCATTTCTTTTGGATTTATTTTCCTTACCAAAATTACTTAGGCACAATTAGGCCCTTAAATACATATTAGGATAATTTTAATCACTATAATTAAGTTTGGGGTATTTCAGTAAATAACGGACTGTCGTACTATGGTGTTACCATTACCACTCGCCCATACGAATGATAACGCGTTACCTGATTGAAATACCCCTAAGGTTCATAAACTAAATTAAAAGACATTTAATGAGTTAAGAAGGCTAATAAGCCTTAATGAACCAAGAATCATGAAAACTCCTAAGCACACTTATATAAATAAATATGTGCTCCATGAAGGTTACTAAACCTTATATAAACACATGGACATAAGTGGAGCATAGTAAAGGAGGAAAATAAACCTACAATTGATTTATCATGATATACACATCTTCATGAACAAAGAACACAAACACTTAAGGAAAAATATACCTTAAGAAGTCAAAATGACTTGTGAGTGAAATATCACTTGTAACACACGTGTAGACACCTTTGAACACTAAATAATACATGTTATACATGTTAACAGTTTAAACAAGTCCAAGATATACATGATGTGCAAAAAGAACATCAATATCAAAGGTAAATTAAAGTATACATTTTTACTAGTTTTAATGAATGGTAAAGTATACCAATTTCTCAAGAATACATATTTATACACTTAAGGACAAGGAAATAATGTTGGTAACAAACTAACACATGATATAAGTCCAAATGTACAAGTTATAAGTCATAACATTAAAAAGGAAGCAAAAGAGACCATTTTGGCCTTGGTGCTAAAGGTGGCCGGCAAACACCCACTCACATGGCTGCCAACTTGCAAAAGTTGAACCAAAAAGTCTCCATTAGGTGTGTTTAGTCAACAAATACTAAACAATACACATGATTTAGCAATAATGCCTTAAAAGTCATCTTCTTCTCTTTCCTACTCATTTCCCCCTTGGCTGCCGATTTCATACACCCAAAATCCTCTCTTATTCTGCTACTAGACAGCAAAGAGCAAGCTTGGAAAGAATTCCATTCCTAAGGCATAAGGTAAGCTCTTAATTCATATGATAGTTCATTATCTTCCCCTTTTCACTAGCTAACCAATGGTCTAAGATCTAGCTTCTTTCCTCCACTTATCTAGGCTGGATCTAAGTTGCAAGAGAGGGTGATTTTCGGCTGGAACCAAGCTTGGGGAAGAAAGTAAAGCAAAGTCATTCCTTAAGGTAAAAATGTGCTCTAAGCACCTACCTTCCTTTCTATTGTTGTTCTAACTGATTCCTATCAACTAAACCTTCTATAATCTTCATATTTACATGCTAGAACCGTTGGTGAACCTTCATCCTCTTGAAGTTGGTCAAAACCACCCAAAACCACCTTAAAAAGGGGGTTTAAAGAGTAAGTCTTCTAGCTTCTGTATAAGTGAGTTAATCTGCCACTTTGGCATGCTTTTGTTAAGGGATTAACACCCTTCATTTCTCTGGAAAATAGGGCTGTGGAACACTTGGGAACAACTTCAACTTTTAAGGTAAAAATCCATGTTTTAAGACCTTTAATGACTCTTATGGTTAGTTTCAGTTTTAAGCTGAGCCGTAACCTTTACTCTCTGTTTAATGCATGTCAAGAGGTGTATAAACACACCTCCAAACTTTCGTGACAGTACAAGGAGTGATAGGTTGGTTAAAGCCATTTTTAAGGTGAGAAATCTAGGTTTTCATGGCTTAAAATTACTCTTATAGTTGGTTCAGTTTTTGGAACCTTACTATATCTTATTCTTGCTGTTAGAAATTAATTAGAAGCTGTCTAAACCAAGACCTCAAGCTGGTGTGACCATTCAAGCTTTAAAAAGCTTATAAATCAAGGT
This sequence comes from Limonium bicolor, assembly GCA_023374045.1. Lineage (NCBI taxonomy): Eukaryota > Viridiplantae > Streptophyta > Magnoliopsida > Caryophyllales > Plumbaginaceae > Limonium > Limonium bicolor. The sequence goes on from CM041782.1 coordinate 131,888,599, forward strand.
ATAACACTCTTAACTATATATTATATGCTTTAAAGCTTATATTATATATTGTGCCGAGAGTGGACTGGTTAAAATGGTTAATTTAAACCTAAGTGTGACCAGAAATGACTTATTTAATATAAGCTAGTCATTTAAATGATTTAATTAACATAATGGTCAAATTAAGACATTATGTGGAAAATTGGTAAATATGGAAAAATTGGTGGTAAGGCCGAGAGCTTAAAGCATTTTTTTAGACATTAAAGTGTAATTTATTTTACAAGTTCAAGGTTGTAATAAGGCCAAGTCATTAGGCCATTTTATTTAAGTTTAAGAGCTTATTTAATTTTATTTATGCATTTAGCTTTAAGTTTGGGGTCAAAAGGTAATTACAAAAAAATATAAGGCCGTGGGCTGTATTAGGATGAAGTTTGGAGTTTAAAATGAATTTAAATAAAAATTATAACACTTTATAAAGTTTTGTTCCAAAATTGTAAAAATAGGAAAGTTTGGGGTATTTGTAGTAATTACCGAAAGTTTGGGCTTCAAACAGAATTTAGAAGTGAAGGTTGACTATATAGGAGACTTTGACCAAGTTTGGGAATTTATGGAATTAAATACTAGCTTATGATAAGTTAAGTATGAAATTGTAAAAGATTTATAAATATTGGGGTGAAATGGTGATTTATGAAAGTAATGGGTACCAAATGGAGTTTAGAACAAACCTTGGGTTATTATGAATTTTTAGGAATTTATTTGGTTAAATTTGGAGTTAGTATAATTATATAAGTATAATATATGATATTTTATATCATTGTTACATTTGGGTAGCATATGGGGTAAAAACCATAAATACTAAAAATATAAGGTTAGGAATGATGTTTATAAAATGGGGTGATTTGAGAATATAGAAAGTTAAGTGGTGGAAATTAAATTAGAACAGACCATGGGGTCTGTTCGGCTATTTTAAGGAGTTATAACCATAGGTTATAATTATGTTAAGGTTTAAAGATTATAATATAAGGTATATATTAAAAGTGTAACAAAGAAATAGTATTTCGGGTGATTGTGTAATTTCTGAAACTTTGGTGGAATTAAATAAAAACCGACAGCCATATGGTCTGTTTGGTGTTTTATAAATTTTATAACTATAGGTTATAAATGATTTAATGATTTAAATATCATAATATATGTTATATAACTATAATGTAACATTATATAATTAATGTGGTGGATTTTGTAAATATTAAAGAACATAAGTGTTGTTCGGTAATAATGAGTATTTTTGAATGAGAATTTATAATATGGTTTATAATGTTATAAGGGTTGTAGTATTTAAAATATAAGAAATATTCATTAAAGAAGAATGAATATATTCTAAAGGATTACCATATAATAAATGCTCCCATAATACATATATATATAAATAAATATATGTTATGGAGTGAGAAATACAATATGTTTCAATAACCATATAATATCATAATTAAAATGAGAAGAGTTAAGAAGAAAAGAATTATAAACATTAGTTAAGGAAATTCTAATGTTATGTTGTTTATGGAATAACAAGGAGTTAAATAATTCAAAGTATTTTAAATATGGATTATACAACATTACACTTGGAAAAAAACTAACCTTAGGAAAATAAATACTAAGGTGAGATGTATAATACATGATCAAGATTATACACGCAATATAGTGACAAACTATATCATATACAATGTATATTAAATTACATGCGATAACGAATGTTGAGTTAAGTATATTAATATACCACGACGTAAACGTGCATGTAATATAACGTTAACTAATCCCGACTTAAACCGAAAACCCAACAAGCGTTGTTAGTAATTAACGGGGAATGAACCAGAAGGGATTAGCGATGGTACGGGGTACCGTAGAGTAATGTCGTTATACGGGATACTAATCTGTAGTGTTATACGTATTATTAGACTGTTAGAGGCGACACGAGGAGCATCGGACCTAGCTGATTCATACTCCACCGTTCTAAAATCAGGGTGAACGGTATGTTGTTATGCGTCTCTGAGGGCATCCTCAGTTCAGACTTATGTGAAATCTGTGATAAGATTGTGTTGTCTGAATGTGTGAATAAATATGCATGAACTGTATAGTTAAGCTGCTTATTATTTACTTTTTTTGCAATAACAGTATTGGTTCATATATATGGACCTATATATAAAACGAACTAGCGGCTATGGTGCTATCTTATATGTGTAATATAAGGAACGTCAGAAAAACGTTGTAGCACTAGGATAATAAGATATGTATATTATCCGAGACTTAATTACAGAGCATTGCCCTTTTCTAAATGCCGCTCTCGTATCGAACACTGGATCCCAACTTTACATACTTCGGATTGGACTAATGACCTTAGTCTGCTTTGTTAGAAAATTGGTAATGTGATGCGATGGTGTAGATGTAACAAAGCCCAGAGGATGTGGCTCTTGGTGCGCGCTGTGATCACAAAAACGATACCAGGATGTCCGCGTACGGGTCCGTAAGTATCAAGAAATTTCCCGCGAACTAGAATGGTTTGTTGGTCGGAGACTCTGCCACTGGAGTGGCTACTGCCGTGGGTGACCCGCCATAATATATAGGTAATTTAAAGACATGTCATTTTAACGAGACGTTGTCACTAGGCATAACTGAACAATTATAACAGCTTGTTAACTTGTATATTTGCGAACAATATTGGACTCTTATGCCAAGGACGGAAATTAATACTCGTTTATTATTCTCGTTGTTTCACTTTGTTGTTCATTGGTTATGCGGTGTGGGAAATATTATGTGTGTTAATGGTTATGTTTTACTGTATGGTTATTACTGTTAATTGTTTTACAGTTTAAATATTAAAACGGTATTGCATGTAACGAATCCCATGCTCTCGACCAAATAATTGAGGGGTTCGAGGAGGCATGACGGGGCATGTGATAACATACTCAGTAGGGGCTGATTCCATACCACAACCATGTTTATTTTCAGGATACTAGTTGTTTGTCGACGCGGTGTTAAGAAGTTAAAACACTGCGTTTCATTTAGTGTGGTTCTGTTCCGTGTTTTCTTTAGTTTTTAGGTTAAGTAGTCGAGTCTAGGGTTCTCTCTTGGTGTGAGCTTGAGTTGCGTTTTTCCCTTTGGCTTAGAAGCCTTCCACGTCTGTTCGCTCTGTGAAGCAACCTTCCCCGATCTTTCCCTTTCACCTATCTTTGTTCTTGATTCATCTTCGTTCTCAATATAATAAAAGATCCGAAGTTCTTTTCATGGTATCAGAGCGGGAATCGGACGAAGAAGCGTGATTTTGGCGAAAATCTCAAACGCGACTGTGAAAGCGCAGCTGGGAAATTGTCTTTCGACAAAGATAGACGCAGACTCCGACAATGTCCTCCGACGATTTGAACAAGGAGAAGAACGAGGAAACGTCAGGCAAGAAGGAGACAGTGGAAGCGCAAGCATCGGGAGGGTCGGATAATTCGGACCCGCTTTTCTTGGCGAACTCCGAAAGCCCAGGGGCTTTACTCACCGCGAGATTTGAGGGGAAAGGGTTCCGCTCATGGAAACAAGGTATGACAATAGCCTTGAGAGCAAAAAATAAGTATTGCTACGTGGACGGATCTTTCACCAGACCTACCGATTCGGAGACGAAAGGAAAAGCTTGGGATCGGAGCAACTCGATGGTGATAGCTTGGATACTCACCGCTCTCGACAAGGATATCGGGGATACAGTTCTATACTGTAAGACAGCGGCACAAATATGGACCGAGCTGTCGACGCGGTATGAAGAAGCCAACGCCGCCCAAATTTACGAACTCCATCAGAGTCTGATAGAAACTAAGCAAGAAGGAAGCACCATTAGGGAATACTATGCGAAGATGAAGAAAATATGGGATGAACTAGATTCTTCCCAAGAAGCTCCTGACTGCGATTGTGAGGCTAAGGTTGGGTATCAAGAAATTTTCCGTCGACAGAGGGTGGTTCAGTTCTTGATGGGGCTGTCTGAGAAATTTGCGATTGTACGGGGGAACATTCTGATGATGTCACCGCTCCCGTCGATAGCCCAAGTATATTCCCTACTCATCCATGAAGAACGTCAAAAATTGGTATGTTCATCGTCCAAGGGAGAGAGCAGCTTGTCTTTTGCGGTGGAGAACAAGAAGAGTAAATCTCCAACATCAAAGGATGGAAAGCGCAACACCCTTCAATGCACACACTGCGGAAAAACTGGGCACACAGTTGAACGGTGCTATCAGATCCATGGGTTTCCTCCATCCTGGAGGAAAGGGAAGAGATATGCCGTGGCCAATGTAGATGCCAATCAAGGTTCCAATGTTACGCAGGCAGGGCAAGAAGGGAGTAAGCCCATGTTCTCACTGGAGCAGGTCAACCAGTTGCTGTCTCAATATGCCAAGAACCAAGAAAAAGAACATAGCAATGCTACTTGGGGTTTTGTGGGTACTGTCTCTACCTCCCTTACTAAATTTAACTCCAATAATATTTATCATGAAAAGAGAAAGGAAGGTAAGCATAAGATGAAAACACCGATGCCCAACTGCTTTGCTTTTACAAACCTGTGTGATAAACATGATGATCTAGATAGCTCTCTGTTCTCTGATGTTCCCTGGAACTTGTGTGCCACTGACCCTGATATGCATTATCATTCTGAGTGTCATCCGAAGAACAAGATTGGTATATTTGACAGTCTCGGCTGTTCTGTTGATCATTCCAAAGTGTATCATGATTTTGATAAGACACAAAGAAATGATTTGTGGCATTATCAGCAAACCAATGAAACCCAGAAAATTGTCTTTAATTCCACAGAGACTACAACACACTTAGCAAAAAGGTGGATTCTAGATAGTGGGGCCAGTGATCATATGTGCTGTGACTTAGGCAAATTTGTTAAGTTCAGATCCTTAGAAAAGGAACATACTATAGGTATGCCTGATGGTCACCCCCAAGTTGTTAATGTCATAGGAAGTGTCAAAATTGGGAGAAACCTAATTCTGGAAGATGTTCTGTTTGTTCCCAGTTTTAAGTTTAATCTAATCTCTATAGGGAAGTTAGCCAAACAGCTAAAAGGGAAGATCTATTTTGATGACACTTCTTGCAATTTTCAGGAATGTGATACAATGCTAGAACACATAATTGGGAGGATGACAGCTGGTCTGTACCTCTTAGATGAGTCCTCTGCCTGCAGTGAAAACAATTTCCACCTCAATGACCACCATCCTTTGTAGCACTAGACGCATGATAGATTTCCTTCAATTGTAATGATAGTCAGGCAGTTTGTGTGCATCCATAGACTTGGGGCACTTGCCATAGCTAGGCTGAAAAATTGAAACTGTTTGATAAAAGTTTAGGCAATAGACAATTCTGTGTGAGTCCTGTTGTAAGGCCAAGAGCCATAGACTTCCCTTTCCTATTAGTGAAATAAAGTCTACAGACATTTTGAGTTGATTCATATAGACCTGTGGGGGCCCTATGGGGTCAAACTCATGATAATTTTAGCTATTTCCTTACTTTTGTTGATGACCTTTCTCGTGCTACCGGGTTCATATGATCAAACAGAATCAGATTGTTTGAAGTAATAAGACATTTCATAGAAATGGTAGAAACCCATTTAAAAAAAGGTGAGATGTATTAGGACTGACAATGCATATGAATTGGGGGCCACAAGGGAAGGAGTGGAGTATCTGAGAGGGAAAGGAATACAACACCAAATGAGCTGTGCTTACACACCTCACCAGAATGGGGTGGTTGAGAGGAAGCATAGGCATATATTAGAAACAGCAAGAGGATTAATGTTTCACACAGGATTACCTAAGGGATTTTGGGGAGAAAGTGTTCAAACTGCAGTGTACCTTATTAATAGAATGCCCTAGATGTTCTTAAAGGTAAAAGTCCGTTTAGTATACTTCATGGCAAAGAACCAGATTATGCAGAACTGAAATGTTTTGGATGCTTAGCTTTTGCTCATATCAATGCCCCTTTGCATGACAAATTCCATCCCAGATCTGTTAAGTGTATCTTTCTTGGGTATTCAGCAAACAAAAAAGGTTACAAGCTCTTTGATTTAGAAAACAGAAAATCTTAATAAACAGAGATGTGCAGTTTTATGAAAATGTATATCCTTTCAGGGATCAACAAGAAGTTCTTGCTGATATTTCTATCAATGAACCTCCCAACATTTTTATACCTGTTGAACATTCTAACCACTGTGATGAGGTTGTCAAAGATTCAGTTCTTAGTAGGTCAGAAGGTGCAGATGAATATCTTGATGAGACAAGCAGGCATGCCATTTCCAGCGAGAAGAAGAGTGTGAAGAGATAAATACAAGGCAAGGAAAGTGATGAAGGAATCGAAGAGAACAATCAACACCTGTAGACACAATCACGAAGAGCTGAGAAGATCAACAAGAGAAAGGCATCCACCCAAGTACCTTGAGGACTATCAGCTGGGGAGTGCAGAGTTTTTCTCAGGGTCTCCAGATCACTTTACTAACTTACTATGTCATAGGATTTTGTTAAATAGTATTTAAATAAAGGTGGTTCTGATTCTGTTGTTTGCACAACTAAGCATGCTTGTCTGAATGCATCTCCACCTACTGTCTGCATCTATCAATCTGATCATACACTGTGTCTGGCTGAGAGAAATAAAATAGAACCTGAGGATTACTATGAAGCTGTCAATGATAAAATTGGGTTAAAGCTATGGAAAATGAGATAGAAGCCTTGGAAATAACAAGACTTGGGAAATTTGACTGTCCTAAGGGGAAGAAACCCATAGGTTTCAAAATGGGTTTACAAGATTAAATATAAAGCTGATGGGACCTTAGGAGATATCAGGCAAGGTTAGTTGCCAATGGGGTACAATCAGAGGCTAGGGACAGATTATTAGAGACTTTCTCTCCGGTGGTCAAATTCACAACTATTAAGCAATAATTATCCTTGCTGTTAAAGGAAATGGGATATAAAACAGCTAGATATAAACAATGCTTTCTTGCATGGTGATTTGCATGAGGAAGTATTTATGGATCTTCCACTTGGGTATAAAACAGAAAATAGAGGAAAGGTTTGTAGACTACGAAATCTTTGTATGGCCTGAAGCAAGCTTCAAGGCAATGGCATGAAAGATTGAGTAGTTTTCTTACAGCTCTAGGTTTTATACAATCCATGAATGACTATTCCTTGTTTACTAGGAAAGATCAGGGAAAATAACCATTTTAGCTGTTTATGTGGATGATATATTGCTCACTGGGGATGACACCAGCATGATAAGAAAGTTAAGAATTCCTTGCATCATGAATTTAAAATCAAAGATATAGGAGGCTTGGGTGATTTCTGGGCTGGAATTTATCAGAACAGAAGCTGGATCATTCTAATGCAAAAGGGTTACAGTAAAGCACTTGCTCTGAGTTTGGGTGTGAAAAATCAAAAAATGTTGTGGGTCCTCTTGATCTGAATACGAATTACTATTGGAAGATGGGAAACCTCTAGAGGATCCGCTGGTATATAGGAGACTAGTGGGTAAAATGAATTTCTTGACTCACACTAGGCCTGATTTGTCCTTCCTCTGTTCAGTTATTAAAGTCAGTTTTTGCAAAAACCTACTGATGTACATATGAGAGCTGCATTGCATACTTTAGGTATATTAAGAACCTTAGATTATGGTTTGATGTTTAATGGTTCTGAAAATTTAGAGCTGATAGCTTACTGCGATGCTGATTGGGCTGGATGCCCGAATACTAGAAGGTCAATTAGTGGGTTTTATTTGAATTAGGAAACTGTGCTTTATCTTGAAATCTAAGACAATCTAATGTCGCTCTTTCCTCAGCTGAAGCAGAGTATAGAGCTTGAGACAAGCTGTGCAGAGGTCAGTTGGCTTACAAGGTTGCTGAATGAGCTGGGAATAAAGGAGATAAGGCCGATTCCTCTCAAGTCTGACTCAAGCAGCGGTTCACATCGCCAAGAACCGGTGTTTCCGAGAGGACTAAAACCATATAGGTGGATTGCCACTTTGTGAGGCAGAAAATCCTTGAAGGGTTAGTGCGAGTGGACTTTGTATCCTCGGTAAAACAGAAGGCTGATGTTCTGACGAAGGTGTTGCCTGGAAGCTCCTATCCTTCTATACTCAAACAGCTTGGAGTGGAGAATGTTTAGTTCAGTGTGATCTTTCTATCTTCTTGTTCTGTATCTTGTGGTCTGTCGTGGTTTGTATTAGTGGTTTCTGTTTTAACTTCTGTATAGCCAAAACAAGCATGGAGGGTGCTTGTTTTGAGGGGGTTGTTAAGAAGTTAAAACACTGCGTTTCATTTAGTGTGGTTCTGTTCGTGTTTTCTTAGTTTTAGGTTAAGTAGTCGAGTCTAGGGTTCTCTCTTGGTGTGAGCTTGAGTTGCGTTTTTCCCTTTGGCTTAGAAGCCTTCCACATCTGTTCGCTCTGTGAAGCAACCTTCCCCGATCTTTCCCTTTCACCTATCTTTGTTCTTGATTCATCTTCGTTCTCATATAATAAAAGATCCGAAGTTCTTTTCACGCGGGGCGCGACACTTGTGGAATAGACATCGGTACGGTTTGTTACAGTGGTTATATTGGACTCGGGTTTGGTGAACCGAAGTGTATTTTCGTTTAGATGCTCACGTGTACGGACTTATCTGTAAGACGGTATTATGTCGTATTAATTTTGGTATTATCTAAACTGCTATCTATCTCTTGTGATCACTACGGGAATACGTTTCGCATGTTGATTATCAGGTAACGCGTTATCACTCGTATGGGCGAGTGGTAATGGTAACACCATAGTACGACAGTCTGTTATTTACCGCTGTTAATTAATTATTAAGTACGACGTTTACACGACAATTAGAAGCCGAAGTAGTAGGGGTGTTACAAAAAGTGGTATCAGAGCGGACAAGAGATAGTAGTTTAAGTACCGTGAGCCTAGGATACTCAAACACGAGTACCAACGAGGAAGTTGGAATTGAGAAGGATTAGGAGGTTATTGGGAACAAGTGTGTTTAACGCAATTTAGGGCTAGGTGAACTTATGAATGATGGAAGTACGGTATTTTTACCGAGTGTTGACTTAATTATGAATCTTTCAGATGTCTACTAGAGGTCGACCAGCTGGCAGAGGCAGAGGCGGTGGGTCTGGAGGAGGTCCTCTTGAGACCCAACCTGTGGGCGTTGCTGAGACGGTAGCTTCCGTCTTTGCACAGCTGGCCCAGATGGGAGGTGCCTAGATTGGAGCGCCACCACCACCTATAGTCCCACCCATACCTGCACCAAGAGAGCCGAACTGGCTGAAGAGCGTTGCTGATACGTGAGTGCCGACATACGACGGAGTGGCTGACCCTACCGTCCTGGAGAGGTATATCACTGAGCACGAGAAGGCTTTCGACGCCATTCATGTGCCTGCTGAGCACCAGGTCGGGATAACGGCCTTTCACCTGAGGGACGCCGCCAATACTTGGTGGACATCCGTGAAAGCCCACTACACTGCTATTGAAGGCTTCGATTGGACGAGCTATGTGGGTTGCTGAGGGAGAAATATTATCCTGCTCACTTGAAGCAAAGGAAGAGGGAGGAGTTCGAGGCGTTGAGGCAGGGTAGTCTGACAGTGGATCAGTACTACTCCTCGTTCATCGGGCTATTGGACTTCGTCCCAGGCGTTGTGTATTCTGACACAGTAAAGGTGGAGAAGTTTAGAGGTGGTCTGCGCTATGCGATCAAGGCAGCTATGGGTGCTGCTTTATACCCTACGGTTCAGGTAAATTAATTGACAGTTTGTACATTGTAACTCAGTATGATTTATTTCAAGTGTGGGGAATCTTATTAAAGCATTATAGGAGTGCTATGATGCTGCTTCTCGGACCGAGTTGTTGGTGAACAGCTGGGATGATTTCCAGGGGCAGAAGCGTAAGGCCCCCGAGAAGGAGGCAGAGATGGTAACTGGAGGCAGTGGCGGCAAGGGCTGGAAGTAAGAACCGCTTTTAAGCTATTAAATTACTTTGACTAAATTACTCGGAACCCCCTTGAGGATTGGGCATAATACAGTTAACCCCCTTGTGTTTATCATAATTATTGGTAACCACCTTGAGGTTATAGTATCTTTGACTATGAGCCCCCGAACTATAATTCCATTATCAAAACATTAACCACGTGCTGACCCATCAGCTTAATCACATTATTAATGACATACTGGACAAAAAATATTGTTTAATCAGTATTCTTATTGTCCAAAAAACGTCAACCCTACCTCGAAAATACATCTGAATTGGGATGAGGAAGAGTTAAACGATGTTGATTAAATAGTTTTGGTGTCCATGCTAGCATTAATAATGTGATTAAGTTGATGGGTCAGCATGTAGTTAACGTTTTGATAACAAAGTTATAGTTCGGGGGCTCATGGTCAGAGATACCATAACCTCAAGGTGGTTACCAATAATTATAATAAACACAAGGGGGTTAACCGTATTATGCCCATTCCTGAAGGGGGTTTCGAGTAATTTACTCAATTACTTTACTTGCTTGCCTGCTATTATACCTGCAATTCCTAATTCTTTGCCGATAACAAGAAGAAGAAGTTCTCCTGGAAGGAGAAGAAGAAAGAGCAGGCCAGTCAGAAGGGCAAGGAGGGGGTTCCGATGCTGACCGGACCTACCTAGGATGTCCAGGCACTGAGATCTGCACCCCCCAGGGGTAAACGATCTAACCTCATGAGTGAGTTGTGAATTAAACTACCCAATACCGTTCTTATATTAATCCGAACATTATGTGATAATAGGTGCTGCACCCCAGTGCCACTTCCATTGCAAGCGCTGTGGTAAAGACCACCCGGGTGTTGACTGCACCGGGAATGCGGTGGACTGTCACCACTGTGGGAAGAAGGGCCATCGGTCGTTTGAGTGCTTCACGAACCCGGAGAGCCGATCGTACTGCCCATCTAAGGGGACTCAGAGCACAACAGCTGGTGGAGCTGGAGATCGAGGTGGCCAAAAGGGGCAGGCGCCCATAGCCCAAAAGGGGCAGCAGCAGCAGCAGACCCTGAAGACAACTCTGCCGAACAACCGCACGCTGAATGCAGTGGGAGCTTCGGGCGCTGGTACGAGTACGCAACGCAGTGAAGGTTAGCTATTGAAACCTTGAACCATTGTGTGAGAGCATGACTAAGTGTTAAACGCTTTACCTTAGCATGCATGCGTGTTTTAATTACCGCTTAGATAAACGACTTACTTAGGAAACCTTTTACCTCTTAGGAGACTTCGATATCTGCTATCCCACACTCACAAGACCGAGATCACCTAGACCTGTGGAAGAAAGACGGGAGTACCCAAGCGAGTTGTGTCATGTAGTCAGACCGGGCATGATACTTCTTAGAGAGTTCCTAAACTTATATGAACAAATCGCCATAGTAGATGAGTGTGAGCTTTGGGAAAGGGAATGGGAGGATTTTATACCCCTATATTTAGTAGTGGTTCTAAGATGAAACTGCACATGATGTGCTTAGGGAAGGATTGAGATCCGTAAACTAGGGTTTACAAAGAGGTGAGGATGGTAGATGGCGTATCAATACCTAGGATACCTGAGAGTTTCCTAACCTTGGTGAGAAAAGCAATGGATATTGCTCAAGTTTGTGAGACTTACCCTTTACCCGACATGACACCCGATGTTTGCATAGTCAACTACTACGAGAAGGGAGGAAGGCTTGGGATGCACCAAGACCGTGATGAGACGACCGAGTCCATCACCAGAGGAATACCGGTTGTGTCGTTCTCCATTGGCAATGATGCTGAGTTCATCTATGGAGACCAGAAGAGGATGAATCTAGCAAGCAAGATCGTCCTCAAGTCTGGGGATGTGTTGGTGTTTGGTGGAGCATCAAGGCTAGTATATCATGGAATCAAGAGCATTAAGCTCAATACCACACCACCAGCTCTAGTGAACGACACCCACATCCGACCTGGCCGTTTAAATTTAACTTTCAGACAGTACTGATGTATTTTGGTAGCTAGGTATGTAACCATGTTGCAAAACCAATTGGATAAACGAAATAAGAGTTCATGTTCCTTTAATCATATGTTTTCCATCTGTTAATACCATTAACCTATAACTCCAGGCCACGAAAATGAAAAGGAGAGTACCTTAAGCATCCTAGATATGGCGCAAGCCAAGGATTCCGGTAATGTCATCACAGGTATGACAATTAACAACCCACAATTAGTAAGTGATTTAAACCGACTCAATGCTAATATGGGAGATGATCTCAGGTACCTTTCATGTCGATGGTGTTAGTGCTTTCATCTTGTTCGACTCCAGGGCTTCGCATTCATTTATTTCCCCTACATTCGCGAAGAAGCTGAGGGCAGCCCCTGAACAGCTCTCTGACTTTTCTGTCACTCTTCCTTCTAAGGAGAGAGTTGAATGCACTAGACAGTACACGGGATTAGAGATCAGCATCATGAGTGAGACCTTTCCCATCGACTTGGTCGAGTTCAAGAATTTGGGTTTCGACGTTATAGTGGGTATGGACTGGCTGCAGAAGCATAAGGGCCGCCTACATTGTGCAGGGCATCGACTACTGCTAAAGGGGCCTAACGGCAAGACAGTTTCATACCGCAGTGTGAAGAAAGAGCCGACTGTTAAGATCGTGTCAGCACTTTCCCTGATAAAGGATGTGAAGAAGGGCAGATAGGCCTTCCTCTGTTATGTTCAGGACGCGAGACATGGTGATGAGAAGAACTCAGACATTCCAGTCGTGGAAGACTTCCCCGACTTGTTTTCTGATGAGCTGTCAAGCATGCCGCCTGTGCGCGAGGTTGAGTTCGCCGTCGACTTGTTGCCAGGTACGGGCCCTATTGCTAAGGCGTCCTACCGTATGGCACCGGCTGAGATGAGGGAGCTTAAGCTACAGCTGGAGGACCTCCTCGACAAGGGATTCATACGACCTAGTGTTTCTCCTTGGGGTGCTCCAGTACTGTTCGTCAAGAAGAAGGACAGCAGTATGCGACTCTGCATCGACTACCGCGAGCTTAATGCAGTCACGGTCAAGAACAAGTACCTGTTGCCACGGATCGACGACTTATTTGACCAGCTGAGAGGAGCCAGTGTATTCTCAAAGATAGATCTCAGATCTGGCTACCATCAGATCAGGATTGCAGAGGGTGATGTGGAGAAGACAGCTTTCAGAACTCGGTATGGGCATTACGAGTTCACTGTTATGCCGTTTAGGTTGTCGAATGCGCCAGCGATCTTCATGGATTTGATGAACTGTCTCTTCAGAGAGCAGCTTGACAGTTCAGTTGTGGTCTTCATCGACGATATCCTGGTCTATTCTAAGACTTAGGAGGCGCATGAGTTACATCTGAGGCAGGTTTTGAGCATCATGAGAGAGAACCAGCTATATGTCAAACTCTCGAAGTATGAGTTCTGGTTAGACAGCGTGTCATTCCTTGGACACATTATTTCAGCAAGCGGGATATCTATAGACCCTGCCAAGATTGAGGCAGTGAAGAGTTGGCCGAGGCTGAAGACGGTAACAGACTTCCGCAGCTTTCTGGGTTTGGCGGTTACTACCAACGGTTCGTGAAGGACTTTTCCAAAGTGGCCAAACCGATGACTAACCTTATGAAGAAGGAGTCCCAGTTCTTATGGTCTGCCGAGTGCGAGCAATCCTTTCAGACACTGAAGGATCTCCTAACATCGGCACCCGTTCTTACTATCCCTGAGGGCACCGATGGGTTCGAGGTATATTGTGATGCCTTTGGAACCGGTCTAGGTTGTGTGCGTATGCAGAACGGGAAGGTTGTTGCCTACGCATCCCGACAGCTGAAGAAGCACGAGGTGAACTACCCCACACAAGACCTTGAGTTGGGCGCAGTAGTCTTTGCTTTGAAGATCTGGCGCCACTATCTTTATGGTGTGACAGTCACCGTCTACTCTGATCACAAGAGTTTACAGCATCTCTTCACTCCGAAGGAGCTGAACATGCGATAGAGAAGATGGGTCGAGTTCCTGAAGGACTACGACATAGACCTGAGATATAAGGAGGGCAAGGCAAATGTTGTAGTCGATGCCCTGAGCCGCTGAGCACACTCATTGTTTACTCTATTGGCGGGCAGCAATCTGATTGACGAGATACGAGCTGCACCGGAGAGCGATCAGTATATGTAGAGTATCGGGCAGAAGATGGCAGATGGTTGTTTTAAGAGTCAGAAGTACGACTTCGAACAGAGCGACGACGACATGATTCGATTGAATGGCCGGTTATGTATTCTAGAGTCTTCTCCTTATTTGAAGGAGAAGATACTCCAAGAGGCTCATTGCTCGTCCTTATCCGTCCACCCCGGTTCTTCGAAGATGTACATGGACTTGAAGGCCCATTTCTGGTGGAATGGGATAAAGAAGGATGTAGCCGACTACGTGACTAGATGCTTGACCTGTCAGAAGGTTAAGTTTGAGCACAGGAGACCCGGCGGATTAGTGCAGTCCATGCCTATTCCTTGCTGGAAGTTCGAAGACATCTCGACGGATTTTGGTGTCGGTCTCCCACCGATAAGGGAGGACTGAACACGATTTGGGTCATCGTGGATCGTCTTACAAAAGTGGCGAAGTTTGTGGCAATGAAGGATACTTGGAAGGTCCCGAAGTTGGTGGACTTGTTCCAGAAGGAGGTGATCCGACACCATGGTGTGCCGAAGACCATTGTGTCTGACAGAGATCCTCGTTTTCTATCTAGGTTCTGGGGTCAGATTCAGGAAGCCTTGGGTACGAAGCTGAAGCTGAGTACGACATTCCATCCTCAGACTAACGGTCAGAGTGAGAGGACCATCCGGACACTGGAGGACATGCTAAGAGCATGTGCCTTGGATTTTCAGGGGAGCTGGTTAGAGCGTCTACATCTGATAGAGTTCGCCTACAACAACAGCTACCACTCCTCTATTCAGATGCCACCGTTCCAGGCACTATACGGTAGACCGTTTAGGACTCCTTTATGCTAGGACGAGGCCAGTGAGACTACGCTTCTAGGACCTGAGTACCTAGAGCAGATCAAAGAGGATGTCCTACAACTTCGTAGGAACATGAAAGCAGCCCAAGACCGACAGAAATCATATGCCAACACCAGGAGGAGAGACATTGAGTTTACTACTGATGACATTTAAATAATTTATTTTACAAGTTCAAGGTTATAATAAGGCCAAGTCATTAGGCCATGTCATCGGTAGTAAACTCAATGTCTCTCCTCCTGGTGTGGCATGTGATTTTTATCGGTCTTGGGCTGCTTTCATGTTCCTACGAATCTGTAGGACATCCTCCTTGATTTTCTCTAGGTACTCAGGTCCTAGAAGCGTAGTCTCGCTAGTCTCGTCCCAGCATAAAGGAGTCCTACACGGTCTACCATATAGTGCCTGGAACGGTGGCATCTGCATAGAGGAGTGGTAGCTGTTGTTGTAGGCGAACTCTATCAAATGTAGATGCTCTAACCAGCTCCCCTGAAAATCCATGGCACATGCTCTCAGCATGTCCTCCAGTGTGTGGATGGTCCTCTCACTCTGACCGTCAGTCTGAGGATGGAATGTCGTACTCAGCTTCAGCTTCGTACCCAAGACTTCCTGAATCTGACCCCAGAACCTAGATAGAAAACGAGGATCTCTGTCAGACACAATGGTCTTCGGCACACCATAGTGTCGGATCACCTCCTTCTGGAACAAGTCCGCCAACTTCGGTACTTTCCAGGTATCCTTCATTGCCACAAACTTCGCCACTTTTGTAAGACGATCCACGATGACCCAAATCGTGTTCAGTCCTCCCTTAGTCGGTGGGAGACCGACAACGAAATCCATCGAGATGTCTTCGAACTTCCAGCAAGGAATAGGCATGGACTGCACTAATCCGACGGGTCTTGTGTGCTCAAACTTAACCTTCTAACAAGTCAAGCATCTAGTCAAGTAGTCGGCTACGTCCTTCTTCATCCCGCTCCACTAGAAATGGGCCTTTAAGTCCTTGTACATCTTCGAAGAACCGGGGTGGACGGATAATGACGAGCAATGAGCCTCTTGGAGTATCTTCTCCTTCAGATCAGGAGAAGACTCTGGAATACATAACCGGCCATTCAATCGAATCATGTCGTCGTCGCTCTGTTCGAAGTCGTACTTCTGACTCTCAAAACAACCCTCTGCCATCTTCTGCCGGATACTCTGCATATACTGATCGCTCTCGTCAATCAGACTGCTGCCCGCCAATAGAGTAAACAATGAGTGTGCTCAGCGGCTCAGGGCATCGGCTACAACATTTGCCTTGCCCTCCTTGTATCTCAGGTCTATGTCGTAGATCTTCAGGAACTCGACCCATCTTCTCTGTCACATGTTCAGCTCCTTCTGAGTGAAGAGATGCTGTAAACTCTTGTGATCAGAGTAGACGGTGACTGTCACACCATAAAGATAGTGGCGCCAGATCTTCAAAGCAAAGACTTCTGCGCCCAACTCAAGGTCGTGTGTGGGGTAGTTCACCTCGTGCTTCTTCAGCTGTCGGGATGCGTAGGCAACAACCTTCCCGTGCTGCATAAGCACACAGCCTAGACCGGTTCCAGAGGCATCACAATATACCTTGAACCCATCGGTGCCCTCAGGGATAGTAAGAACGGGTGCCGATGTTAGGAGATCCTTCAGTGTCTGAAAGGACTGCTCACACTCGGCAGACCATAAGGACTGGGACTCCTTCTTCATAAGGTTAGTCATCGGTTTGGCCACTTTGGAAAAGTCCTTCACGAACCATCGGTAGTAACCGGCCAAACCCAGAAAGCTGTGGTGTCTATTACTGCCTTCGGCCTCGGCCAACTCTTCACTGCCTCATCTTGGCAAGGTCTACAGATATCCTGCTTGCTGAAATAATGTGTCCAAGGAATGACACGCTGTCTAACCAGAACTCGCACTTCGAGAGTTAGGCATATAGCTGGTTTTCTCTCATGATGCTCAAAACCTGCCTCAGATGTAACTCATGCTCCTCCTGAGTCTTAGAATAGACCAGGATATCATCAATGAAGACCACAACTGAACTGTCAAGCTACTCTCTGAAGAGATGGTTCATCAAATCCATGAAGATCGCTGGTGCATTCGACAACCCAAACGGCATAACAGTGAACTCGTAATGCCCATACCGAGTTCTGAAAGCTGACTTCTCCACATCACCCTCTACAATCTTGATCTGATGGTAGCCAGATCTGAGATCTATCTTCGAGAATACACTGGCTCCTCTCAGCTGGTCAAACAAGTCGTCGATCCGTGGAAACGAGTACTTGTTCTTGACCGTGACTGCATTAAGCTCACGGTAGTCGATGCAGAGTCGCATACAGCCGTCCTTCTTCTTGACGAACAGCACTGGAGCACCCTAAGGAGAAACACTAGGTCGTATGAATCCCTTGTCGAGGAGGTCCTCCAGCTGTAGCTTCAGCTCCCTCATCTCAGCCGGTGCCATACGGTAGGACGCCTTAGCAATAGGGCCCGTACCTGGCAACAAGTCGACGGCGAACTCAACCTCGCGCACAGGCGGCATGCTTGACAGCTCATCAGAAAACAAGTCGGGGAAGTCTTCCACGACTGGAATGTCTGAGTTCTTCTCATCACCATGTCTCGCGTCCTGAACATAACAGAGGAAGGCCTATCTGCCCTTCTTCACATCCTTTATCAGGGAAAGTGCTGACACGATCTTAACAGTCGGCTCTTTCTTCACACTGCGGTATGAAACTGTCTTGCCGCTAGGCCCCTTTAGCAGTAGTCGATGCTCTGCACAATGTAGGCGGCCCTTATGCATCTGCAACCAGTCCATATCCACTATAACGTCGAAGTCCAAATTCTTGAACTCGACCAAGTCGATGGGAAAGGTCTCACTCATGATGCTGATCTCTAATCTCGTGTACTGTCTAGTGCATTCAACTCTCTCCTTAGAAGGAAGAGTGACAGAATAGTCAGAGAGCTGTTCGGGGGCTGCCCTCAGCTACTTCGCGAATGTAGGGAAATAAATGAATGCAAAGCCCCGGAGTCGAACAAGATGAAAGCACTAACACCATCGACAGGAAAGGTACCTGAGATCATCTCTCATATTAGCATCGAGTCGGTTTAAATCACTTATTAATTGTTGGTTGTTAATTGTCATACATGTGATGACATTACCGGACTCCTTGGCTTGCGTCATATCTAGGATGCTTAAGGTACTCTCCTTTTCATTTTCGTGGCCTGGAGTTATAGGTTAATGGTATTAACAGATGGAAAACATATGCTTAAAGGAACATGGACTCTTGTTTCGTTTATCCAATTGGTATTGCAACATGGTTACATACCTAGCTACCAAAATACATCAGTACTGTCTGAAAGTTAAATTTAAACGACCGGGTCGGATGTGGGTGTTGTTCACTAGAGCTGGTGGTGCGGTATTGAGCTTAATGCTTTTGATTCCATGATATACTAGCCTTGATGCTCCACCAAACCCCAACGCATCCCCAGACTTGAGGACGATCTTGCTTGCTAGATCCATCCTCTTCTGGTCTCCATAGTTGAACTCAGCATCATCGCCAATGGAGAACGATACAACCGGTATTCCTCTGGTGATGGACTTGGTCGTCTCATCACGGTCTTGGTGCATCCCAAGCCTTTATCCCTTCTCGTAGTAGTTGATGATGCAAACATCGGGTGTCATGTCGGGTAAAGGGTAAGTCTCACAGACTTGAGCAATATCTATTGCTTTTCTCACCAAGGTTAGGAAACTCTCAGGTATCCTAGGTATTGATACGCCATCTACCATCCTCACCTCTTTGTAAACCCTAGTTTGCGGATCCCAATCCTTCCCAAAGCACATCATGCGCAGTTTCATCTTAGAACCACTACTAAATATAGGGGTATAAAATCCTCCCATTCCCTTTCCTAAAGCTCTACACTCATCTACTATGGCGATTTGTTCATCTAAGGTTAGGAACTCTCGGAGAAGTATCATGCCCGGTCTGACTACATGACACAACTTGCCAGGGTACTCCCGTCTTTCTTCCACGGTCTAGGTGATCTCGGTCTTGTGAGTGTGGGATAGCAGATATCGAAGTCTCCTAAGAGGTAAAAGGTTTCCTAAGTAAGTCGTTTATCTAAGCGGTAATTAAAACATGCATGCATGCTAAGGTAAAGCGTTTAACACTTAGTCATGCTCTCACACAATGGTTAAGGTTTCAAAAGCTAACCTTCACCGCGCTGCGTACTCGTACCAGCGCCCGAAGCTCCCGCTGCATTCAGCGTGTGGTTGTTCGGCAGAGTTGTCTTCAGGGTCTGCTGCTACTGCTGCCCCTTCTGGGCTATGGGCGCCTGCCCCTTCTGGCCACCTCGAGTTCCAGCTCCTCCAGCTGTTGTGCTCTGAGTCCCCTTAGATGGGCGGTACGATCGGCTCTCCGGGTTCGTGAAGCACTCGAACGACCGATGGCCCTTCTTCCCACAGTGGTGGCAGTCCACCGCATTCCTGGTGCAGTCAACACCCGGGTGGTCTTTACCACAGCACTTGCAATGGAAGTGGCGCTGGGGTGCAGCACCAATTATCACACAATGTTCGGATTAATATAAGAATGGTATTGGGTAGTTTAATTCACAACTCACTCATGAGGTTAGATCGCTTACCCCTGGGGGGTGCAGATCTCAGTGGCTGGACATCCTAGGTAGGTCCGGTCAGCATCGGAACCCCCTCCTTGCCCTTCTGACTGGCCTGCTCTTTCTTCTTCTCCTTCCAGGAGAACTTCTTCCTGTTATCGTCATAGAATTAGGAATTGCAGGTATAATAGCAGGCAAGCAAGTAAAGTAATTTAATAGCTTAAAAGCGGTTCTTACTTCCAGCCCTTGCCGCCACTGCCTCCAGTTACCATCTCTGCCTCCTTCTTGGGGGTCTTACGCTTCTGCCCCTGGAAATCATCCCGGCTGTTCACCAACAGCTCGGTCCGAGAAGCAGCATCATAGCACTCCTATAATGCTTTAATAAGTGTCCCGACACTTGAATTAAATCATACTGAGTTACAATGCACAAACTGTCAATTAATTTACCTGAACCGTAGGGTATAAAGCAGCACCCATAGTTGCCTTGATTGCATAGCGCATACCACCTCTAAACTTCTCCACCTTTACTATGTCAGAATACACAACGCCTGGGACAAAGTCCAACAACCCGATGAACGAGGAGTAGTACTGATCCACTGTCAGACTACCCTGCCTCAGCGCCTCGAACTTCTCCCTCTTCCTCTGCTTCAAGTGAGCAGGATAATATTTCTCCCTCAGCAACTCCACATAGCTCGTCCAATCGAAGCCCTCAATAGCAGTGTAGTAGGCTTTCACGGATCTTCACCAAGTACTGGCGGCGTCCGTCAGGTGAAAGGCCGCTATCCCGACTTGGTGCTCAGCAGGCACATGAATGGCGTCGAAAGCCTTCTCGTGCTCAATGATTACCTCTCCAGGACGGTAGGGTCAGCCACTCCGTCGTATGTCGGCACTCGCATATCAGCAACGATCTTCAGCCAGTTCGGCTCTCTCGGTGCAGGTATGGGTGGGACTATAGGTGGTGGTGGCGCTCCAATCTGAGACACCTCCCATCTGGGCCAGCTGTGCAAAGACGGCAGCTACCGTCTCAGCAACGCCCACGGGTTGGGTCTCAGGAGGACCTCCTACAGACCCACGCCTCTGCCTCTGCCAGCTGGTCGACTCTAGTCGACATCTGAAAGATTCATAATTAAGCCAACACTCGGTAAAAATATCGTACTTCCATCATTCATAAGTTCACCTAGCCCTAAAAGGCGTTAAACACACTTGTTCCCAATAACCTCCTAATCCTTCTCAATTCCAACTTCCTCATTGGTACTCGTGTTTGAGTATCCTAGGCTCACGGTACTTAAACTACTATCTCTTGTAATAGAGTGGTACTCCGCTCTGATACCACTTTTTGTAACACCCTACTACTTCGGCTCTTACGTGTAAACGTCGCTACTTGTAATACCCGTACTACTTCACCTATACTTCTCGTTAACTACTAATCTACACTTAATTCACATTATACCTAATAATCTACTTCTATACCATACCAATCATACCGTTACCTGATAATCAACATAACGAAATATATCACCGTAAGTATCAAAATAGATATAACTGATTCAACATACGGTATACAATAGATAGCAGTTTAGATACCCAAAATAAATAAAACATAATACCGTCTTACACATAAGTCCGTACACGTGAGCATCTAAGCGAAAATACACCTCGGTTCACCAAACCCGAGTCCAATATAACCACTGTAACAAACCGTACCGATGTCTATTCCACAAGTGTCGCGCCCCGCGTCGACAAACAGCTAGTATCCTGAAAATAAACATGGTTGTGGTATGGAATCAACCCCTACTGAGTATGTTATCACATGCCCCGTCATGCCTCCTCAAACCCCTCAATTATTTGGTCGAGAGCATGGGATTCGTTACATGCAATACCGTTTTAATATTTAAATTGTAAAATAATTAACAGTAATAACCATACAGTAAAACACAACCATTAACACACATAATATTTCCCACACACGCATAACCAATGAACAACAAGACGAACAACGAAAATAAACGAGTATTATTCCCGTCCTTGGTATAAGAGTCCAATATTGTTCGCCAATATACGAGCTAACAAGCTGTTATAATTGTTCAGTTATGCCTAGTGACAACGTCTCGTTAAAACGACGTGTCTTTAAATTACCCATATATTATGGCGGGTCACCCACAGCAGTAGCTACTCTCCAGCGGTAGAGTCTCCGACCAATGAACCATTCTAGTTTGCAGGAAATTTCTTGATACTTGCGGACCCGTACGCGGACATCCTGGTATCGTCTTTGTGATCACAGCGCGCACCAAGAGCCACATCCTCTTGGCTTTGTTACATCTACACACATCTCATCGCATTACCAATTTTCTAACAAAGCAGATTAAGGTCATTAGTCCAATCCGAAGTATGTAAACTTGGGATCCAGTGTTAGATACGAGAGCGGCGTTTAGAAAATGCCAATGCTCCGTAATTAAGTCTCGGATAATATATATATATATATATATCTTAATATCCTAGTGCTACAACGTTTTTCTGACGTTCCTTATATTACACATATAAGATAACACCATAGCCGCTAGTTCGTTTTATGTATAGGTCCATATATACGAACCAATACTGTTATCGCAAAAACAGTATATAATAAGCAGCTTAAATATACAGTTCATGCATATTTATTCACACTTTCAGACAAACAATCTTGTCACAGATTTCACATAAGTCTGAACTGAGGAAGCCCTCAGAGACAATCAGAGACACATAACAACATACCGTTCACCCTGATTTTAGAACGGTGGAGTATGAATCAGCTAGGTCCGATGCTCCTCACGTCGTCTCTAACAGTCTAATAATACGTATAACACTACAGATTAGTATCCCCCGTATAACGACATTACTCTACGGTCCCCGTACCCCGTACCGTCGCTAATCCCTCCCGGTTCATTCCCTGTTAATTACTAACAACGCTTGTCGGGTTTTCGGTTTAAGTCGGGATTAGTTAATGTTATATTGCATGCACGTTTACGTCGTGGTATATTAATATACTTAACTCAACATTCGTTATCGCATGTAATTTATTATGCATTGTATATGATATAGTTTGTCACTATATTGCGTGTATAATCTTGATGATGTATTATACATCTCACCTTAGTATTTATTTTCCTAAGGTTAGTTTTTTTCCAAGTGTAATGTTGTATAATCCATATTTAAAATACTTTGAATTATTTAACTCCTTGTTATTCCATAAACAACATAACATTAGAATTTCCTTAACTAATGTTTAATTCTTTTCTTCTTAACTCATCTCATTTTAATTATGATATTATATGGTTATTGAACCATATTGTATTTCTCACTCCATAACATATATTTATTTATATTATGTATTATGGGAGCATTTATTATATGGTAATCCTTTAGAATATATTCATTCTTCTTATATTTTAAATGCTACAACCCTTATAACATTATAAACCATATTATAAACTCTCATTCAAAAATACTCATTATTACCGAACAACACTTATGTTCTTTAATATTTACAAAATCCACCACATTAATTATATAATGTTACATTATAGTTATATAACATATATTATGATATTTAAATCATTAAATCATTTATAACCTATAGTTATAAAATTTATAAAACACCAAACAGACCATATGGTTGTCGGTTTTTATTTAATTCCACCAAAGTTTCAGAAATTACACAATCACCCCAAATATTATTTCTTTGTTACACTTATAATATATACCTTATATTATAATCTTTAAACCTTAACATAATTATAATCTGTTGTTATAACTCCTTAAAATAGCCGAACAGACCCCATGGTTTGTTCTAATTTAATTTCCACCACTTAACTTTCTATATTCTCCAAATCACCCCATTTTATAACATATAGTTTCCTTATGTCATTAAAACTATATATTATACATATATCTTAATAAAACCTCATATATGATTCCAAAAATTACCAAACTATACCAAAAGGTTATAAACATCATTCCTAACCTTATATTTTCAGTGTTTACGGTTTTTATCCCATATGTTACCCAAATGTAACAATGATATAAAATATCATATATTATACTTATATAATTCATACTAACTCCAAATTTAACCAAATAAATTCCTAAAAATTCCTGATAACCCAAGGTTTGTTCTAAACTCCATTTGGCACCCATTACTTTTGGAAATCACCATTTCACCCCAATATTTATAAATCTTTTACAATTTCATACTTAACTTATTATAAGTTAGTATTTAATTCCATAAATTCCCAAACTTGGTCAAAGTCTCCTATATAGTCAACCTTAACTTCTAAATTTTGTTTGAAGCCCAAACTTTCGGTAATTACTACATATACCCCAACTTTCCTATTTTACCATGTTGGAACAAAACTTTATAAAGTGTTATAATTTTTATTTAAATTCATTTTAAACTCCAAACTTCATTCTTATACAGCCCACAGCCTTATATTTTTTTGTAATTACCTTTTGACACCAAACTTAATGCTAAATGCATAAATAAAATTAAATAAGCTCTTAAACTTAAATGAAATGGTCTAATGACTTAGCCTTATTACAACCTTGAACTTGTAAAATAAATTACACTTTAATATCTAAAAAATGCTCACTACAAGAAAAAACAGATTTAGCTACCAATGATTTGCTACCACACATATATTGGTAGCTACTTTTAAAAATTGCTACTGATTTTTAATGGTACTAACATAGTGGTGTCTATTTTGCTACAACAGCGACAATGGTAGCTAGATTTTTTAAACAGTAGCCAAATCGCTATCGCCTGACAAGACTGTTACCATTAGTAGTAGCTATTTTTGATTTCATCTTGGTTCTTTTTGTAAGAACAATTTAGCTACCAATGTTGGTAGCTAAATTACGGAATAGCTACTACAAGATGTGGCTAATTCAATCATGGTAGCTATTGTGCCACTATTAAAGCAGTAGTAGCGAAACATATTATAACTAGTAGCTAAATTGCTACTAAAAGTTGCTACTACCAAATAGATAAGATAAGTTAATAAAATTGCTACTAACACTCATCACGGTTGCCATTCTGCTACTGTTTGGGAGTCGGTAACGAATATTTTTAGCAAACATAAAAATTGTTACTATCTTTAATTATGAAATTGCTACCGACTAATGATGTTAATGAGATTATGGCTAATATTGTGCTACATTATAAAAAATGATAGCTGATATTTTTAAGTGATAGCAAAATTATAATTCTCTTATAATTTAAATGTGTGATACGTATATAATTCAATTTTGAAATTGCTACTGACTAATAATGCTAATAAACTTTAGTTGATATTATGCTAGAATACAACAAATGAAAGCGGTATCAAAATTATTATTCTTATAACTTAAACTTGTGATTACTACATAGTTTGAAATACTAACCTATACTACTACTACTGCCATAGTGGACATATTATCTTTTTATATAAATTTTTAAATTTTTATTTTTTCAATATAGTATATGGTTAGCTTTTAGCTATCAAAATTTGGAAAAGAACAATAATTAAATAAAAACTGTCTAATTCGTGAAAAATAATTAAACTATATACTACTACTATAATTTATATTATCATATAAGATATACCTAACATAATATTTTTTGATATTATAATATTTTTAAGTCTCAAAGTATCACACATATTAATACATTATAAACTAGAGTAAAAGTATTATTATTTAAATTAGTACATATGTTGATTAAAATTTACAAAACTAATATAAAAATAGTAGTAATAATAATTTAAATTAGTTAAGTGTATATATATATTATATATGTTTATATATATTTAATTTAATACAAATTTTATTACTATATGACACTTTTATTTGCAAAAGCCACATAAACTAATAAAACATAAAAAACTAAAACTAATAACAATTTAAATTAGTTGACGTTTAGGTTAAAATTTGCAAAGTAAGTTGAATATATATATGTATGTGTGTATAAATGTATAAAATATTAAAAGTATACAAAATTATAATAAATGTACATAAATATACGATATATTAATGTTTTTAATTTACAAAACAACACACAAATTAATAGGATTTTGAAAAATAGTAAAGCCAAACAATTTAAATTAGTCAAGATTATACAATAGTATATATCTATTAAAATATATAAAATATTATATTATACAAATTTACAAAAACAAAATATATTATTTAAATGTTTTAATTTTCATGTAATGATTTATATTATATTAGTATTTGTAACACTATATAATTAGACTTAATTATATAAGTAACTTTACATAATATATTATCTTTTTTGTATAATTTCTGACATTTCAAAGATTTTTAAAAGATATATATGTATATTTTATAATTTTTTATAATTTTAAGCCAATAATATACTTAATTTTTATTAGCTTTACTATTGGTCGCATTAAATTATTTGTTATATTATATAATTGGCCATATATCTATTTATTAATTTTAATATATCTCTGGTTTGATCATGTCTCGGTAAAAACTTCCATTTATATTTACAGTATCAAACATTCAATATATACACGTAGTTTCTATATATGTTGTGAATAACTATCATGGTACAATGGTTAAGACATTCTATATTCATCCCAAACATCGGGGGATCGATTCCTGCTGTGCACATTTTAACACACTAGTTTGAATTAAATATGTCATTGGTATGGAGGTCTATTTATACTCATACGTTGTAAGGTTCGATCCTAGATGTGTACACATAATATAGTCTTCAATTTAAAGAATAGTCCAGTTGCGCGGGCACATGACTCCCACTTCTTATGGGATTGAATGGTGGTGGTGCCCATTGTTCAGTAGTAGTGTGTAGAGCTAGCTTATATACCATTCTAGTATCGATTTTGTTATTGCTATACTAGTAGCCATTTTGCTACCAATATTTTTAGTAGCGATTTTGTTACTGCTACACTAGTATCGATTTTGTTACTGATGTACTAGTAACGATTTCGTAACTGTTATACTCGAAGCCATTTTGCTACTGTTACACTAGTAGCCATTTGGCTACTACATTCTAAAATGGTAGCAATATCTAGCTATAGGAAAAGTAGTAGCGAGACCAAAGCGAAATAGCTACCGCATTCCAAAATGGTAGCTATTTTTAATTTAGCCACTAGGACCTTTGCTACCACTGTATATCAGTAGCTAAATCATAAAATGCGGTAGCCCGTTGTGTTTAGCTACCAAAAATGATGATTTAGCTACTGATATACAGTGGTAGCTAAATCTGATTTTTCTTGTAGTGGCTTTAAGCTCTCGGACTTACCACCAATTTTTCCATATTTACCAATTTTTCATATAATGTCTTAATTTGATCATTATGTTAATTAAATCATTTAAATGACTAGCTTATATTAACTAAGTCATTTCTGGTCACACTTAGGTTTAAATTAACCATTTTAACCAGTCCACTCTCGACACAATATATAATATAAGCTTTAAAGCATATAATATATAGTTAAGAGTGTTATACCTTGATTTATAAGCTTTTTAAAGCTTGAATGGTCACGTCGGCTTGGGGGCTTGGTTTAGACAGCTTCTAATTAATTTCTAACAGCAAGAATAAGATATAGTTAGGTTCCAAAAACTGAACCAACTATAAGAGTAATTTTAAGTCATGAAAACCTAGATTTCTCACCTTAAAAATGACTTTAACCAACCTATCACTCCTTGTACTGTCACGGCAGTTTGGAGGTGTGTTTATACACCTCTTGACATGCATTAAACAGAGAGTAAAGGTTATGGCTCAGCTTAAAACTGAAACTAACCATAAGAGTCATTAAAGGTCTTAAAACATGGATTTTTACCTTAAAAGTTGAAGTTGTTCCTAAGTGTTCCACAGCCCTATTTTCCAGAGAAATGAAGGGTGTTAATCCCTTAACAAAAGCATGCCAAAGTGGCGGATTAACTCACTTATACAGAAGCTAGAAGACTTACTCTTTAAACCCCCTTTTAAGGTATTTTTGGATGGTTTTGGCCAACTTCAAGAGGATGAAGGTTCACCAACGGTTCTAGCATGTAAATATGAAGATTATAGAAGGTTAGTTGATAGGAATCGGTTAGAACAACAATAGAAAGGAAGGTAGGTGTTTAGAGCACATTTTTACCTTAAGGAATGACTTTGCTTTACTTTCTTCCCCAAGCTTGGTTCCAGCCAAAAATCACCCTCTCTTGCAACTTAGATCCGGCCTAGATAAGTGGGGAAAGAAGCTGGATCTTAGACCATTGGATAGCTAGTGAAAAGAGGAAGAGAATGAACTATCATATGAATTAAGAGGTTACCTTATGCCTTAGGAATGGAATTCTTTCCAAGCTTGCTCTTTGTTGTCTAGTAGCAGAATAAGAGAGGATTTTGGGTGTATGAAATTGGCAGCCAAGGGGGAAATGAGGAGGAAAGAGAAGAAGATGACTTTTAAGGCATTATTGGTAAAGCATGTGTATTGTTTAGTATTTGTTGACTAAAAACACACCTAATGGAGACTTTTTGGTTCAACTTTTGCAAGTTGGCAGCCATGTGAGTGGGTGTTTGCCGGCCACCTTTAGCACCAAGGCCAAAATGGTCACTTTTGCTTCCTTTTTAATGTTATGACTTATAACTTGTACATTTAGACTTATATCATGTGTTAGTTTATTACCAACATGATTTCCTTGTCCTTAAGTGTATAAATATGTATTCTTGAGAAATTGGTATACTTTACCATTTATTAAAACTAGTAAAAATGTATACTTTAATTCACCTTTGATATTGATGTTCTTTTTGCACATCATGTATATCTTAGACTTGTTTAATGTGTTAACATGTATAACATGTGTTATTTAGTGTCCAAAGGCGTATACACTTGTGTTACAAGTGATATTTCACTCACAAGTCATTTTGACTTCTTAAGGTATATTTTTCCTTAAGTGTTTGTGTTCTTTGCTCATGAAGATGTGTATATCATGATAAATCAATTGTAGGTTTATTCCACTTATGTCCATGTGTTTATATAAGGTTTAGTAACCTTCATGGAACAAATATTTATTTATATAAGTGTGCTTAGGAGTTTTCATGATTCTTGGTTCATTAAGGCTTATTAGCCTTCTTAACTCATTAATTCTTTTTTAATTTTTTATGAACCTTTATTATTAAATAATATTTTTTATAAATACTAATATCTAATATTTTTTTTGTATTTTATATTATATATATTTATTTCTATAATATATTTATTTGCTCATTGGTTATTTCTTTTGTTTGAATATATAAAAATAATTTATTTATAAATTAAGATGTATATATATTATAAATTAATATAACTAGAATATTAATAAAGACTATAATTAAATATCTACATATGTTTTAACTTTATTAAGTATTTAGATAATCGGGTAACTCACTGGGAATAGTAATTCCCCCAGCAAATTGGAATAAGTTAAATGCCTGGAATTGGTTTTTTCTGTACCTAACATGATAATAGTTGAAATTCCAAGAATTGTAATGCTATTCCCTGGTACCAAACGACCCGTTAAGGGAGCATATTTGTTCGAAGTGCTCGACTTGTGTTGTAGCCATAAGGAGCTATTCTATGAGCAAAATTTTGAATTGTATTCATGTTACATATTAGCTAACCACGTCCGATTAAGAATATTGTAAGCTGAGCAACAATAAGAGAAATAATACTTTCTTGAGTTAAAGTGTCATTTTAAAAAAAGTCAAAAAATAATTAATAAGAAGCTAAGCCCTGTTGTTGTGTTAACTTGCACACATACTTATGAGCCAATACAGAATCTGCGGACAAATATTTATAAGAGAACCAATCTGGTGTACAATTAATAAGACGTATCTACTGGGTACTTACAAAGTCAAGAGTCTTCAATGGTGATTACTGATCCTGATTGAGCTGACATTATGTCTGATAAGGACAAGGTCCCAGATTGATCGACATCCAATTCTTCAAATTCGTTCATCAGCATAAGTAAGTCTTCTTGGCAGATCTTACCCATCTCTTTTAGCTTATATAAGATGAACTCTGCAGGCCTATTGAATTGAAATTTCAAAATTATAGGAATTAATTTTCAATAAGTTGCATATTCAACAAAAGCTGCTCAAGTAACACAGCAGAATTAATCCAGAACAAAACCTGTTATGCAGCCAGAGTTGCCACTTTCTACTAGAACAGGCAATAAAAAGAGGAAGAAAACACTTACTGCACACGTCCATCGTTGTCCAGATCAGCTTCCTCCAAATCCTGATTAGTCACTTTTCGTGTCAGTACCCACCTAACCAAATCTTTTTGTCTTCTCTCAGTATTCAACTCAGCAATATATAGGAAGAACTGGGCTAAACATACGGTACTAGTCAGAATCCAAAACACTGCAAATATTCTACCCGACATCGTTGTGAAGCTCTGATCGCCATATCCCAGGGTTGTAACTGTACAACAAACGCAGTAAAAAGCATTCAGAACCTCCCTCTTCTCTACAAAGACCAGAAACAAGGTTCCAATCACCATGAGCACCAAGAGAGCAACCACAGTTAAGATTAACTTGTATTTTACTCTATTGGTCTCAATTTCTCTCATAATTTGTGCAGGACCTAACTTCTGCCGTAACCTCAGAGCTTTAACAAGTTTTGCTTCTTGCTTCTCAACTAAATAATCAGCTGCTTTGCCAAGCATCAGTGCAACCAAAGCCATCCCTGTGAAGACAAAGGCACAAGCAAGTAGCTTTGCAAGGACACCGTGGGGCACTAAATCTCCATATCCAACAGTAGTCATTGTCACTACACAAAAGTAAAGGGCATCAACGACTCCATTGGTTTTCGCCCCTGTGATGTCGGAACCAATTACATAAAGCAGATGACTCCCACCCTCCACCCCCAATATACCATAAGCATACAATTACTTTCACAAGACTGGGGTGTATGTTCAAGAATCTGGAATCCCGGTGTGAGGCAGAGACAGAATGAGATGGTTTGTCATCAATGAGGAAAGGATCACCCATTGGGGCACTTCTACAGCGACGAAGCCTTCTCTTCCTAGGAGCATGCTTTCGACTCTGGTCATTTGGAGAAGGATCCAGCAGCATTTCCAGCAAGGATTGAGGGTTTTTATGACTACCCATGAGCGTACATACAAATTTGATGCTCCAAACGTGTTGGATTCTGAAAAAACTAAAAAGACAAGTTGTTCACAATTAGGGCCCGCTTGATGATCAGTGATCACAATAGCGTCAAGGAATCAAAATACTGAAAATATAATATCTCTGCAAATGGTTACTCTGGATAACAATGCAATTCATCTGTTGACTATTTGAGTCTACGTATCAGTGAGATATCACTTTGCATATGTAAAGTACAGATCGAATAACTCTTGAAATGAACAGTTTTTGTTTCTAAAACCCCTTAAGGTACACATGCACTTCGAATATGTTGCAAGATTCCTATCATACTATATGTTACTGCGGGGCAGATGTATAATTCGTGACATGAGTAATAACAGAAGCCCAGCTTCTACAAAACATTTTATCGGGACTCATCTTTGGGATGTATTATAACCACTGTTTCGACAGGGAGCCTCACAGGGAGAGATGTTGAATACACAAATCATCTAATTCGCTGACTGATCCGATACTTCAGAAAAAAAATTATAATTTTTCAGGATATAGAACTATTTTCCAGACTCATATCGTAACATCACTTGATGCTCATTCCATTCGTAAGCAGTAACTGCTTTTCCCTAATTTTCAGGACAAAGAACTACTTTCAGGATGCAGAACATGTCCGGTGGCCCCTAGCTACCAAACAGAACCACCAAGAACCCCAAAAATAGCATGAAAAAAAAGCAGCAGAGTAAGCATCAGATTCTTTACTCTTAATACGGAGACACATGGGGAAGACACAGTATTTTTGAAAGAAAACAATGTAGTATTTTACAAAGGAAGTGTTCTTACAATCCTTAATCGTAGATCAGTACATAATTGATAGACAGGGAGTGAGCGTCTGCGACTCTGCGTAGCACGCCACGACTCTGGAGTTCCAGTTGTTCTGATCTAAAATCCTGTTGAAATTGAACCAGATCTGACCATCGCGTATGAAAAGGTCATGTGAATTTGACCAATGTGACAATCTTGAGCGAAATTCTGAGGGTCTGGATTATCGACCAGAGGACTGGACCGACTGGTAGATATGTCGGAATATTTTGTGCCTTGCCAGCAGCACTATACTTTGGAATAATCTGTCGCGTGTCATGCGGGTCAACTTCATGTCTGCCCTTGTATGTGCCAACGGGGTTTGGGTGTGTGAAACAAAATTTTATGAAAGTTGAATAACTTTTTAAGAGAATTTAATATTTAATACTCCCTCCGTCCTGAATTGACCGTCCTGTTTGCTTTATGGCACATTTTTCTACTTCAATATTAAACATATAAGATAAAATAATTTTATAAAACTAATTTTTGTAATATGTAGTTTATCATGTAAGGATTCATATGCAAATTTAAATTTTCAAAATAATTTATCTTATATGTTAAAAATTGAAGTCAAATGACATGTCCAAATAGTAAACAGGACGGTCAATTCAGGATGGAGGGAGTAGAAATTTGTATTTGTATTATAATAAAAATAAAATATTTTTTCCTTGATTAATATATAAATTATCATTGTTAAATACTATAAAACTAAATACTACTATGGATGTAGTAAATACATTATTATGATGTAAATCTGCTCTTTTGTAATGTACCACTTGCTTCAAAAATTTTGACCGCTATAATAACTCCCATAATCGGTGGGCTGGGCCTCTTGGGCTGTCCTAATTTTCAACCCAAGATATAAACTAATTCAGGCCTAACTCACAGCTAGCCTAATTTAGCTAGAACATGTGACTAATTAGTCTATAGGATCGAGCGTATGGGTATCCGGCCACATTTAATACACGCGGAGGTGACACCTTTTACCCTAAAAACACATCAAACAAAAAAAGAAATTAAAATCCAGTCAATAATAACTCTTTGATCTGAATCCGTACAAATGTTTTAGTAGATCAATAAGATGTTTGACTCAAAATTCATTTAAATCATCCAATACCTCGCATTAAAATTCTTTCCAAATTCCGTGAACAAAATCCCTCCTCTCAATTCCAAAATTTGTCTCTCAAATTTCATTTCTTTTTTTTATTACTTTGTTAAAATGAAAGCAAAAAAAAATTTTTGAAATCTTTTAAGTTCAAAATCAACTTAAAAAATCAACTTAAAAAAGAAAGTCAATTTCTAAATTCATAATTTTTTATTTTAAAAATTGCTTTCAAATTTCCAAAAAAATCAGAAAAATCAATTAAAAACTAAAAATATACACATGTTCAATTTGAAAAGGCCCCAAAATTTTCATCACAAAAGAACAGCCCAAAAGTCCATCTCACAAAAAAAGAGCCTAAAAGCCTTCATAGAAAAGTTTTAAATATCCTTCACAAAAGGCCCCAAAATCCTTCACAAATAGCCATAAAAATCCTTCATAAAACCTCCGAAAAATCAACCATTCATTTCAACACTCATAAATAAAAGTGATTCAAAATTTTGTTTCTTCATTCATTTAAAAAAACATTTGTAAATCCAAGATCAATTCAAAAATAATTTAAAGTTTATAAATCCTTTCAAAAAACCATTTATTAACAATCATTTCTAAATACCACTTCTGAATTCAAAGATCATCTAATCCCAAAATCAATTCAAAAACTGTTTCAATCTTAAATCAAGTCAGAAAATCATTTCTAGGTTCCAAGATAATGTTCAAACATAATTTCCAAAAAAATCATTTATAACTTAAAAATTAATGTGGAAATTATTTTGAAATTCAAATTTCATTGAAAATCCAAATCATCTCAAAAGATTTCAAAGAAAATTCTTCTCAATATACAAAAAACATTTCTTAAACATTATAGAAAGTTCTTCTTCACATTGCTGAAAATTCTTCTTGAAATTTCAAAATTTTCCAAGACAAGATCAAGACAACCTTTACAAAAATTCTGAACATTTTCCTAAATCAAAACCACTTAGATTTCTTTGAAACATCTAACTCCCTTTTAATCGATCACGTTTTGGGTTAAATGTTTTAAAACCCGGGAGTTAGAGATGTTGTTAGGGTTTAATAAAGAACACCTCACTTAATGATGCTCCTCTACAAACTCGAATCTCTTCAACATAAATTCATTACCCCATCTTTTGAGCCTTGTCACTCACCCTCAATTAAGTGATCGGTTTTCGAGGGGTACATGGGTGATCTCTCAAGATCATCCACCTCTTCCAAATAACAAACAGATTTATGAGAGAGAGTTCTGAAAAACATATCCTCCAATGAATCGATCCACCACACCTCTTCAACCAAATCATGAATCCTCATAATCTCCTAACTTATCCCATTCATGAATCCTCCCTCCAATTTCAAAACAAATTTAAGCTCCAAAGCTACTCAAATGCACCATCGAACTTGGATATTTCAGCAAGCATGGGCGCTTCTATATGATTCGAACTTAGCAAAGTGTTAAGTCAAGTTCCTTAAGATTTTTACGATAGCAAACCATCATTGTGGTTTAATGTATTTGTCTAAGTGTTTCAGCAAATAAAGATTATTAGGATCGCTTGTGTGCAAGGTTACAAAGTGGGCTTTAGCTTTCTGACAAGTGCCCAACAGTTAAGCACCTATCCATGGTTGCTTCAAGCGAGGCTCAACGACAGACGACATAGAAACTCACTCAGAAATAAGCTAAATACAAATGTTAAAGTATGACACATTGTCCAGCATTCCTAACAACGACAACCTTCACAATTTGATATTTCAAGATCATATGTTCAGACGCATGGGAGACAAGGAAGAAGAAGACAAACAACAGTGTAGAAAAGCAGTTGTTCGCTTTCTTCTTTTTCTATTTTATCTTCTGAAAAGTGATTCTTGTTTGTGGTCCCCAATCTAGCGTGACAGGCTAAGCCACTAAGAAGTGTGGACTTCAGAGATCTCAACAACAATCTTTGGGATCCACTAATGAGAAGGAATCAACATTGGCTATAAAGATAAACCAGCTTCAAACAGAAGCGGGTGTGCTGAAGGGCCGATTTACGGAATTTGTGCTTAATATTTTCTAGAGAGCTCAGGCTTGTAACTTAACTTTGTGAGTCTTTTAAGTCCTGTAAAAGAGTGGTAGAAGTGAGCGAGTGGAAGGGAAACTAAACATGTTGTGTGTCAGTGTCAGCAATGGGTTGTTGTAGGCTAGTCGGGGACTGCTGGGAGACTAGAGACCGATAGGGATCGGTCTGGGTAGAAAGGCCTTGGTGAAGTCCTAAACTGTCTCAAGTCCATAGAAGGGGTGAGAGGGAGATTAAGTGAACTACTAATGTGTTAATTCTCAATCGAATAAGAGATTTCAGTTTAAAGTAGTTGAAGCCTTCTACTTCTATATCAATCCCAAGCTAACACTGCATTACACGTCCAGGGCCAGTCGGGGACATGTCGTAGAGTATAAATCAACCAACAAGTGGTATCAGAGCGGTTACTTCTGAAGAGCTAACCCTTCTGAGAGATCAATGGCGTACTCCATCGCATGCTGGCTTCCAATGAAGGTGCAACTCCCAACCGTCCACCACTTTTCAACGGAGAAAACTACACTCACTAGAAGAACAAGATTGAGTTCCACATCAGATCCGAAGATCCAAGAATCTGGTGAGTCATAAGTGTAGGAGACTACACTTACCGAGATGCTCAAGGTAATCCTCTCTCAGTTGATATCATGACGGATGACCAAGTGAAGAAGCTCATCTTCAACGCCAGAGCAGTGAAGCTACTTTATTGCTCACTACCCCTGGAGTAGTATTCTAAAATCCCTTCCCTCAAAACTGTCAAGGAGATATGGGAGACACTCAAGGTCACCTATGAAGGGAATCCTGAGATCAAGAAGATGAGGATTGAGCTGCTACTCACTCACTGGAACTGTTTAAGAAAGAAGAGAAGGAGATCATTTTCGAGATGCACACAAGGTTCACAAAGCTCACCAACGAGATGGTAGTCCTTGGGAGAGCTATACCAAACGAAGACCAGATCAGGAAATTCCTCGAATCACTTCCCGCCTCCTTCGACAACAAGGTCAATGTCATGCAAGAAGCGCATGACTATGTAAGATGTCAGTCGCTGACATGTTGCGGTCACTAATGGTGTTTGAGCTAAAGCTACATCAAAGAGAGAGCGAGATGACTAAAGGAGAAAGGCAAGGGGTTGGCGTTGCAGGTTGCTGAGGAGAGTGATTTGGGATCAGATGAGGATGAAGAAATGGTTTTTTATGCCAAGAGACATTTCAAAAGATGTTCAAGCAGCAATAACAGAAGAAGGGTGACTCTAGAGACTCTGGAGATCGACTAAAGAAAAGAGATAAATGCTTTAGGCGCTCCAAGAGAGGACACCACATCAGATACTGTCTGCAAAAGCCAATAGAGGCCAACGGCCGGTTCAAGAAGACTTCCATATCACACTTCACCAGAAAGAAAATTAAGGAAGCTCTGGTTGCCGCATAGGGAGGCACTTAGTCCAACAATGATAACCAGGACTCCGACAGCGAGCGATCAGGACACGAGAAGCCAACCTATGCGTTGAAAGAGCCTGTCTGGGGAAGGACTTGGACAATCCGTGTCTAGTCGTGGATGAAGAAGGCATCGAGGAGCCTGTCACGGAGCAGTCAAAGGAAGAAGAAGACCAAAACAAGGTAAACTATCTCATACTAAAAAAAAAATAGATAGATCTAAGTTACCTGGTCTTAGAAAATTTTCCAAATTTCTTGTTGATCAACTAGAATAGTATGATAGAGCGAATCTAGAGCTTGCTGAGAACAATGAGCGTCTTGTAAAACGTTTAGAAGATAAGTGTGTAGTAAACCTGAAAAAGGTCGTTAGGGAACTACGGGATAGTTACAATGCACTACTTTTGACTCATGAAAAACTGAAATCCAAGTTAGATGAATCCATAAAAAGTTTGACAAGAAAAAGAGAAACAACCAGAGAATGTTGATTATGGAGATCTTATTGTTGCACTTAATAAAGCTTAAACAGAACTGGTGATGTTGCAAGTCAAATATTCTAGGCTAGAAAGCGAGGCTAACCAAAAATACAATAGAAAGCCCACTTAGAGTGGTCGCCGACCTGTCGGGTAGCTGTCGAGAACTAGTCGACGAGGTTATGTTACCTCTACCGACATGCAGGTACACATGGGTCCCTAAACTTTCACATCGATCATTGAGTGCGGGCAAGAATGAGAGGATAATTTTTTTTTATCTTTTTACCTTCTCTCATTCAAACCCAAGTACAGAGTAAAATGCTCCTCTGATGAATAAAAGTTGTTTTTCTATGTTTTCATTAACATGCTCATGCTTTCTTCATGTTGGTATTTATTTTCAAGAGATTCAATTTGGCTAGTGTTAAAAAAAATTCTATGTTTGAATGCATTTTCAACTAACAAGAATGTTGTAGATAATTTTCATTAAGTCACTAAGTAGGGAGAAATTCACCAAGAATATCCATGATCGGGACATGAAATTCAAAGATTAAATTCGAGGTTCAAGATCTCATTATTGTTCGACAAGCAGGTTAGTGACTATGTCTTTCAGCTGTATTTGAGTATATGATGCTTGCACGATACGTGACCGACTATCGGGGCAGAGAAATTAAATTTTTTAGATTGGGATAAGGGAAAATCAAGACTTTAGTAAAATTCCATTCTAACGTTAGTATTTGGCTTCAACAGTTAGTGTCATTTCGCAGTCTAAAAGAGTAGTTGAAAACTAGTTGTTGCACTCTGTTAGCGCTCGTAGACGCATCAGAGACCGTTGCATGAGCTGTATAAAAGGAGTAGTGGTTTTCTACAAAACTCATCACTTACTTCTCAGCTTTCTAATCTTCTTGTGAGCTTTAAGCGTACTCTCTCTCTCTCTCTCTCTCTCTCTCTCTCACTCTCTCTAAAACTCTATGAGTTTCTATCTAAGCCAGAAAACATTAAATCCCTCTAGTTGCGAGCACCTCTTGCACCAAGTACTAAATTTCTAAAAAGAGTTTCGGCAATCACAATAGCTTCAACGATGAGCATCAGATCCTCCAAAGTTACCAAGAAGGTCGTTATCTACCCAACTCCGGTAGTGGAAGACACTCACTAAAAGTCTCGCTCCTCAAACAGTCGATGCTCCTACCACCGCAATCCCTAAGCAGTCAGCGAAAAGAGAATTTGCTGAAGTTGAAGGTGATGGACGAGGAAAAGAACCTCACAGGCTATGAGATGGCATACATAACCGCTCATATGCCCAAGGTAAACAACAAATTATAAGTACGAACTTCCACTTTCCTACCCTCAACCTCTTAGAGAACCCTCACAATACCTGTCACCGCACCATCTTTCACCTCTCCTACTCAACCCCTACTACATAAGCACAAACAGAAGTCAACCCCATCTCCGCCACAAAACTATCATTCACAAACCAAGGGTATCCCCACAAACCCATGCGAAAATAACACTAAAAAAACCGACCTCTGCTGGAAATCTGCTACCCACAGAAATACAAAACCAAAGACCTCAGCACACTAGTACAGAAATGGTCTATCGCAGCGCCCTACCGCAGCGGTTGTAAAAACAACCGCTGCGCTAGGGTCGTTTAAAAAAAAAACAACTCTATCGCAGCAGTTGTTAATAACAACCGCTGCGCTAGGGTCGTTTAAAAAAAAAAACTCTATCGCAGCGGTTCCTACTAAGAACCGCTGAGATAGGTCTTTTTTGCAGACCTATCTCAGCGGTTCTTAGTAGGAACCGCTGCGATAGAGCTTTTATTTCCCCCAAATCGCTCCAGTTCATCTTCTCCTCTCATTCTTTCTCTGTAATCGCGAGACGAGACGAAGAAGACGACGGCGTTCTCACGACGCTCTCGACGACTCTCGCGCGACTCCGCCCCACCGCCACTCCTTCCACTCTCGCCGTCCATCGCCGTCCCCGTCGCCGTCCGCAGAGTCCAGGTCGCAGGCGTCGTACGTGGTGCTGCGCGAACTCTAGGTTCGAATCCGATTTCTAACTTCGAAATTATGTTAATTATTGTCTTGTTGATTGAATAACTTGTTGTAATATAGTTATTGATTGTTAGTTTAGTTGTGTGTGCATAATTTGAATATAGATAGATTATTGAACAAGTATAAATAGTTGTGCATATAAGGTGTTCGATAAAATGCCTGAGTTGATATTTTGTTGTTTGTGCCCTCTGCATACAACCCAAAGTTGTAAAAAACGGTACGGGAAAATTGCGTCACAATTACAATGATGCTAGTGATAATGCATCCTTGTTTCTTCAGTAATATATTACTAGAGATTATTTTTGGAAAAAGCTACTAATGTTCGATAAGTAAGTTATGTATCAATATTTCTTCGCTGGACTTGACCTGAACATAATCAAAAACATGATATCAAGTTGGTCATTTAGGAGTCGCGTTGAAATGATCAGCCTGAAGACAACCGAGTACAAACATGTTTTGATCCTAAGATAATTATCTTATGTAGGTGACAAAGCTACTTTAATTAATTAGTTGCTTGGATTCTTTTCTTTGATTGTGAAAATATTTATATATATATATCTGTGTGTAGAAAAGGCCAAATCCAGCTATTTGATGGAGAGTCACAGCTTCTCGTCCTCCATGTCTAAACATTTTACAAAAATGAAATAAACAAGTACACTCGATAAAAAATATAGTTTGTTCCTGGCAATGTTTGTTAAAATAGGGAACTTTATTAAAAAGATATTTTTTATTAGTTTAATTTATAAGTTACTAATAAATCATCTTAATTAATTTTTAAAAAAATATACTTTATTAGTTAAGTTCATAGCTATAAGTTATCTTAATTAATTTTTATGGAATTTGCAGTGACTATATTTTACAGTCACCAATTCAGTCACACTCTCTAATCTCATTAAATTATATATGTATTTTATACGACCATAATGGAGACAAAAACGATGATACATTTTTTCCTCATATACGTGCTTAATATGATATGCTTAAGTAATGAGATTTTTTCTGCCCCCCCCCTATATTATTACCTTGCTTCACGCTGTCTACAGTAATTGGGGTGGTCTCTGTGTCTCTTTCTTCCTCATTGCTTCTGTTGTGCAGCATGAGCTGAAAGGTAATAATATCATCTATCTTTTTTCTCTTTTTTATTTTCTTAATATGATAATGCTTATAATAATGGATTTCTTGCCCCCCCTAATATTATTTCCTTGCTTCCCTGATGTCTGCAGTAATTGGGGTGGTCTGTACTTCTTCTTCCTTATTTATTCTGCTGTGAAGTAAGAGTGAAAAGGTAACATCTTCATCTATGTTTTCTCTTTGTTTGTTTAATTAATATTGCGAAAAGTGGTTGTGGTTAATATTGAGTGATTGCGAATGGTTGCTGCCAATTGTGGAATTTATTTGTCGTGGTAAATAAGATGTGGGTTAATGCTTAATGATAAGCATGGGATTAACACGATTACGCAAAGGTCATGCCGAATTTTTTCTAGAATCGTAATAGTCTTATTAATTAATTTTATTTGTTATTTGTGTATAACAATCTTTACTTTTCTTTGTCAGGTCTTCTGAATCTGCTATTGGATTGTACCAGTACTTTCCCAGCCCATCACCAAAGTAGTGTCCTAGCTTCCCCCTCTGTACAACCTTAAAACAAGTAAGTAATTAAACTTTTTTTTTGTTTTAATAATGCAATGATTTGTTGAAGTTAAATTAAATGTGTTAGAATTGTTAGAATAAGGCTAGATTAGTTACGTTGTGAAGTTAGAGTACTTAGGCTACGTTAGTTAGGTTGTAACCATAGAGTAGTGCTGAGTTTGGTTGCAACCGTACATCCAGTAGAAACATGCTCCATATATAAATGCAGACGAAACTGAAAGACAAATCAATAAAACATTTGTTTTGTTTTCACATATAGAATGGAGCGTGACTGGATGTACGGTTATCGAGGGGATAACTTTTGATGAGAAGCTGAAAGAATTTCTCAAAGCGGCAGTGCAACACAAGGACATAACAAAGGCGGACAAGATTTCATGTCCTTGTGTTGACTGTGGGGTCGTAAGGAAATATGAAGACATTGAGAAATTAGATTTCATCTTAAGTCCCGTGGATTCATGCCACATTACAGAAGATGGAATTTTCATGGAGAAACTGTTGCAGCTAGTGCTTCAACATCATCAAGTGCTCATGATCCACGTTACGCAAGTACCGCCCATACCTTCAATACCATCAATGAGTCGGTACCGTTAAGTGATTCAGGATTCGATGACAGCGTGACCACTCACCATGATGAACAAATGGATGAAATGTTAGGAGATGTTGCCGATACTTTTGTCGATAAGCGGAAGAGTATCAAAGATTGTTGGACGCATCAAAGACACCTTTGTACCCTTCATGCGTTAAATACACAAAATTGACTGTGTACTTAATTGTTCAACTTAAAGGGGAAATATGGAGTTGGTGACAAGTGTTTCACGTCATTTCTAGAGCTGATACATGATATGCTTCCTAAGAATGGTCTTCCTACATCCACCTACGAGGCAAAGAAATGGATGTGTCCAATGGGGGTTGAATATAAAAAGATTCATGCTTGCCCAAATAATTGTGTGCTTTATAGGGGTGAATACGAACATCTAGACAAGTGTCCTAATGTTGTTGTCCCAGTACAAGGACAAGGATGAGGATTCCTCCTTTCAGAAAAAAAATCGTCCAGTTAAATTATTGTGGTACTTGCCGATAATTCCTAGATTCAAACTGTTGTTTGCCACCCGAAAGATGCGAAGAACTTACGATGGCACGCGGAAGGTAGAAAAATTGATGAAAATTAAGACATCCTGCAGACGGACCTCAGTGGAGAAATATCACAGAAAATTCAAACAATTTTGGGGATGAGGATAGGAATCTGAGACTTGGATTGTGTACCGATGGATGAACCGTATGGCACGTTGAGCAGTCAGCACAGCACTTGGCCGGTGCTACTAGTGATCTATAATTTACCGTCATGGTTGTGCATGAAACGAAATACATTATGTTATCACTCCTAATTTCCGGTCCAAAGCAACCTGGTCATAACATTGACGTATATCTTGCACACTGATTGACGATCTGAAGTTGTTGTGGAATGAAGGGACAGTGGTATATGATGCTCATGCGAAAGAAAATTTCACACTGAAGGCGATGTTGTTCTGTACTGTTAACGACTTTTCTGCCTATGGGAACTTGTCAGGATACTCGGTGAAAGGATTCAAAGCGTGTCCGGTATGTGAGGATGACACATGTTCAGATCGTCTGAAGCACTGCGGCAAAAATGTTATGTGTCATCGACGGTTTCTTCCAGTAGACCATCCTTACCGTTCGAGAAAGCGAAAGCTGTTCAACAATGAGCCCGAGACTCGTGTGGCTCGTCTGCCTTTGAATTCAGAGGAAGTGTATGCAAAGGTAAAAGACATTGAAAATGTCTTTGGAAACACATCCAAGCCGCCGAAGAACATTTGGAAAAAATGTTCCACTTTTTGGGATCTGCCGTATGGCGGCATCTGCTGTTCGACATTGTTTGGATATCATGCACATTGTGAGAACGTCGGTGAGGCAGTGTGTGGTACTTTGCTCAACATACCCGGCAAGACGAAAGACGAATTGAAGGTGAGGAGAGATATGCAGAGTTGCGCATACGGAAAGAACTACACCCAATAGAGGATGAGAAGCGAACATATCTACCCTCTGCGTGTTATACCCTCTCTAAGAGTGAAAAATTAAGTTTTTGCAAGTGTTTGCACACATTGAAGGTACCATCTGGGTACTCTTCAAACTGGAAGAACCTAGTTTATATGAAGGATTTGAAACTGTTAGGCATGAAATCTCATGATTATCATGTGTTAATGTTGCATCTTCTTCCAGTTGCAATACGAGGGATATTACCAGAAAATGTCAGAAATGCTATAACTCGATTATGTTTCTTCTTCAATGCTGTCTGCTGCAAGGCAATTGACTCAGACACCCTCGATGATCTGCAACATGAAATTGTTGTGACAATATGCCAGCTTGAGATTTATTCCCCACCATCTTTCTTCGACATAATGGTGCATTTAGTAGTGCATATTGTCCGAGAGATCAAATATTGTGGTCCGGTTTACTTACGTTACATGTATCCTTTCGAACGATATATGGGGATTCTGAAGGGTAGAATGAAAAAAGATATAGACCAGAAGGCAGTATCATCGAAGCAACAGTGACTGAGGAAGTCACAGAATTCGTAACAAGTTATTTGAACGATGCAGAGTCAATTGGTATTCCCAAACCACGTCACCATGGTAGATTTGAGGGTAAAGGAGTTATTGGCAAAAAGGTTGTTCGTATCTCTCGTGATCTTATAATCAGGCACATTTGTTTGTACTACAAC
Organism: Limonium bicolor; assembly: GCA_023374045.1. Classification (NCBI taxonomy): domain Eukaryota; kingdom Viridiplantae; phylum Streptophyta; class Magnoliopsida; order Caryophyllales; family Plumbaginaceae; genus Limonium; species Limonium bicolor. Next base: position 131,931,686 of record CM041782.1, read on the forward strand.
ACCTTGAGGTTGTTGAACCCTACTCGATATTCACATTGCTGAGTTGAGTCGACAAAACCCTACCAAAAACCGTATCTGGCTTAAAAAGAACAAATCGAGTATTCGTCCAATGTTTAAGGAATATGTGTTTAAGCAAGCTTCATTGAACCCCGAAGATGTCAGTGAAGAAATCAGATGTCTAGCTGTTGGTTCTGGACAGATGTTGTATCGTTTGAAGGGTATGACATTAATGGATGCACCCACTACACTGCACGCCAAGATGCTAAATCAATACATCAGAACAGTGGGGTAAAATTGAAGCATCGGTGACTGAATATGGTCTAGGTACCCAGGTTTCCACCCAATGAGCAGTAGTAGTTGTATTATGGTGTGATAGAGGAATATGGGACTAAACTATCACATTGATTCGTTTCTATTGTTCCGCTGCAATTGGGTGGACAACCGACATGGACTCCAAAATGATAAAGGACTTATTTTGGTTGATTTCACGTGTTACAACTATAAGGAAGATCAGTTTGTGTTGGGTAAAGACTGTGACCAGGTCTTTTTTTGAAGACCAAAAGCTAGTAGATGGCATGTTGTTCTTCCCGGGAGAAGACCGGTGTTGTTTGAGGATGAAAACAACGACGATGATGATAATGAGATGATAGATGAACCTGTATCGTTGCATACAGGGTTGCATGATTCAACTGATGATTTACAAAATGATGATGTTCAGACCATCTACGCTCGATCAGACCATAATGAGGGGGTTTGGGTAGAAAACAGATCATGATATATGTTACTATGTCTAGGTAACACCATTGGTTTGAAAGTACATTATATAATTCGTATTTGTTGGTTTATTTTTGCAATTATACATCGTTCCATGAATTGTTTTATGTTATTTTTTGCAATTATACATCGTTCCATGAATATTGATCTAATGTGTGTGTGTTTTTTTCCTCAGTGGATGATGATCCTATTGATGATCCTATAGGACAGCTGCTCCTGACTGGGGATAGTAGACCGCAAAACGCACACACGAGGTGGTAAAAAGAAATCAAAGACCGAGCGTACACCACCCCAAGGAGACCGAGACAGCAGGTCCTTCACAGGAAGGACAGGAGATACAAGTTGCTCCTCCCCCACTCAAGAAACCCAAAAAACGAGGGGCAACCCGTGGGCTGAAAGCAAATAGAGGCCCCCCGACAAAGCCTTTGGAGTTCAATGAATTAATCAGCCACCGGTACATGAAAAATGATTACACTGCTCTAGCCAGGCATTTGGTGAGTACATATTTCAATATAAACCACAATGGAAGCAAGTGCCTCAGGCGTTGAAGGAGCAGATATTTGAGCGTCTGAAGGTATTTGTTACACTTAATAGTTTGTTTTTAGATTTATATAGTTATTTTTTTACACTAATCATTTTTTTTGTGCATATAGGACCGATTCTGTATAGATCCATCTCTGAAGGATGATGTGATGAAGGGGATTGCCACACAATTCAAAGACTTCAGATCTCTGCTCACGAGGCAGTACATTTACTGTGAGGAGCCCGCAGAGATAGAGGAGGCAGAAGGTGAAGATGTGGATGATCGGCGACCACCGTGGCAAAAATACGATGGTATTACTGAAGAGCAGTGGATGAGTTTGTTGCGAAGCGTCTGACCCCTGAGTTCAAGGTGAGTTAACAGTAGTAGTTGTCTTTTGTATGATAAATGTTAAAGTGTCCTTACAGTTCATTGGTTACTTCGTCTTTTTCATATATTATTTGCATAATTTTTTTTCATACTCATATGTAGGCTTACGTGAGAAACAACAACCAAATGCAAAAAAAAATCGTACCCCCATCACTGGGGAGTAAAGTGTTGCTCAGCGTGTGCCGCAGTGGGAAAGAGGGGTTGCTGCCAGTGGCTCGAATGTCAGCGAACGAAGGATGAAGGTTTGGGATTTAAGTGACGGAAGAACCTTCAATCCGGCGGCACCTGCTGAGTATGATGACGCCCGAGAGAGGTCATCAACCAATGGTAAGTGATTTTTAGTTTAAAAAATGTTTATTATATTTATAGAGTAAAATAGCAGTTAAATAACCGAAGAATCCTTATTGACTTATTAAACTCCATAACAGGAAGAGTTAAGCTCCAGATCACCCAGGGCTCTTGGCAGCCGTTAGGCAGGATGATCCACTTTCCCGCGCTCTCGGGAAGAAGGATCATCCGGGTCGTGCAGTAGGCTTTGGCGGTCATGTCGGTATACGCCAAGCCTTCGGGGAATCCTGGTCGAGACACGGTGCAGGAGGGAGCATTCATATGAGGAGCACTTACGCCAGAATGCGGAGCTCGAGCAGCGACTACGAAGTGAGTTTCAGCAGTCGATCGCTCAAGCTATGGAGATGATCCGATCTGAGAGGATGAGTCAGGAGGTTTCTAGACCGCCAGATCATGCCACAAGCATCAGAGCCCGCAGCAGTGCCTCCCAGTAGTGTTCACTCCGTCAACCCATTTCCATATTCATCTCTCAAGGTTAGAACAACATGTTAACTACAAATACAAAAAAAAAACAAATTATACAATTGTTTATCTGCATCTAAAATCTTTAATTTTGAAAATTTAGCAACCAATTGACTGCACATTGCTCCAAGTGATTGGCGTTGACGAAGTCGAAGTAGGGTGGGGAAAACTTTTCAAGTCTTGTGCTGGAGACACCGTGAGGAATACAGCGCTCCGAGAGTACCATGGCCGGGTGCTTGTTGAAGGTTACGCGCCTGCTTACGCGGATTGTCAGATACCGGTGCCCAGTGCAGACATATCCACCCTTCGTCAAGCTGAATCCAATGCAGTACAGTGGCCCTGTAGATTGATTAGGCTTGGGGAGCAGCAGGTAACCCCATGAAAAAACTTATTCTTTAACATATCCTAGAGTAGAAACATATACTTATTAAATTAATATATTAGGAACACATTCAATCAAATTCTGATAAGGCAAAAGGAAAGAGAGTTGTTGTTCCACCAGCTAATCCTTCGATGGCATCGCGACTAGAGTTGTGATGAGATCGAATTTGCTACAACCGGCGGTTCTGAATGCCTTACCCCCCATGCTGAAACTGTTACACTCCACACTACTGATGACGCCGCCAGGAAGAGATTCGGTTACAATGGAACCAAGACCGGATCTTTTTCACTACAGAGGCGCTCAGAGTTTTGAAATCTATCTTACTGATTTTGTGGAGTTGTTCACGAAGGATTGGTTGACTGCGTCGATTCTCAAATCGGCTTGCATGTGAGTAATTAGCAAATGTTGTACACATTTTACTCTGTATATTTGAAAATTAAATTCATAATATTTGTTTTTATATTGTGCAGGTTTATTGATGACAAGGCGGTCCAAGTACATGATAATAGTAGTTTCGGGTTCCTATGCCCTGACTACTGTTCCGAAGCTAATATGGGATCTGACCCCCAAGCGTTGGTCCAGTACTTGTCGAATGTGATACATGCGTGTGCAGTTACAGATAAATCTTACATCATGCTGCCTCTTCATCAAGGGTAAGAATTTTATCTAATGTTAAGTTAGTTTAAAAATTATGATATTTGTATTATGTAATTGATTGAATTAAGTTCTGCCTGTATTGTAATCTATGAACAGCCGACACTGGTCTTTGCTCGTTCTATGTATAAAAAGCCCAAGAGTCCTGCAGCTTGACTCAGCATCTCTGCGTCCCAAGAGGCCACTTATATATAACATGTTGATGAGGTGATGAATTTACTTAACTTGATTAATTATCAATTTTTAGTTATTTCTTAATCATCCAGTTGATAACTTTTACTTTTCTGTGCGTATGAATTCTAGTGCCTTTGTATCTGTAATGACGCAAGTCCGAGGAGAGAGACTTAAGAAGATTCCGTGGAATGTAGTCAAGGTATTTTTGTAGTCCTTATTCAAATTTTGTAATATGTTCATTAGATTTAAAATAGGAACAGTATTATAATTTATGTGTTAAATCGATTTTGAATATGTACGTATATACATGTGCAGTGTCCACAGCAGCCGGGAGGTTCGGAATGTGGCTACTATGTCATTCGGTTTATGAGTGACTTGATAGCGGGACCGAGACTCTTGCCAGAGAAGTCTCTAGACCTGGTAAGTAGCATTCTCGAAATTTTTGGTTTTGTAGATAATTTTTAACATTGATTCTTAAACTCAAAGTATTATTAGCAACTAATCATATTTCTTTTTGTGTTAATTCCAAGGCTTTTGAAGAGTTGGTAGACGGTTACAACGAAGGACATATAACCGAGGTGCTCAGAAGAATGGGCAGAATTCATGAGCGTTAATGTAGGTTGCATCTAGGGTTTGGTAGGATTGAGTAGGATGATTTTGAAATTCTCATGAAACAATTGTCGTTTCTGTAAAGATTTTGTTGATATTTGATTAATTTGGTGAAATTTGTAAATGTAAGTGGATTATTGCCCGTAGATAAGTTTTGGTGGCAATTTATATGGTGAAATGGTTATCTAATGCCCCACTGTGGTGGCATTGTTTATTGCTATATCTTCACAGGTTTGATTGATTTTGGGGTGTGGTGTGTGGTAGAATTGTAGGCTGAAGGGAAAAAAAAAAAAAAAAAAAAAAAAATAATAGCAGGTGTCTTAATAGAACCGCTGCGATAGGTGGTTTTTTTTTAAAAAAAAAGGTCTATCGCAGCGGTTCTTATTAACAACCGCTGCGATAGGTGTTTTTTTTTTAAAAAAAAAAGGTCTAACGCAGCGGTTCTAACTAACAACCGCTGCGATAGAGTACCTACCGCAGCGGTTCTACAACCGCTGCGGTAGAGTTTTCACCTAGCGCACGGCACCCATCGCAGCGGTTTTCAACCGCTGCCATAGGAACCAAACAACCGCTGCGGTAGGTCCTTTTCCTACTAGTGGCAACAGCGTCAACACCTTACCAACACCCCCTCTGTCGTAAGAGGAACGTCTCTAAAAGAGGTGTCATCAGAAATTCTTATCATGGGAACGATAGGCAAGGGAGATGAGGAAGAGGAAAGAAGTGTGGAAATCGGAGATGATAGTGCACATCAGACACTGGATGTAGCCTGAGCTGTTCAGGAGGCTTTTGAAACAAGTGGAGAAGAAGAAGAAGAAGAAGAAGGGGATGAAGATGAGGAATTGATGCCTTGGTAGAGGAGAAGTAGAAGGAAGAAGATAAAGGTGAGGAAGTCCAAGAAAAGTGCGAGGGAGACGGAGGGAGGAGAGAAAAGAGAAAAGAGGATCTGCAAGTCGACGAATCCGCGAGTGGTTCCTCACATATCGGGGAACGATTGGGAGGACCTCAGAGCAGTCCTCCAGCGGTCTCACGGTTATCAGCAAAGAAATTGACCAGGTAAGAAAGACGAAGGGGAAAAACAAGATGGTTGAGCCCGCTGAGGAGGAGATTGAGGCGCTGTTTGCTCAGAAGTGCTAGGACATCATCACCCTTACGAAGGAGGAAAGGGCTCGCCTCAAGAAGCTCAAGGCAAGCAAGTTGAAGCTAATCCGACCTCCAACATCGACAACAAATCCATCCATGTCTTACCCAGATAGTGGATGAGGGCTGGTGAGGGAGAATGGCCTAGGAAAGATAGTCGAGATCCTAGAATTCCAAGGATTGCTCCAGATGTTCTAGAGGACCGACCCCATCTACCAAGAGCTGTTCACGGAGCACATCTACCACATGGGACATCTCCAAGACCAAGACGGGGACATGTACCTGGTCTCCGAGTTCAGAAGAGATATGTGGTCATCCGAAAGAGCTGGAACTCCCATACCTTTGGGCTGGGGAACGAAGAGTTGATCGTCCCCAAGGAGACAACTTGGTTGGACCTCGGCAACAAAGTTGGGATGATGGTGGGAGACGCTGGGTTGAGAACCGGTTCAAAATTTTTCAGCCACAGCGTGTCTGAGAGCGACAGAATACTCCACTGTATCCTTGTCCACAACATATGAAATACCCCAAATCTAAAATATTATTTAATCATTATTTATTGGAATATAATCCAAATATAAATCATTTCACGTACGCATGCAAACCCATGCATGAAAACGTTACGTAAAAACAGTCGTTTCACCATAAACGCTAAAACGCCTTAAGAGCATATGGTCAAACATGACCTTGTATGACCCTCTAATATTCAAACTAAATGGTCAACAATTATATATGAATATACAAATATATTCCCTAAGCTATATTCAGTCAAATACGCAAAATGCTCGGGAGTGCTCACACCCGCTCCTTAAAGCACGAAAAGTCCGGAGGAGTGCCGCCGAGGTGACACGAACTCCTATAAAATTAATTCCTAGAGTTCCTAACACCATTATTTATCATTCTAAAGAGAACCCACGAAGTGGTTTCTCAAAATTCAGCAAAAACCAAAGGAGGATTTCTTAGCGCTCCTTTTGGCCCGGGAGTGTCCCGATGGCCCGTAAATTATGTCACGGGTTGATATAACCCCATATAACTCAATATAACATCTTAGTATATGTTTATTTACTATAATAAGTGTTTACAAACACTTGGAACTCATAAGAACAATTGGTTTCCCAAAATTTCCTTAGAGCACAAAAACACACCTTCGGGTGTCACGAAAATGCGTTTTACGCAATTACCTTGTAGTTTTGACATGCCACGAATTGGTAATCTTAAATGGGGTTAAAATGACCTTCTAAATAAGTTGGTGTGACTAGTCAAAAAGGCTCTCTATAGGGGCCGATTTAAGGACAAAAACTAGTATATAAATTGCATTAAAAATTATAAAAAGTATAGAACATGGTGACTCACCTTCCCATGTGTTATATTACTTAATGTCTAAGTATGTAGGTCTCATTTGACCATATAGCTGTCGAAATTATGCAGAAGAATAAGGCCATGTGAGCTAGGAAGAAAAACAAAATGTAAAAAGGCAAAAAGTAGATCTAGATTCCTTTTCTTTTGATTCTTATAATTCAATGACCTAACATGCTTGGTCTTAGCTCATTAATGCCGATCATCATGCTCCATTCAGTCCCTAAAATCGTCCATATACAAGAGAGGAAGAAGACAAGTTATAACATTGAAAAATCAAAGGAATATCCTTACCTTTTCTCACCTTGTCTTTTAGTTTGCATTATTTTGCTCCACCTTGCCATGTTCTCCATTATGGCCGATTTCAATGCTGGAAAGGAGGGCATTTATTGAGCCAATAACTCATTGAATAAACTAAGGAAAAGTATAGTCTTTTGACATTAAGAATTAAGAAAACAAAAATCAAATCCAAGTCACTCCTTCCTTGCATTTACGTGAGCTAGGTCTCACTTTCTTCCTTGCCCTCTTCATCCACGGTTTAGGTAAGCTCCCTCCTCTCTCTTCTAGCTTCATCTTCTTCCTTTGAAGCTCTTAAGTCCATTAATGGAGTTTTAACTTCTATCTTCATCTTTAAGGTAAATTCCTAGCATTTCTTGGCAAGTCTTGAAGCAAAACTCTTCCTAGCATAACAAGGTGTGTTCGGCTTCATTTAGTTCTCCAAGGAGATTGTCCAAACCAACATTAAACCAAGGAGCATCTCAAGGTAGGTTTTAAAGCTTGAAAATCCTTAAAGCACATTTTTATGTGTAACCAAGTTCTACCTCTTCTAAGTCTCTTTTCTTCTTCATTTTGATGAAGGGAAAAACTTGTTCTTCACCTACCTTAGGAGTGCCGAAATTATAAGGAGCAAAGTCTAAGGTAAAGTCTTATAAAACTACTTCCAAATCTACTTAAGATCTTTATTCAAGATCTAACTCCTAAACACCTTCACCTCTTGCATAAAACCGAAGAGGAGCATCAAGTTTACCTAGGAGAAGCTTGGAGATTCAAGAAGAAGTTCAAGCACTTAACCACCTTTGTTAAAGAAGTAAGTTTACTAGTAAATCCTTATATTATAAGCTTTGTTAAGCTTCTAAAAATTGTACAAAAATTATGTACACCTCTTAGGTATATTAATACCGAAACTATATGGTTTTATATGCCAAAAATATAACCTATAACATATAAGGAAAATATTTACCTTAAGACACATTTTTGTGTCACAAAGTTTATTTATGTTACATATAAATTAAGGCCGAAAGTTCAAGAGCAAAAGTACTCCATTTTGAGCTAAGAATTCATATAAGACATTACAATAATTTATACATGAGCTATATGACTCCTATGAATTTATTTATAATTACTTAGACATATAAATCCACTTTTAATAACATAAGGTCTCATTTAAAATATGGCCGAATGTTTACTTGATAAATAAGTTTTATGAGCTACTTAGGTATATAAAATTATATCATAAAGTTTGGTGAGTTAAAAATATTCTATTAGTGTCTAAATGACTAATTAATTAAGTTATGTGGATTAAATGTAATTTTTACAAGTTTAGTGTGCTTAATATAAAAACCGTGAGCTAAGGGCTGTTTGGTGTATGTATATAATATAATATAAGGTTAGGAATTAAGTTTAAGAATTTTAGATAATTTAAACAAGCTTGAAAATAACTTTTTATAAAGTTTTGGGCTATTATGTAATTTATAAAAGTTGTTATGAAAGTTTAGAATATAAAATGGGGCGAATTCATAATTAAGGAAATTATTAGGTTCGCTTTTGAATTTAGAAGAATTAAATACTTAAAACTATAGTTTATAAGTTATTAAATAACTATTATTAAGTTTTGGGGTGAAAATGTAATTAATGGGAAGTTCAATGACAAAGCCGAATTGTTTTGGGGTTAGTTTGGTAATTTAAGAATTTATATATTTATATTCAGCATTTATGGATATTTGGAGGATTTAGAGAGAAAGAATTTTGATTAAAGGAATTATGGAATTAGAACTATGGCTTATATAGTTATAAGGAATCTAAGGTAACCAATGAATATTATTAGGGTTAAAAGAAGAATAATAGAAACTATAAGAATTTTAATGTCCATGTATGACATATAATATAGTCAAGATATTACAAGTTGTTATATCACCTAGACAATTGGAATAAACAACAAATATAGTACATGAAAATAAATACATATATGTACATTAAAGGATTTATAAATAAATCAAAAAGGAATAACAAAACAGTTATACATAAAATCATGAGGTAAAAAGAAATAAGACCTCACATGAAATAACAAATACGAGGTTTGTTAAAGATTCAAAAGAATCATTATATAAGGGTAACATAAATTAACCCTCTCAGTTAATCCTATTCTAGGACTTTGTTTGACCAGACGTCGACCGGGAATTTACAAGTACAGTCTACGGTGAACGGTATGGGATTCTTGCAACCTGTTTTCTAACGGATTACACTGGCTTGTGTGCTATCTGTTGTTTGAAATAACGACCAAGATAATTAATGTAAACTGTTGTTTTACTCTTGCACACTGTGGTATTATTTTATGTGCGTGATTGTTGCTGACTACAACGTGTATGTCCCACGCATACAAACACTACTATACCAGTGGATTAAATACCTGCGTTTCAGTATACCGAGGACTTGTACTCAAGTCTCTCACTAACTTCACTTTATAACATACGTCATTATCCTAAACGTGATAATTGACAATACACATTGTGTTCTTGTTTAACGTCTTTATATGACACTTAACAATTAATACTTCGAGATTGAGGAGCCCAGTTGGATCTGGCCATGCATGCTACGGGAGTTTGTACCTGTCTCAGGTCGTCTCCTACTACGTCGCGACGGAACATTCAGTTGGGAGGAAGACTTTATTCCTTCCGGGATTCAAATGCCCTTCAGTTCGAGGAAGACTTTATTCCTCTAGTGGGTTCTTATTTCCCACGCCATTCAGTTCAGGGTTTAACTACGTTATCTCCTGGGGTTTTTATACCCAACCTTTCTTATAACGAGGTCACTATACCTCCACTATTTCAGATATTCAGTTATAACGGTTAGTCCCATTGTGTGGACCGACTATCAGTAAAGAATTTCAGTTCAGCTAACTCGACCTTCTGTGTCTTGTTCTATGTGACATTATTGTCCTTGTATGGATACTTGTTATTATCAGACTATGCTTGTTTACAGCTTTATAAAAATGAACTGCATGTATTCGACAAAGTAGTTGGTGTGGCCCGGTAGACGATGGGCTGCACGTTTCCATACCAGCATTGTTTGCTGAGCCCCTTTGGGGGCACCCCCATTTTTCAGGTACCTGAAGTTGAGGAGATCACCACACTGAGTGTAGGTGGGGTAGACCAAGCTTTGGGAGTCTACTATTAGTTATTTGTTTTATTTCAGTATTGTACTTTGAGTTTGATTCCTAGTATCTCGGGTTGTATCTGTATTCCAGACCGTGACACTTGAGGATTGTATTGGACTTAGCCTTGTTGGTCACAAGGGTGGCCAACGGCATTGTAATACCCCCGGTTGTTATATTTATTTCCGCTGCAGTTGTATTATATTTGGAGTGATCGCCGTTCAGTTTATGGATTTCGGGTTTGGGTATTACAAAAATGGTATCAGAGCGTAGTTACGCTCTGGATACAAGGATACACCGAGATTAGGATATCTAATACCTTAGGTTAAGGGTTGAGAGATAGTATTGAAAGGAGTTTAAGTTAGTTTTACTTAGACTACTATCCAAGACCAAGATAGTGACCTCAGTGTCTAATATACCTCAACATCCTGCAGATGTCAGGAAGAGGAGGACGACGTGGACAGGCCGATGAGGAGCATCCGTCAGGCTGGCAGACATTGCCACCTTAATTGCTCAGGCATTCGCACAGGCGGGGGTGGACAGCAGCAGCAGCTACCTCCACCACCACCACCCAGAGAGAGAGATTGGGTGAAGAGTTTGGCTGATCTAAGGCTAACTGCATCAAGGGGCAGACTGACCTGCTCACTTGGAGACCTACATCATGGAGATGGAGACAGCGTTCGAGACGCTTGCAGTCCCAGCTAGGGAAAAGTAAGACTTGCTGCCTTTTATCTGAAGGATGCAGCTAGAGTGGGTGGAACATGGTGAAAGCCGACCACCTGGATGACCAGCTTTTACTTGGGGACATTACACTGCACTACTTAGGGGCAAATACTACCCGGCCCACACCAGGATGGTGAAGACTGGGAGTTTGATGCATTGGAGCAGACGGGAAAGATGACCGTTGATGAGTATTATGCTAAGTTTACTTCACTACTCCGACTACTACCCGGCATAGGATACTCGGGACCAGGTGTTGGTCGACCGATTCTACGGGGGACTGAGCCCCCTCGACTTCAGTTTGGGATGGGACCAATCATCCCACCAGTTTGCAGGTAAAACAGGAAAGACATAAATCAGTTTGGAAATCTTATTACATACTATACCCCATCAGGGGAGAATTGGAGATTAATATCTTGAGATTTCAGGAATGCTACCATGCTGCTTCCGTAGTGGAGATCACTTGTAAGAGAGGGATGCTTTGAGCTCCAAAAGAGGAAGGACGGACCTGGTGGCGAAGATGCCAAGCAGGGGAACTCCAACAGAAGGAACAAACCTTATCAGAAGGGACAGGGGTCCTACCAGGGAAGGGGACCCAAACTACTGGGAACCCCCAGTCGGGAACCCACGGAGCAGCAACTACACAGAAAACTACCCATCTAAGGGTAGGACTCTAAGTTAAATTTGAGACTTTTGTGATTACTTCAGTACCTTTGGGATTATAATTGACCTTGATTGTGTTAGGTTCCGGACATGGCTCAAACACGGGCCAGAAGTATGTCTGCCGTTTCAACTGTAAGCAATGCGGAAAGGACCACCCCGGCGTTGACTGCCAAGGGGAGAAGTCATGTGCCGCTACTGTCAGATACTCGGGCATCGTGCCTTCGAGTGTATCCGGAACCCGGAGCAGAACTACCAACTACCGCCCGGAGCAAAGCCAAACAACCGGCCCTAAGAATGGAGCTAGCGATACTCGCCCTCCACCAACAAACCAGGCTCAGGGTATAAGGGCAAAGCCAGCATCGGGACCCGCCCTACATGTCATGGACCGCTCAGATGAGGCTGGTCCTTCTTCTAACCCAGGTATTTCTAAACCATGTGAACCGTTATTGAACAATGGATGTTGTGAATGAGTGCTTGCATGCCTGATTGCCTAATTGAAAAGGAAAGAATTAGTAAGACTCACTAGAAAAATTTGAAAACCACGTAGGAAGCTATAGATATGCTTTCCTATCCCCTCACCCCCCTCACCGCCCTCCTGGAAGAAAACATTATCAAAATACAAGAACCAGAAAACGAACAATGTAAGGTTATCCAACCAGGTTGATACTACTCAAAGGATACCTAACACCGGAGACACAAATTGCCATCATCAGAAGATGTCAAGAATTGGGAGCAGGACCAGGAGGGTTCTACACTCCAGAATTTCCAGGAGGATCAAAAATGAAGCTGAAAATGATGTGCTTAGGAAAAGGATTGGAATCCTTACTCAAAGACCTACCAGATACAAGAAATGGAGATGGAGCACAAGTGCCAAAAATCCCAGAAGAATTTTTACAAATTGTGGAACAAGCAGTTACTACCGCTCAGCAGATGGAAGAAGATCCAGTTCCCAACTTAAGGGCTGATCTATGTATCATCAACTTCTATGAAGAAGGAGGCCGTTTAGGGCTACACCAGGACAATGATGAAACAAAAGGGTCCCTTGAACAGGGGATACCAGTATTATCTTGTCTATTGGAGATGACGCAGAGTTCCTTTATTGCGAGCAGAAGCGTGTGGACCTTGCAAAGAAAATTATATTGAGTTCAGGAGATGTTTTAATAATGGGTGGAAAGTCAAGGTTGCTATACCATGGAATTAAAGATTAAGCTAAACACAGCACCTTCGACAGTGATAACCACTCACATGAGACCAGGAAGATTAAGTTTAACCTTTAGAAAGTACTAGTGTTTAATTGTTTTTGGACTTCAGAAAGGAGATAAATCTCATCAATGAAGCATTATTGTTTGTGAAAGTGAATGTCTTTGGACCCCATCATGTATCAAAGTACTTACTCAGATTCTGTTATTAGGTTGTGCTAAGGAGACGGAAGGTGCCTTAAGTATACTTACTGAGGAGGAGGCCCGCAAGGGCGGCTCGATTCTCACTGGTACCTTTCCGGTTAAGGGAGTGGATGCATTGTACTGTTCGACTCCGGAGCCTCACATACTTTCGTTTCGCCTACGCTTGCGGGGAAGTTGGGGCTAGACGCAGTAGAGTTACCTGATTTTAAGGTGGCACTCCCGTCTAAGGAGAAGATCAGTTGCACTCGTCTTTATAGAGGAGCCACTATCAGTATTAAGGAGGAGGAATTTTCTATTGACCTTATTGAGTTCAGAGGTTCTAGGATTCGACGTTATAGCCGGGATGGACTGGCTGGGGCGGCACAGAGCCGCATTCTTTGTGCAGAGCGCAGACTATTGCTTAAGAGCCCATCAGGAGTGACAGTATCCTACGTCAGAGCCCTAGGGCACCATCGATAAAAGTTATATCTGCTATGTCCATGTACACAGCACGTCAGGAAGCAGAAGGAGGTATATCTATGTTATGTTCAGAATGTAGAGCATGACCCTGATTTTGATCCAGCTATGCCAGTGGTGTCGGATTTTCCAGATATTTTTCCAAAGGAACTTCCAGGCTTACCGCCATCCAGAGAGGTAGAGTTCTCCATCGAATTACTACCAGGTACCGGTCCCATAGCTAAGGCACCGTACCGTATGGCACCAGCAGAGATGGCTGAGCTGAAAGAGCAGCGAAAGATTTATTGGACAAGGGATACATACGACCTAGCGTATCTCCTTGGGGAGCACCAGTCCTATTTGTGAAGAAGAAGGATGGAAGCCTTCGTTTATGTATTGATTACAGAGAGCTTAATGCAGTTTCGGTGAAGAACAAATATCCACTACCACGGATTGACGATTTATTTGATCAGCTGAGAGGAGCAAAAGTGTTTTCGAAGATCGATTTGAGATCAGGCTACCATCAAACCCATCAGGGAGCAAGACATAGAAAAGACAGCATTCAGAACTCGGTATGGCCACTATGAGTTTACAGTCATGCCTTTTGGCTTGTCAAATGCACCTGCAGTCTTCATGGATTTGATGAACAGATTATTCAGAGAGCATTTGGATAAGACCGTGGTTGTATTCATCGATGACATCCTAATCTACTCAAAGTCTAAAGAAGAGCAATGAGAGTCACCTTCGACATACACTTCAGATCTTAAGGGAGAACCAGCTTTATGCTAAGTTCTCCAAATGTGAGTTTTGGTTGGACAGAGTTTCCTTTTTAGGACATGTTATCTCTGATGCTGGGATCGCAGTGGATCCAGCAAAGATAGAAGCAGTTCGCACTTGGCCTAGGCCAAAGACAGTTACGGACATCAGGAGTTTCCTTGGTTTAGGCATATACTACAGAAGGTTTGTCAGAAGACTTCTCCAAAATAGCCAAACCTATGACCAGCTAAAATGAATAAGATGCACCTTTCACATGTACTACTGAATGTGAGACCTCATTCGAGCTTCTGAAGAATGCCTTGACATCAGCACCAGTTTTGACTATACCTGAAGGCACAGAGGGTTATGAAGTTTACTGTGATGCATCAGGTAGGGGATTAGGGTGTGTACTCATGCAGAATGGGAAGGTAGTCGCCTACGCTTCCCGACAGTTGAAGAAACATGAGGAAAACTATCCCACCATGACTTGGAGCTTGGAGCTATTGTTTTTGCCTTGAAGATCTGGCGCCACTACCTGTACGGTGTCCAGATGACCGTATATTCGGATCATAAGAGTTTGAAATATGTATTCACCCAGAAGGATTAACATGAGACAAAGAGATGGGTTGAATTTCTTGAAGGATTATGACATTGATTTGCAGTACAAGGAAGGGAAAGCTCATGTTGTAGCAGACGCATTGAGTCGACGAGCATATTCTCTTAATGCCATTGTGCTAGCTCGAGTCTTATGGACGACATACGCAGAGCACAGCAGAGTGATCAGCGAATGATGGAGATCAGTCAGAAGTTGACTGACGGTACATTTGAGGGTGGAAAGTATGAGTTCCAGTTACATGATGATGGACTCATCAGATTGAAGGGAATTGTGTATTCCCAGAGACAGCACAGATATAAGGAGCATATTCTTCGAGAGTCCCACACTTCTACCACATCTGTCCATCCAGGACTTCTAAGATGTACAAAGATCTAAAGAGGTATTTCTGGTGGAGTGGTATGAAGGGCGACGTGACAGAGTATGTGATTCGATGTCTCACTTGTCAGAAAGTGAAATTCGAACATAGACGACCTGGAGGTATGGTACAGTCTATGCCAGTTCCAGAGTGGAAGTTTTATGATATCTCCGTGGACTTCGTGGTGGGACTACCACCTACGAGAGGAGGCCTAAACATGATTTGGGTTGTTGTGACCGACTGACTAAGTTGCTAGGTTTATTCCGATGAGGATACTGGAATGCCAAAGTTAGCAGAGCTATTTGAGAAAGAGATTATCAGACATCATGGAGTTCCAAGACTATGTTTCAGATCGAGATACTAGATTTCTCTTTCACGATACTGGCGAGCTACTCGCGAGGCACTTGGCACTGAATTAAAGCTTAGCACAGCATTTCATCCTCAGACAGATGGTCAGTCAGAGAGGACTATTCAGACCTTAGAGGACATGCTACGAGCATGTGCCTTGGACTTTCAGGGCAGCTGGATAGATAGATTACATCTCATCGAGTTTGCTTACAATAACAGTTATCACACTAGTAGAAAAAAGACTTAAAATGACGCCCTTTAAACCACGGTTGTACAAAAACCCGTCGTTTAAACATTATAGACCACGGTTCCAGGACGAATCGTCGTTTATCTTGCACGCCTCATCAGATAAATGACGGTTTCATGAAGAACCGCGTCGTTAAAATTACACCGTTTAGAAGAAAAAACGACGGTTCCGACGAAACCGTCGTATAAAGTCTTTATAACCACGGTTCTTAATGAACCGTCGTTTTATATTAAGCTCCAAAAATTTAAAACCACGGTTGTTACTAAAACCGTCGTTTATTGTTATCGCCGCATAGCCTTTAAACGACGGTTCTTTAACTAACCGTCGTTTAAAAGTATTTTACTAATACCGGCCCCGCCCCATTTTCTTCTTCCTCCCGACTTCTCTCTCGATTTCCTGTTGCGATTTCGTCTTCCCCGTCGACCCAGCCACCTCCGCCGTCGCCACTGGTGCTAGCCCCTGTCGCCGTCGCCGTCGACTTCTCCTCCGCCGCCCTATTCGATCTTCCCCCAGCCCTAGCTCGACATCGTCGTCTTCCCGCGGCGCCAGACTCCATTAAAGCCGTCTTCCCCCACCGAGAGAGCCTCGATAAGTTTCTCTTCAGTAAGTTCACAATTCCTGTTCAATTTGCTTTCCTTACTAGTTTTCTTCAATTTCCCTTCATCTTGTTCAGTCTTCTGGTGGCATTAAGTTTAGAATTCCAACAATTTTCTGGTCCAATACGTCAGATATCTCTAACTGAGTATATGAACTAAAAGACAGATAGAAAGAGGAGAATGCAGAGCCAAGACTTCAGTTTTTACAGTTTCTGGTTTCAGTGTGATTTCAATTCTGTAGCTTTAGCAAGTTGTTCTGAGTTGGTTGGAGTATAAGCCTTGACAGTAATACTTAGCTACGTGAATGAATAAGGTGGGAGAAAACTTAGGGTCAAACTCATGGACAAGAAAGAGAGAAATAATAGGGTACTTCAGTTTTTCATACTTTCTGTTTTGCTGCAGTTTCACGCCTCTGTATAAGCAGGTTTACGAGGGTTATTAGAGTGGATTGGCTTGATTCTTGGTTTTAAAACCTTGCTAGAATACTTAACTAAGTGGGTGAAAAACCTGGGGGAAAAAATGTAAAGTCAGACTGGTGAGCAAACATAAGAGAATAGAAGAAAGAATAGCGGATTGTATTACTTCAGTTTTATAGTTTTTCTAAAAACGTGAACTCTGTATAACTAAGTTATCGAGAACTTATAAGGGGTTGCATTGGGATGTTAATGATCCTAAAACATTACCAACATACTTAAGCCAGTCTATGAGTATGTAGGGGGAAAGCCTATTTAACATTTTATCTTTTGGTGAGTGTAAACCACTACTAGAGCTTCCTATAGGAAATTCATGTAATTATCGTAGATTCTGTTTATTATCATTATCTGAATTTCAGATTGATTCCTAGAATGTTTAGTGTTCTTGTCTTTCAACTTGGTTGTTCTGCTTCTAGCTAAGGCTGCTATTAAAATGTGAAAGACTTTATATATTGGAAGATGATTAGATGCTGTCTCTGGAATATTAGTGTTACTTGTGGATTTGATATCGATAAGCTAAATTATTAATTTGGTTATGGTCTTCAATTATTGTTCAGTTCTACCTAACAATGGATATCAATTAAAAAAATGTAGAAACAAAAACTGATACGCATAATAGCTCAGATCAGCCCTGGCTGTTGATCTCACTAATTAATAAATAATAATACAGTGATGACAGATAATGACCTAGTCTAATGTCCTATTGGAACTGCCCTCCTTCAGTTGAGGATCTTTTTGTTGCTTAAATTAAGTTTCAACCACACTGTGATGATCAGAAATGCCTAATTTTGTTTCTGTATTATATGTCACGTAATTCCATCGAGGCTCTCTCTGGGGATGTACTCATAGACAAGAAGTTTATCTTCCCCCATGTGAGAGTTTCTATGTTTTCTGGGCTTGAGCTCTGACTTTGTGCTAAAGATTAGGATGATATAATATGGATTATCAGCTCTGTATAAAGCCTAATATTTCTGTTGCTGTAACGGGAACTATTCAGCAGTTTTCACCAACTAAATTATGCCATTTTGCCTCTCTTGTTGCGCTGTAATCAGCCCTGCATTATGTGTAATGCTTCAGTTTAAACACACTATAAAAGCCACAATATGGACACAGTCGAAACCATGTTTGATTAGTTATTTTTTTTTCTTCGATTGTGAGTTGCTATGGAGCTTGACAAAGTTTAGCATCAGATTTTCTGCATAACAATGAATAAGTTCAGCAGTTTAAAGCCTCAAAAACGTGCTGTTATCGCTTCTATTTGCTGTTAGTTATACCATATTGTGGGCAGTTTACTTGTGTACTGGTTGTGTTATATCACAACGAGAGTGTGGAGTCTGTTGCAATACGCAAAGGTCATGCCCAATTTTTTCCAGAATTAAACTTTATTCTCTATTTTATTGGATAGGTATTACTACGGTGAAAAATTCCTCTTCCATCCCATTTCCGAGTTGACCATCACTACTCACTAGGTTGTATTTTAAGAATGATTCAAAAACATGGTTTGTTCAAAATTTTTGTTGTTCAATTATTCATGTTTTTTAATTATAACCTTATCATAATATCATTAGGTGTACTGCATCACGTTCTTCTTCCTCTACCTCCCGCCAGCTGACCATCAGTACTCATCAGGTTGGTATTTTAATGTTTCAAATTTATTCTTGTTTTCTATTAAAGAATGGAAAATTAATTCAAAATTTATTCGCTTGTTCAATTATTCTTGTTTTCTTGCACAATACCATTTTTAATTTTTTATAACTTTTATGATGAACTTATCATTTCTTGATTGAAGTCACAGTCTTGAATTTCTGATCGAGGCCGGTTGTCGCTCACCTCTAACTCTGCCACTGCAACCACGGTCTACCTTGCGGCTGCTCTGACCCACGGTATTATTCTGGCCTAGCGCTAGCAATTAATTTCCAGAATTTAACCTGATTTAATTTCATTGAATTTAACCTTCTTCATAATAACCTTATTCTAATGTTAAGCAGTTAAGCAGACCACGCTCAATATTCAAGAATTAACCTTATTCTTTTCAATATTGGATAGGTGTGATTACACTTGGAACTCATTCAGCTGTCTCCCTCCCATCCTATGTCGTTAGTTGACCATCACTGCTCATCAGGTTAGTATTTAAAAATGTTTCAACACGATGCTTTTTTGACATATTCTTGTTTGCTTATTTTTTAGTCATGTTTTTTATTTGAAATATTAAAAAATCAAACCGTTCTCTGTGATGATGATGCTTAAGTTGTTAGTGCGTTTTGTTTGTTGAGAAATCACTTGAACCTTGATTGCTGCTTTGTGTTTGCTTTTGCGTAAAAAAAGTGTGGAGTATCTAAAAAAAAGTAAAGGTCATGCCAAATTTTTTCCAGAATTTAACCTGATTCGAATTTCATTTCACATAATATAACCTTCTTATCATAATTACTACAGTTTCAATTTTTTTCATTTTTGCACAATATCAGTGTTGATTGTTTTAATAACTTTTAAGATTAACTTATCTTTTATTGATTGATGTCGCAGTCTTAAATATTTCCGACGACCCCCGGTTGCTTAACTACTCACTACCCTCTGCCACCGGCTTGCCTGATCAGAACCCACGGTAGTAACCTAGCTTGTTGCTAAAAATTTCTTTTTTGTTTTGCCAACTAACTAACATCTTGAAAGTTGATTTGTATGCCAAAATTAATTTTTCCAGAATTTAACTTTATTCTAATTTCATCGGTTAGGTTTTACTACGTACGGTTGAACTATCTCCCTTCAATCCTTTTTGTGAGTAGATCATCACTACTCACCAGGTTAGTAGACCATGGTTTGTTCCAGTTATGTTCGTTTGTTTAATATGTTCAATTATTCAAGTTTTTATAAAATTTAAACCTTATTCTAAATTCATTGAATAGGTGTTATATAGTACGCGCAAGAGCATTTGCCTACTTCTCCTTCTTCTGTGCTGTTCGCGCTAGCTGACCATCCAGTACTCATCAGGTTGGTATTTAAAATGTTTCAATTTATTTTTGTTTTTCTATTAAACAATGGAAAATAAATTCAAACATAGAATTACCTGTCTGAGATTTACCTGGTGTAGAGGTATGTCTTAGATAGTCCCTGTTGGCTGTACTGTCCAATGACTTTGATCTCACCATCTAGGTTGTGAATAGTTAATAATATACAGTAGTTCAGTGATAATTTCAGCAGCATTACCCTAGTGTTCTTCTAGTGTACATATATATATGTGAATTGAAACGATTCATATATATATATCTACACTAGGAGAACTGTAGGGTAATGCTGCCGAAATTATCACTGAACTACTGTATATTATTAACTTGTTCCTAGGTGAGATCTTAGGTGATTGGATAGGTTAGGTTGTTAAATCTGTAAATAAAAAAAGAGGAGATCAATGGAAAGAGTTCACGACATCTGGTGTGTGTTGAAAAAGGAGATGGAGCGCTCAGTGATGTACAGTGACAGATTGGACATCAAGTTCCTACAAGGGGTCAATAAATTTTGCAAAGTCCTTGTTGACAATCTTAAACCAAGGGATAAGGGATATATTCGATGTCCTTGTGTCGATTGCAAGAACGACTTCAAATACCGAGGTGTGGACAAGATTAAGGATCATCTGATTCGCAGAGGGTTTACAGAAGACTATGAAGCCATAACAATACTGCATGGTCAACATTCAGTACAAGTGTTTGAATGTGCTGATAACGTCGTTGCCGAACAATCAGATATGGATGCTTCACACGATTTTGGGGATACTCAAGATGATTCACTAGGTAGTGATTCAGATGATCAGGAGGACCTTAATGCAATGATGGAAGACGTTGAACAACATTTTTCCAACAAACCCAAAACATTCGAAAACCTGATGCAAGCATCAAAGGAACCGTTGTACAGTGGATGTGAAACGCAAACACAAACAAATTGAGCGTTGTCCTAAAACTATTCAATCTGAAGGCAAGACATGGATGGAGTGATGTCAGCTTTACAGATCTTTTACAACTGCTGAAGGATGTACTACCAAAGGACAATGTGATACCCACAACAACTTATGAAGCAAAGAAGTAATGTGTACCTATTCGGTTGCCGATGGAGGTAGACAATGTAACTAATTTTGAATATCAAAGGTCCGACCACAATGAAGGATTGTGGATTGAACGATGAAATGTTTATTTGTAAGTTTGGTTGACAATATTATACTATTTCATTTTTGTCATGTTTCAATATTTGATTCAGTATATATGTGCGTATTAACCTTGTTAATTGTTGATTGTTTTTCAGATTGGATCCTGACGATAGAGTCGAAGAGGACTTAATGTTGGGGTTGGATGATATTGACGATGACGTCCCTACTGAAGAACCACCAGCTGCATCTACTTCGGAGAACCCTCGAAAGGGGCGTGGACCGACCCGTGGGTTGAAAGAGAAGAACAATACTCCCATCGATTTGTTCTGGGACAAGTACCTCCGACATTCTGGTGGGTCGAAGCAGCAGTTTGCTTCTTATTTGGGATTGATGGTAAAATCCCATTGCTCGATTAATAAGGATTGGAAGTATCAAGAAAAGGCAGACAAAGACATCATGTGGCAGATGTTGCAGAAGAAATACAAAGTCGCGGATGAACTTCGGAAGAAGATTGAATCACTTCTAGCGACATCGCTGCGACAATTCAAGCATCGGTTGGTAGGTTGGATTAACAAACGGGCTCCAAGAAGTCACCGCCGTGGGTAGTGTATGACGGTATGATCACGGAGGAGGAATGGAAGATATTCTACGACCATCGCCAGACTGAAGAGTTTAAGGTACTTTTACAATTATTCTTTTTAATTATTTAAGGAATAAAATTATGCAACATTTTTATTATGTATAACTTACAAATATACAAATTTTGTAACAGAAACGTCAAGAACAAGCGAGACGTATCGGGCGAAGAATATCTACAAGCACTACATGGGGCGAGCTGGATACACGGGGCGGTTGGGTTGGAGAAGTGGGAAGAGCGAGGGCTTACTGACGAAAAATAATGAAGACGGCACTCAGTCAGTTATTGATCATGTTGACGATGCAAGCAGGGTGCAGACATTTATGCTGGGTCGCATGAAGAAAAATGACGAGGGAGTATATGTGTTCCCGCAGAGCGAGACTGCTGAGTTGGCGTCCAAGATTGTAAGTATATATATTTTAAAGTTGTTGTTTACTAATTAGTAAGTTCATTTCTAATATTTTTGTTAATTTAAAATAGTCTGGCTCTACTGAGCGATGGGAGATGGTTCCCGTCCCTCCGTCTCAGGATGATCCACTGAATACGGCCTTGGGCAAAAGGATCATCCAGGGCGAGTGCGGGGGCTTGGAGGGAAGTTCGCCAAAAAGACGTGTTTTCTACGTCTCGATCGAGAGTACCGCAGGCTGAAATGATAGAGAGGATGGTGGATGAACGGGTGCACGACCGGTTGGCGGAGTCGGAAAGACGTCACGCTGAGGAGCTCAGACGTCACGCTGAGGAGCGTCAAGCCTCGAAGCCCGAGGAGGCCTGCGAAGACTTGAGGCTTAGTATTGGGCCAGGTGCATGCTCCTACACCGACACCTACTCCTACACCGGTGTCTGCTCCTACTGCGACGACGGATACATCGATAGTGGTCGCCTCTCTACACCGACACCTACTCCTACCCCGGTGTCTGCTCCTACCACGACGCCGGATACTGTCGATGATCCTACACACGACGTCTGCTCCTACCACGACGGCGGATACTCCGATGGTCGATCACCCTGCACCTTCTTCTCCTACCAGAGACACATTTCCTTATCAAAACCTTCTGGTTTGTTCTTTTTTCCTCCTTAGTTATTTTAACATTACTTTTAAAACAATCTAATTTTATTAGCTTTCTTACTGTTGTTGAGTTGATGTAGGTGGCTAAATCATGTCGTCTGTTTCAAGTGTTGGATGGTGGGACTGTGCATGTTGCATTCGGTCGGGTTTTACAGACCGGACCGAACACTTTAGTACATTTCAAGGTTATCCCACCTCTGCACGCTCGTGTGATGGTAGACGACGTGTGTGCGAGGTCATGAGGACTCTCCACTACCGTTGGAGTGGAATCAGTGGAGTAAAATATGTGAAGCAAAATCTTCAGTTGTTCCATGGCCATATTCTCTCATTGATGTCAGTGACAAGGTAAACTATTTACATGCTTACTGTTCAGTTTTTAACTTGACTTGACTGATATGTTAATTATTTATTTTTTGAATACTATTTGATTGATAAGGAATTAAAACCGGTTAAGAAGAGGAAAGTGGATAAGGGGAAGGAAGTTGTGAAATCAAATGAGGAGAGTCAGAGTGTGAGAAAGGAAGTGGTCAAACCTTTCGATATGACTCCTAGGAGAGCCGCCATTCTGACACCCAGTATCTGAAGAAGTTGACAGACAAACAAAAATGCTGTATGACTTTTTCATGACGAAGCCACAGGCTGTCACCAATTTCAACATGAAAGTGTCTAAGCATGTTTTCCACTCCTCCGAGCCCATAGATCTGATGATTACTGTGAGCGATTTAAGAGAATTTTTGATGGGAGACCTGCTTAACATCTCTGTGATTCAGGCCTATTGTGTGTAAGTATCTTTTAAATTATTAAATTATCTTTCATTTTTTTAAATCTATTTAACATATCTTATGAAAAAATGTTGTTTAGGTGCTTGACTACTAGACTGATATCGAACAAGAGATTATCTGCCATCTCTTTCTTGTGCCCGCAATGGATGTCAGCAAGTCAGGCCGCATTGGATGCGCAAGGATGTGCACAGCACGTGAGGGAGGGACTTGGTTCTGCGATTCAAAGAAGAAGCAAATATTTGCTGATCCCATATCATCAGATGTAAGTACACACAATAACTGGAATTTTTTGCTTTCTAATTGTGATAATTAAAAATATTGTTCGACAAAACATTCTTTGTTTTATCTGTGGCAGCAATCATTGGATGTTGATGGTGTTGTGTATCGACAATCATGCTTGTTGATACTAGACCCATTGGGCGGCCCTGATGACCTTCGAGAGATCGCTATAGAGAAATATTTGAAGGAGTGAGTATTCAAAATTTTAATGCATTCTTATTTATTTTAAGTTTGTCCTACATTATTGACAATAAATGACTTCATTTTAAAATGCTGTATTTATGCAGGGGCCATAAGCTTGGTTTAAGTGATGCAAACAAACCATTCTCCATCTTGGACTTCCACTACATACGTGTAAGTAATCATTTGATTTATACATTTTGTATTAAAGTTAAATGTTTAATGTTTTGATATGCCTAAAGTTGGTAATCCATGGACGTTGTTGATGACAGTGTCCTCAACAACGTGATTCACGAAGCTGTGGCTATTATGTGATGAGGTACATGTTCGAAATTGTACAAAATATTGACACACTTACTGATGATGACAAGGTAACCATACCAATCAAAGTTTTAGTTAAAGTTATTGCATTTTAAATAAAATTGTGTACTAACGACGATCAGTTTCTTTTTATGGACAGATTGTTTCGTTCTACTCAAAAGCAGGGAGGACGTACTGCAAAGGGGATCTGGACTTTGTAAGAGATCATTTATCTCAGTTTTGGTGTAAAAATTACTTGAGCCATTCTTAGATCTTATATATCCTACTGTAGTAAAACTTAGACTTTGGTTTTTGCTGAGAAGCAACGTAGACTCTCAAATTGCAAAGTTCAACGTCTCAAACTTTGTAAAGTTTTAGTTAAAGTTATTTGAAAGTTTTGTTTGCAATTCATTTTCAATGTTTCTATATTCAAACTGCAACTTGGTTTATATATGGTCATATAGTGTGGTTCGTTATCAAAGGGCAATACCAGTTGGATGCCCTGTACAGGTTGTACATACGATGGTAAATTGGGTTGTTGGAAAATATATGTGGTAGAGGCTAAAAAAAAAAAAAAAACTAAAAAAAATAATAATTATAATACCACGGTTCACCCAAAACCGTGGTTTAAAACTCACTGGATGAGGAGTATAAACCACGGTTTAGCAAAAAACCGTCGTATAAAGAATACATTATACCACGGTTATTGATATAACCGTCGTATAAAACAGGTATATACCACGGTTTCCCTGCGAACCGTGGTATAAAGTCCTCTGATCCAGCGACAAAATACACTTTAAACGACGGTTTTTTAGAACCGTGGTTTATAATCATACTTTTAAACGACGGTTTTAAACCGTGGTTTATTGCAATTTTCTGATATACCACGCGTGTAAAACCACGGTTTATAACCGTGGTATATATGTAAAATAACCGTGGTAAAAAACATTTTCTGCACTAGTGTCACGCCTCTATAAGATGTCACCTTTCAGGCTTTATATGGCAGACCGTGCCGCACACCTTCGTGCTGGACGAGTCTAGTGAGACCGTCATCATTGGGCCTGAGTACTTGGAGCAAGTCCAGGCAGAAGTTCAGCAGATCAGAAACAATATGAAAGCAGCACAGGACAGACAGAAATCATATGCTGATGAGAGGCGACGAGACCTTGAGTTCGCAGTTGGCGACCAGGTATTTCTACGAGTTTCACCCATGAAGGGTGTGTATTCAGATTTGGTCAGAAGGGCAAGCTAAGCCCGAAATTTGTAGGACCCTACGCTATCATAGAGCGGGTGGGCCTAGTGGCATATCGACTTGATTTGCCAGCCGAGTTGGGCAAAGTACACAATGTTTTTCACGTGTCTCAGCTTAAGAAATACATGCCTCATCCTTCTCATGTTCTACAACCAGAGACACTCTCTTTAGAACCAACAATGCGGTATGTGGAAACACCGCAACGAATCTTAGACAGAAAGACACGAGATACTCGAAACAAATCAGTGAGTCTCGTAAAAGTTCTTTGGTCAAACCACGATGTGGAAGAGGCCACATGGGAACTAGAAGCTGATATGCGAGCGAAGTTTCCCTCATTATTTACCGACTAGGCACTTTAGTCTAGGGTACGGGGGCGTACCCCTTCTTTTTGGGGGGTAGAGCCTTTTTCACTTTTGAGTTTAGTGTGCACTTTGTTGCACCTTTGTGCATTGCATTTGTTGCTTTTGTGCATTTCAGTTGTTGCACTTTTGTGCATTTCAGTTGTTGCACTTTTGTGCATTTCAGTGACACCTTGTCTTGTATGTGTTCTTGTGTAACACTGTGTTTAAATGTACCTTATACTTCTACTAGATGGGTGTACCTTGTTACACTACATAAAAGTTTATGTGCACTACTCTGCACTATCAGACATGAAAAGTGACTATGTTATTCTATACACTATAGTCCCAAGTATTCCTGTTGTGTTTGATGTACACTGTGAACTTAGGGATATAGAGACTTGGGACTTGATCCCTAAAAACTAGATTGAGTTGTGGATACCTAGTGGAACTTGATTCCCCTACAACCTTACAATTTAGATATGAGACTTCGGGGCGAAGTCCTTTTTAAGGGGGTAGATTGAAATACCCCAAATCTAAATAATATTATTTAATCATTATTTATTGGAATATAATCCAAATATAAATCATTTCACGTACGCATGCAAACCCATGCATGAAAACGTTACGTAAAAACAGTCGTTTCACCATAAACGCTAAAACGCCTTAAGAGCATATGGTCAAACATGACCTTGTATGACCCTCTAATATTCAAACTAAATGGTCATACAATTATTATATGAATATACAAAATATTCCCTAAGCTATATTCAGTCAAATACGCAAAATGCTCGGGAGTGCTCACACCCGCTCCTTAAAGCACGAAAAGTCCGGAGGAGTGCCGAGGTGGCACGAACTCCTATAAAATTAATTCCTAGAGTTCCTACACCATTATTTATCATTCTAAAGAGAACCCACGAAGTGGTTTCTCAAAATTCAGCAAAAACCAAAGGAGGATTTCTTAGCGCTCCTTTTGGCCGGGAGTGTCCCGATGGCCCGTAAATTATGTCACGGGTTGATATAACCCCATATAACTCAATATAACATCTTAGTATAGTTTATTTACTATAATAAGTGTTTACAAACACTTGGAACTCATAAGAAACAATTGGTTCCCAAAATTTCCTTAGAGCACAAAAACACACCTTCGGGTGTCACGAAATGCGTTTTACGCAATTACCTTGTAGTTTTTGACATGCCACGAATTGGTAATCTTAATGGGGTTAAAATGACCTTCTAAATAAGTTGGGTGACTAGTCAACAAGGCTCTCTATAGGGGCCGATTTTAAGGACAAAAACTAGTATATAAATTGCATTAAAAATTTATAAAAAGTATAGAACATGGTGACTCACCTTCCCATGTGTTATATTACTAATGTCTAAGTATGTAGGTCTCATTTGACCATATAGCTGTCGAAATTATGCAGAAGAATAAGGCCATGTGAGCTAGGAAGAACAAAAATGTAAAAAGGCAAAAAGTAGATCTAGATTCCTTTTCTTTTGATTCTTATAATTCAATGACCTAACATGCTTGTTCTTAGCTCATTAATGCCGATCATCATGCTCCATTCAGTCCCTAAATCGTCCATATACAAGAGAGGAAGAAGACAAGTTATAACATTGAAAAATCAAAGGAATATCCTTACCTTTTCTCACCTTGTCTTTTAGTTTGCATTATTTTGCTCCACCTTGCCATGTTCTCCATTATGGCCGATTCAATGCTGCTGGAAAGGAGGGCATTTATTGAGCCAATAACTCATTGAATAAACTAAGGAAAAGTATAGTCTTTTGACATTAAGAATAAGAAAAACAAAAATCAAATCCAAGTCACTCCTTCCTTGCATTTACGTGAGCTAGGTCTCACTTTCTTCCTTGCCCTCTTCATCCACGGTTTAGTAAGCTCCCTCCTCTCTCTTCTAGCTTCATCTTCTTCCTTTGAAGCTCTTAAGTCCATTAATGGAGTTTTAACTTCTATCTCATCTTTAAGGTAATTCCTAGCATTTCTTGGCAAGTCTTGAAGCAAAACTCTTCCTAGCATAACAAGGTGTGTTCGGCTTCATTTAGTTCTCCAAGGAGATTGTCCAAACCAACATTAAACCAAGGAGCATCTCAAGGTAGGTTTTAAAGCTTGAAAATCCTTAAGCACATTTTTATGTGTAACCAAGTTATACCTCTTCTAAGTCTCTTTTCTCTTCATTTTGATGAAGGGAAAAACTTGTTCTTCACCTACCTTAGGAGTGCCGAAATTATAAGGAGCAAAGTCTAAGGTAAAGTCTTATAAAACTACTTCCAATCTACTTAAGATCTTATTCAAGATCTAACTCCTAAACACCTTCACCTCTTGCATAAAACCGAAGAGGAGCATCAAGTTTACCTAGGAGAAAGCTTGGAGATTCAAGAAGAAGTTCAAGCACTTAACCACCTTTGTTAAAAGAAGTAAGTTTACTAAGTAAATCCTTATATTATAAGCTTTGTTAAGCTTCTAAAAATTGTACAAAAATTATGTACACCTCTTAGGTATATTAATACCGAAACTATATGGTTTTATATGCCAAAAATATAACCTATAAACATATAAGGAAAATATTTACCTTAAGACACATTTTTGTGTCACAAAGTTTATTTATGTTACATATCTAAATTAAGGCCGAAAGTTCAAGAGCAAAAGTACTCCATTTTGAGCTAAGAATTCATATAAGACATTACAATAATTTATACATGAGCTATATGACTCCTATGAATTTATTTATAATTACTTAGACATATAAATCACTTTTATATAACATAAGGTCTCATTTAAATTATGGCCGAATGTTCTACTTGATAAATAAGTTTTAATGAGCTACTTAGGTATATAAATTTATATCATAAAGTTTGGTGAGTTAAAAATATTCTATTAGTGTCTAAATGACTAATTAATTAAGTTATGTGGATTAAATGTAATTTTTACAAAGTTTAGTGTGCTTAAATAAAAACCGTGAGCTAAGGGGCTGTTTGGTGTAATTAAATAAAATAAGGTTAGGATTAAGTTTAAGAATTTTAGATAATTAAACAAGCTTTGAAAATAACTTTTTATAAGTTTTGGGCTATTATGTAATTATAAAAGTTGTTATGAAAGTTTAGAATATAAAATGGGGCGAATTCATAATTAAGGAAATTATTAGGTTCGCTTTTGAATTTTAGAAGAATTAATACTTAAAACTATAGTTTATAATTATTAAATAACTATTATTAAGTTTTGGGGGTGAAAATGTAATTAATGGGAAGTTCAATGACAAAGCCGAATTGTTTTGGGTTAGTTTGGTAATTTAAGATTTATATATTTATATTCAGCATTTATGGATATTTGGAGGATTTAGAAGAAAGAATTTTGATTAAAAGGATTATGGAATTAGAACTATGGCTTATATAGTTATAAGAATCTAAAGGTAACCAATGAATATTATTTAGGGTTAAAAGAAGAATAATAGAAACTATAAGAATTTTAATGTCCATGTATGACATATAAAATATAGTCAAGATATTACAAGTTGTTTATCACCTAGACAATTGGAATAAACAACAAAATATAGTACATGAAAATATAAATACATATATGTACATTAAAGGATTTTATAATAAATCAAAAAGAATAACAAAACAGTTATACATAAAATCATGAGGTAATTAAAAGAAATAAGACCTCACATGAAATAACAAATACGAGGTTTGTTAAAGATTCAAAAGAATCATTATATAAGGGTAACATAAATTAACCCTCTCAGTTAATCTATTTAGGACTTTGTTTGACCAGACGTCGACCGGGAATTTACAAGTACAGTCTACGGTGAACGGTATGGGATTCTTGCAACCTGTTTTCTAACGGATTACACTGGCTTGTGTGCTATCTGTTTTTGAAATAACGACCAAGATAATTAATGTAAACTGTTGTTTTACTCTTGCACACTGTGGTATTATTTTTATGTGCGTGATTGTTGCTGACTACAACGTGTATGCCCACGCATACAAACACTACTATACCAGTGGATTAAATACCTGCGTTTCAGTATACCGAGGACTTGTACTCAAGTCTCTCACTAACTTCACTTATAACATACGTCATTATCCTAAACGTGATAATTGACAATACACATTGTGTTCTTGTTTAACGTCTTTATATGACACTTAACAATTATATACTTCGAGATTGAGGAGCCCAGTTGGATCTGGCCATGCATGCTACGGGAGTTGTACCTGTCTCAGGTCGTCTCCTACTACGTCGCGACGGAACATTCAGTTGGGAGGAGACTTTATCCTTCCGGGATTCAAATGCCTTCAGTTCGAGGAAGACTTTATTCCTCTAGGGGGTTCTTATTTCCCACGCCATTCAGTTCGGGTTTAACTACGTTATCTCCTGGGGTTTTATACCCAACCTTTCTTATAACGAGGTCACTATACCTCCACTATTTCAGATATTCAGTTATAACGGTCAGTCCCTTGTGTGGACCGACTATCAGTAAAGAATTTCAGTTCAGCTAACTCGACCTTCTGGTCTTGTTCTATGTGACATTATTGTCCTTGTATGGATACTTGTTATTATCAGACTATGCTTGTTTACAGCTTTTAAAAATGAACTGCATGTATCGACAAAGTAGTTGGTGTGGCCCGGTAGACGATGGGCTGCACGTTTCCATACCAGCATTGTTTGCTGAGCCCCTTTGGGGGCACCCCCATTTTTCAGGTACCTGAAGTTGAGGAGATCACCACACTGAGTGTAGGTGGGTAGACCAAGCTTGGGAGTCTACTATTAGTTATTTGTTTTATTTCAGTATTGTACTTTTGAGTTTGATTCCTAGTATCTCGGGTTGTATCTGTATTCCAGACCGTGACACTTGAGGATTGTATTGGACTTAGCCTTGTTGGTCACAAGGGGGCCAACGGCAATGTAATACCGCCAGGTGTTATATTTATTTCCGCTGCAGTTGTTATTATATTTGGGAGGTGATCGCCGTTCAGTTTATTGGATTTCGGGTTGGGGTATTACAACATAGCACCGCGCACACAAAGGAAACACATTGTCAACGTAAGGGATATTGGCTGCTATACGCTCTCAAGATGCGTCAAAAGATCGATCTCCCAAGGATGATCCTGCTCACATTCCACGAGAGCAGGACTGTTAACCAAGGAATGGTCATGAAGGGATCATCACCCAGGCCCTGGTGGCGACAGGGTTGGACCTCTCAGTCCTCTAACCTATCCAATATCGGTCTAAGACAAGGTTGGGCCAGAGATGCTGAACAAGATGGGCATCAAGACAAGTAGCAAAAAGCTCAGGCTATTGTCAAAGTTGCGAAGAGCAGTGAAGCCTCGTTCGCCAGCAAGGCAACGCCCCACGAGCGGTAAAAGAAGAGGAAGATACCTGCACTACCGGTGCCTGAGCTAGCGGTCGCCGAAGCATCAGAATAATGAGGAACAAGGGTGCTAGTGCTAGACAAATAGTAAAAACCTTAGAGGCCATTACAGCCTATCAAAAGAGAAACATGTAAAAGATCTGGCCAACATGATTTTGCAAATACACCTACCCTGGTGTTCTACGCCTCTTAGAGGCTTGAGAGACCACTGCGAGAGCCCCTAGTGCTAGGATAGAACTTTTTAATCTCTTGATCTTGTAAATCGAATCACTTATCAATTAATGCACTATTCTCCTCAATACTTGTAAAAGTTCATATCTTTTGACTAGCTCACTCCTCATTTTGTTGGATGGTAAAGAGGGAAAGTAGAATCCTTACTTTGAATTGCTTATCCCTACAAAAATGACTAAGTGTTTTTCATCTTGCAACCACTCACTAAACTCAAGGGGAATCCTTCTTAGGGGAATCTTCTTCTGGAGTTAAGACTTTCAAACTTAAACATGGTTTTAAAAACACTTAGCTAGATTGATTTTCTTGTTTATCGGATTGGTTGCCATCATCAAAAAGGGGGAAACTGTTAAGTCAAGTTCCATAAGATTTTGATGATAGTAAACCATCCTTGAGGTTTAATGTATTTGTTTAAGTGTTTCAGCAAATAAAGATTATCAAGATTGTTGTATGCAAGGTTACAAAGCGGGTTCTACCTTTTGGACTGGTGCCAAACAGTCGGGCACCTATCCGCGATCGCTCCAAGCGAGGCTCAACGACAGACGACAGAGACACTCACTCAGAAATAAAGCTAAATACAATTTTTGAAGTCAGACACATTGTCCTGCATGTTTAACAACGTAAACCTGCATAATTTGATCTTCCAAGATCAAATGTTCAGACGCATGGGAGACAAGGAAGAAGAAGACAAGCGACAGGGCAGAAAAAGCAGCTACCGCTTTCTGTTTTTTCTGTTTCGCCTTCTAAAAAGTGATTCTTGTCTGAGGTCCCCAATATGGCACGACAGGCTAAGCCACTAAGAAGTGCGGACTTTAGAGATCACAACAACAAGCTTTGGGATCCACTAATGAGAAGGAATTAACATTGGCTATAAAGATAAACCATCTTCAAATGGAAGCAGGTGTGCTGAAAGACCGATTTGCTGAAATTGTGCTTAATATTTTCTAGAGATCTTAGGCGTGTAACTTAGAGTTTTCAGTTTCCTTTGTGGGTCTTTTAAGTCCTGTAAAAAAAGCGGTAATAGTGAGCGAGTGGAAGGGAAACTAAAACACACTGTGTGTCAGTGTTAGCAAGGGGTTGTTGTAGGCTAGTCGGGGAGCAGTCGGGGACTGCTGGTAGACTAGAGACCGATAGGGATCGGTCGGGGTAGAAAGGGCATGGTGAAGCCCTATACTGTCCCAAGTTCGTAGGAGGGGCAAGAGGGAGATTTAATGAATTACTAGTGTGTTAATTCTCAATCGAATAAGAGATTTCAGTTTAAAGTACTTGAAGCCTTCTACTTCTATATCAATCCCAAGCTAACCCGCAAGACACGACCAGGACATGTCGAGGAGTACTAATCGACCAACACTGTAACACCCCAACTACAACACCATACTGAACAACATTTAGCAGCGGAATTACAACTCAACACTTAACTTAATCCATGGGTGTTACACACCGTTAGCCACCCACGTGGCTAACAAGGCTAATACATACATAGTGTACCGGTCTGATGGACAAGATTACCGAGCACTACACTTTACATTACCAACCGTTACAAACTGAAATACATACATTTATATTACAACTGTACCGAGTCTATACTTTCAGCTACCGATTATCAAACTTCGGTTTACATCCCTTACAACTACATAAACAACCTAATAACTATCCAAGTATAAACAGTTACCCCGTCCTACTCTCGAACGGCTTCCAGCTCCATTGTACCTGAAAAGTATGGGGGCCCCCCAAAGGGGGTCAGCACCTTTGCTGGTATGGTAATCGAGCAGCCCGCGTGCTACCGGGCCACGCACAACTAATTGTCGAGTGAGCATGCAGTTTATTTTATTAAAGCATGCAAGAAAACAATATACACATAACATGCTTATAAGCACACACAATTAACCAATGGGTTACAACCGGTAAAGTCAACACATCATCACTTGTGAGATTATGTACACTTTGCTTAAGGTGTGTCGGATTAGATATGGGTCCGCACACCAACACACATAACATTACATAGATGTGTCGGTATTAATATAGACCCGAGCACACCAATACACATAACATTACATAGATGTGTCGGTATTAATATAGACCTGAGCACACCAATACACATAACATTACATAGATGTGTCGGTAATAATATAGACCCAATCACACATACACAATTTCCCCCTAGCTCCAAATAATAGTGAGGTAGGTAAGCCTTGGTTAAGCTTGTGGGTGGTTATAATCCAAGGAAGGAAAACAACCTTAACATAACAGTATTTCCCCTAGCCCCGAATAATAATGAGGTAGGTAAGCCTTGGTTAAGCTTGTGGGTGGTTGTAATCCAAGATGGAAAAACAACCTTAACATAACAGAGTGGGAGTTAATTCAATATATACATCAACTCCCAAACAACACGCGCGACCGGAACGACCGGATTCCTCACCCCCCATAATATATACATATTAGTTAAAAGTTCCTTTATGGAACTTATCACATCCATTCACCATTTGGTGTTACAAGCTTGGTTAGTCACACACAATGGAGGTAACATCCCATTCGACAAACATGGACAACGACATTCGTTAAACAACGATATATATTAAACAAAGGCAACACACAACACACAACTATAATATACAACTAACGCACGGATAGCCGTAGTTAGAACGTTCCCGTAGGTTGGGACGTTTAATCCGAGTACCGATTTCTTATGTGATCCTAGAGTCAGTTAGCTACGGTTTAACACATAATTAAGGTTAAACGGTATCGGAATCATTTGCGCCACATTAATGAATTACTGTAAACTCATTTCATGCTTTATCTTGCAAGGTGGCAAACATACAGAAAAACACATAGGCATACAAGCCGGTGTAACCCGGTAGGACACAGGTTGCAAGAAAACCATACCTTACACCATGGGTTCTCTCTACCGTGTTCCCGAGGATTCGCTCCAACGCGTCAGCTCATGCTCCCCGAGTAGTTTCCAAACAACTGGTATTATTTCAAATGTTTTTATCAACATCAAAGTCCTACGGTATGTAAATTTCTGTTACTCCCGTACTTAACCCGTTGTCCCGTTATTTTTAACTTACTTATGTGATTTAAGTTCACAACTTACACATTCACTCTCACACTTGTTTATACTTCCAATGGCCTTTAAAACTCACCAAACAAGGCCTAATCAACATCTAAAACCATTACCATTCACTTCCCCATCATAACAACACTTAAAATTACATTCTAGACACTTTTTAGACTGGTTCGGGTTTGTGTCCGGGGTTACAAACCCGGACCAATCCCGAAAATAAACTTCTGCCATGTTTTTGCCTTGGTCCAAGTTTGTGTACTTGGATACAAACCCGGACCACTTGTAAAAATAAGTTTCTGGGACGTTTTTGAGGTGGTCCGGGTTTGTGTACTTGTTTACAAACCCGGACCATGTCTGTAGGTCTTAAAATTGACCGTTTTTGACTAGTTTTCAACCCCTAATTCACATCTAATCATTCCTTATTCTCTCCACATGTTTTCTACATGTTAAA
Organism: Limonium bicolor; assembly: GCA_023374045.1. Taxonomy (NCBI): domain Eukaryota; kingdom Viridiplantae; phylum Streptophyta; class Magnoliopsida; order Caryophyllales; family Plumbaginaceae; genus Limonium; species Limonium bicolor. The sequence continues at coordinate 131,966,627 of CM041782.1, forward strand.
ACACCTTAAAACATGCTCTAAACCTCTTCACATCATTGGTCAAACTCACCATTTAATCCTTGTCCATTTCTACAATTTTTTCCATTCCCTCTGTTGCATTATGCACAACAGTGCATTTAAAACCTCTTTTGATGTTTCATATCCTTTCACCAACCTTACCACATTACTTAGTGACCACTCCAAATCACTTCTAGTCAAATGCATTCTCTAAAGCCCAAGTCCAACTCTTTTTTCACAAGTTAAACACCATAGTTCATTACTAGCAAAATTCATGACTTTCCTCTACCTTTATGTTACAGTTTTTGCATCTGTCCTCCTAACTCCCATTCTCTAGTTCTTGGTGAGTTTATTCGACTCATTAAAACTTCTATTTTCTCCCAAGCACACATAGGTTCACCAACCTCCCAGCATCACCTCAACACTCGGTTTCCTACCGAAAATTCGCCATAACACCCGGCTACTTCTCTAACATTAACCAAAACTCATTTCTTCACATAATTCATCCTATATCTAGCCAACCGCATGGGTTCTACCAGCACACATACAAATCCATCAATACTCATCAAATTCTCCAAATGCAACACAATACATAAATCATAAAGTGCATAGCCCTTAGGCTCTTAAATCAAACATTAACTCACAAATGCATCAAACACTAACACAACCCTTTCTCATCTCAAATATTCACACTCCACTACATGTTGGGGTTCATTATTTAATTTAACCCTTCCCAAAATTTTAAAACATTAAGTTAGGCTCCACGGTAAATTGTTTACCTTATATTCACAAGCCATTTCTTTGCAATTATTTTCTCCTCTTCTCCACTTGCTCTTTCCTTTCCTCTTGTCCTTGTTTCAGAACCGGTCCAGTGGGGGTTTAATCGCTCGAACTAGCCAGCCTAAGGACAACCACACAACTCAATATCTAACTCTCAAGTTAACCTAGAATTTGAAGAGAATTCTTGGAGTTTTAAAAAGGAATATTACCTTATAACTTCTAGTTGAAGTCTTGAGCACTTATGTAGCAAAACTCTAACCCTTGTGAGGTCAAAAAACCGGCTGGTACAAAATGAAGAGGGAGCTCACGTTGGGGTTTTTGGAAAATCAAGGGAAGATTAGAAAAGAGGGATTTTTGAACTCATTTCTTACCTTAAACAACAAGGGTATTGTTCTAGATCATGATGGAACCTTGAAACCTTCAATCCAAGCTTTTCCCATGGAGGTCAAATGTGAGCTTTCCAGATTTTGAAAGGAGGGAAATGTTCCCCAAGTCGAGAGGAATTCAACAGTACTATTTTTGTGGAGTTTGGATCTCATTTGGACTTTCAAAATTGAAGAAGAAGAGAGGAGTTGAGAAGGGAAATGGGAATCACCATCGTTACAGAGAAAGGAAGAAGAAGAGGGCTCTGGTGAGGAGGGGGGGAAAAACGTGAGTGAAGGAGTAGAATAGAGGAGAGAGGTAGTAAAAGTCTACTTTGTACTATTCCCCTCTCTACTTTATTTTTTTTGTCCTTTAGTGACTTATAAGACATTAATTAATTAAGGGCTTATGAGAGGGAGGTGTTACTCTTATTAAAACCGGCCCCACTATAATAATGTCCCGGGGCGGTTTTCGACTTTTTACAAAAGACGCCTGTTAATTTACCCGGTTTAGCACTATTCACTAACCGGGCCCGTTTTTCGGATTTTTCTCGTTTCTTAAATTTTAATGGTTCTTAAGCTCCCATTAATGTTTGATTATAGTTATATAATCAACCATAATTTTTGCGGGGTCGTTTGACTATATAAAGTCACGTTTTTCGGGTTTTCTCGAAAAAACGCGTTTTAAGACTCCGTTAGCGTTTTAACGCATTATATGGATCCGTTTTCTTCCGGAAATTTTCCCACATGTTCTTAGTGTGTAATTAAGGTATACAAATATATTTATACCCTAGTGACGGTTATATGCCTCCTAAAATAATTAAATACGCATTTTCACGTTTGTGACTTTTACGCATTTTCTTTTTCTTTTGGTTTTTTTATTTCTTCACCAATGATCTTAAGGACTAAATTAGCCTTAGAAAATCTTAATTACATAATTAATTAACATATTAAGGTTTGGGGTATTTCAATCTACCCCCCTTAAAAGAACTTCGTCCTCGAAGTTCACAATTTCCCTCATATCCTTTAATCAGAACTCTGGGATTACTTGCAAGATACAACTTCCATACTAAAACACACGTTTACATAACAACCTCAGAATAACAGTTCGGGTAACATATCCACATCCATACATGACATACTTACATAATAACCTCGGACTCAACGGTCCGGGTAACATAACAACATTTAGACTCATAGGTCTAGATAATATTTATGACACATATCACACAACATGTCTTAGCATGTATAACAAACAGAAATACCTTTTCCATCTCTTCATGGGCTCGGTCCTAAGACTACAGGACGTTACAGTCCTCGAGTCCCATGTCGAGTACATATACACTGTGATCCCGCAGAACCCGGTCACGATGGACACCTTCTGGTCCCCGTTCCTTTGGGAGATCAAAACAACCGCATACATTTTTAAATATACTTCTCATGTCACCGGTCCGAAGACAAAGGCTCATACGTCCTCAGCTCGTGAGCAAGTAATACGAAAATATTCTTTATGGGGTTAAGTGGAATGAAATCCTTTTTTGGAAAGTACTAATTGAAAATCCTTTTTACAAGGTCAAGTAAAGAAATCCTTCCTTTGAAATACCATTTAAGAATTTTGGAAATATTTATTGAAGTCTTGAAAGTACCAATTGAAAGTTTGAAAACACCAATTTAAAATTCTTTTTGAAAACGCAATACAACTCCAAGTCCAATTTGTGTTATTGCATCTTGTTCTTAACGTGATTATTTGTGACCACTTATAGGGAGCTTCGAGAGTTGTCCAACCCTGATGTGATCAGCATCAGTGTTGAACTATCTTTCCACCCCAATTTGTGTTCGGTTTCCCTTGATCGCATGCAAATCAAGTTCCACCTCCCACGTCAATTTCAAACAACAACTAATTCAAACATTTACCTTTTTCTATCTTCCAATCCTTCTAGTCATAATCATTACATCTCCAAGGGATGGAACTCCGTCCATCAATTATCTCCATTCGCTTTTAATCAAGTTACCTAGGGAATTTAATTCTCACTAGGTTCTATGTCGGTGTCATAACTCTTCATAAACCACAATACTGTATATATATACTTTTATTAAAATACAATACACTGTTTTACATTTAGTATTATATGAACATACATGGTCGGGGTTTTAGTTCCCCGGGAGTTTCTTCTTACTCCCTTACACTTGTACTCTTACACATAACAGTTAACAAGGTATATACATTTATCACAATGGTATTCGCATCTTCTGTGCGCAATTACCACAATTAAACCATGAATGAATGCGCATGTTCATATTACATATGCACCAATCATCAAAACAAATTATTTTGTGCTCTGCACAATATAGTTCATGTACACTTGTACGTTAAAACACACTAAGTAGTTTTAGGCTCTACCCCCCCTTAAAAGGGATTACGCCCACGTAATCAATCGCTGAACTTTGATTTAAAATGTTTGCCGCCGTGAAGTGTCTTAACTTCCACGCGGTCTGTTATACAATGCGTTCTGGTTAGAGGATCTTAACCATATTGGCGGTTTAGTCCCTAAACCAAGAATTCTCATTGGAGCTTATTTAACTCATAATCGGTTTCGATTCTGGCCTGTCACGCTTCTAGGCATTGATAATTAGCCATTTACTCATATTCACTATGCACGCTCCACATTTGAATCACTGGCCTCTGCTGCGCAACTCTGATAACTTAGAGCTTAGTTTGCTCCATTCGTTATTCTTAATGTATTGTACATCTCCGATTCATCACCTTTATCTTGTGAATTACGGTTTCTCAACTGACGCATGGTATCTCTTACCGTGCGCTAATTCGGTGAGTTGCAAACTTCCATCCACTGTTCAGATAACTTACTGCATATGCAGCTGTGTAAGTTCGTGATCATTTACTTAGTTCCATCCGACTTATTGTCGGTTGAGGTTGAGTTACTACTTAATATGTAGTGCTCCCTCGGTTATTTCCAACACTTAAAGTATATTCCATACCGGTATTTGGTATTTAGTGTTACTGTAGTCACTTATTCCTATTCATGCCTCCACACTTGGTGCTGTACAGTATTCCTTCATTTGTACGACCACACTTGGTTCTTTCCAAACTACCACCACAATTAACATTCTCCCAAATTCCTAGCTATCCCACTCGATCATTACTGCGCAAGTGCAATACCAAAACACTCAGTCGTACAGAGTGCAGAGGCGTAAACTCTTGGCAGTAAATCTCTTATGAGATTGCAATAGGAATGAACATTGTTTCCTTGTTGCTCGGTCTGTCTACCATCTTTATTCATCAACTCCATGTTATTGTGTGATTTATTCACATGTATTGGTCGCTTGTTGCGCACCATGTTCTTACTTCTGGTACAACACTAACTTACATGACATCCACCTTCATATTAGTTTTCGCACATGTACTTCCATCATTCGTATTATGGTTCGTCATTTTTTTTGATGACTACTGAACACCTATTCTTCGAGTCTTTATGCTCCTTGAGCGTTGTTCACTTTACACTTAGCATCACACACCTATGGTGGTTGCTATTAAACTTACTACTCTTCCGGTCTCCACAATTGGTAAACGCTTCTATTCGTATTAATGTCTGATTGAAATCATTCTCGGGTAATGACAAGAATATGGTCAATCCTTAACATATTTCCTTGAACTTGGTTCACATAACTACCGCTCCCGCGGTTTCACCATGTCGAGAGGTATCCCCACTTTATAGCAGTGGTTCGTCCTCCGCTCTATTCACCTGTACAACATAAACTTCCGTAATCAATTAAATTTGCATAACACATTAGGTCTGTGGCTCAAATGCTTTATTGCCTTGAGCTTTGCTCATTATAGGCCGTTCACACAAATTTTACTTCTCCGTACACCATCACATGGTTTAGAGGTTGTATTGGGCTCCTTGACAAGGTCGTTGCATCCTGCTTCCTTATATGAGATGCCCCTTAAGAATGTCTGTCTACCTCCTGACGACTTATGTTTAAACTGGGTATTAGCTTCAACTCCTGTGTTCCTATCACGACATTTCGTTCGACAATTGTTGACCCAAACACCCTTCAGGACAGCTCCGGGGTGTACTAGGTTATGCCATTACATCTGGCTTGTACTTGTGGGTATGTTTAGTTAACTACATCGCTTGTGTACTTTACTGGGTTTACTATCCTCTTCTGTGAAGATCGATATTTCCTGGTAGTCTAGGTGATCATTCCGGGAGTTTATTTTATCCCGTCCGTTGCACATTAACGTGTCCATATTAGGTATTGGTCTTACTATGTATAGACTGGTATTTGTTCCAGCTATCATGTTTTATTCCTCGGGATTCTTGAGACATATGAGATATCTTTACTTACTAGTCAGTGTGCTCCACACTTCTTGACTCATAAACATTTCCTTGAAATGGATTCACTAATTCTTTTAGTCTCGTTGACTTAACTGGGTTTCTTCACTCCAACCATTCTTGGCAATTCGTTACTCTTGCTTAACTTTTACTGCTGACCGTAGTATGAAGTCGACTACTTCCCGTGTTCCTGACTCTACTCGTATACATATGTGGGGTACCCTATTGATACATTGCTACTTACCCGACTAACCCATAAGTAGGTCTGTCAGGCCCACAAGCTCCTATCGGAGTGCGGTCGTCCCACATTTCAGTTGGTACACTTGTAGTGTCCGTCACACGCCTAGGTGAAGTATTCTGTTGTCAACTCCTCTTATATCGTCTTATGAAATGCATTTCGTGCTTCCCGAACTTAATCAAGGGAAATCTATCCACTGTTGTATTACTATGAACTCAATCCATTCCTCGGTTTGCTACCCTCGGGTTATCCGATTTCCGTCTGGTTGTTCAAAAATGAACTGGGTATAACTTACCTACTGTGTGGCGCTGAGGCCGGTGTAGGTTTACTGGTTTTGGTTTTAAAGGAAATCTGAAGTTGAGAGAAATTTGGGTTTTACAAGAAGGTTTGAGATGAATATGAGTTGAAAGAAAATTTGGGTGTGAAAACGGTTTGAAATAAATCAGGGATTAGAAGAAAACTGGGTTCATAAGAAAATTCTTCCCGGTATTTAAAATGTCTTCACGCTTTGACCAAGTCTAGCTTCCCGTTGACTGGTATATCTCCACATACAATGGTTAGGCCACTAAGCCCTTCCAGGTTTCACTCTTCGAATTCTTGGATTCTTGATTCTATAATCACTTCCTTCAACAATACGGTACCTTACTAGGTACTTTATAGTCATTAAAACTTTCCCGAATAGCCTCGTTCTAGCAGCACTTGCTGGCTATCGGTTCAACATGTGCTGGTTGTGATACTACTTGTATCACTACCGTATTCGGTGTTGGCTCTTCCTTTGACCTTACAGTTTTGATAATAGAACATTTGAGCGACTCCCAATGGTCTTGACATGGTATTGTTAACTAGGATGACTCTCCATTCACTTAACTCTGTGTTCTTCCTTAATGTTCGTCCCCACGCATTTTATGTGGTTACCGAGACTTGATTCTTGTTTAGGTACTACTCTGTAGCCCTATTGAAGTATGCTTCACTAATACTCCCACAGATATCTAAACTGTGATAATCGGATATTACAACCTCTTTGGCGTTGTAGGTTTGGAATCTTCCGTACTTGACTAGTTCCTTAGTCGGTTACTATACCATTGTCGGTATTATTTAACATTTGTGTTCCCGTAGACATGTGTCTCAGGTTGGTTGCTCCTCTATTGTCCGCTTCTGTGCACAGTTAGTGCTTTCTTTCTTGTTGGCTGGGTTTCCTCGACTGCTAGGCATGTCGACCCAGGTCGCCGAAAATTTCAGTCTCTTGTAGATAGGATTCTTAATCTTCCGCTAATAGGTGCGGGTAGAAGTGTTTCAAACAGGTTCCGTTCGGGGATTCTCAGTCCTTGGAATCTACCGTATGACAGGTTTTGGTTCTTACAGGAATAATTCATAACAGCCAGATCGGATTGTTCCCGAGTATGAGAAGACTTTCCATCTCTCTGGCGTTCTTTCCCGAGCTATAAAACGGGGGTTGCGGAGGGCGGGAAGGATGTTGTAGGTATCCAGTGCACACTGGTAATTCCTAACTAGCGTACTTCTCGCGCTATCACTCAACCCTTAACCCCAAAGTCTTAAACTTCTAACTCGGTACTTCCTAAGCTCGGTATTTCCAGTCATCAGAGCGATACTTCGCTCTGATACCACTTTTTGTAACACCCCAACTACAACACCATACTTAACAACATTTAGCAGTGGAATTACAACTCAACACTTAACTTAATCCATGGGTGTTACACGCCGTTAGCCCCCACGTGGCTAACAAGGCTAATACATACATAGTGTACCGGTCTGATGGACAAGATTACCGAGCACTACACTTTACATTACCAACCGTTACAAACTGAAATACATACATTTATATTACAACTGTACCAAGTCTATACTTTCAGCTACCGATTATCAAACTTCGGTTTACATCCCTTACAACTACATAAACAACCTAATAACTATCCAAGTATAAACAGTTACCCCGTCCTACTCTCAAACGGCTGCCAGCTCCATTGTACCTGAAAAGTATGGGGGCCCCTAAAAAGGGGGTCAGCACCTTTGCTGGTATGGTAATCGAGCAGCCCGTGTGCTACCGGGCCACGCACAACTAATTTTCGAGTGAGCATGCAGTTTATTTTATTAAAGCATGCAGAAAACAATAAACACATAAGATGCTTATAAGCACACACAATCAACCAATGGGTTACAACCGGTAAAGTCAACACATCATCACTTGTGAGATTATGTACACTTTGCTTAAGGTGTGTCGGATTAGATATGGGTCCGCACACCAACACACATAACATTACATAGATGTGTCGGTATTAATATAGACCGAGCACACAATACACATAACATTACATAGATGTGTCGGTATTAATATAGACCCGAGCACACCAATACACATAACATTACATAGATGTGTCGGTATTAATATAGAACCCGATCACACCATACACAATTTCCCCTAGCTCCAAATAATAGTGAGGTAGGTAAGCCTTGGTTAAGCTTGTGGGTGGTTATAATCCAAGGAAGGAAAACAACTTTAACATAACAGTATTTCCCCTAGCCCCGAATAATAATGAGGTAGGAAGCCTTGGTTAAGCTTGTGGGTGGTTGTAATCCACGAATGGAACAAACAACCTTAAACATAACAGAGTGGGAGTTAATGTCAAATATACATCAACTCCCAAACAACACGCGCGACCGGAACGACCGGATTCCTCACCCCCCATAATATATACATATTAGTTAAAAGTTCCTTTATGGAACTTATCACATCCATTCACCATTTGGTTTTTACAAGCTTGGTTAGTCACACACAATGGAGGTAACATCCCATTCGACAAACATGGACAACGACATTCGTTAAACAACGATATATATTAAACAAAGGCAACACACAACACACAACTATAATATACAACTAACGCACGGATAGCCGTAGTTAGAACGTTCCCGTAGGTTGGGACGTTTAATCCGAGTACCGATCTCTTATGTGATCCTAGAGTCGGTTAGCTACAGTTTAACACATAATTAAGGTTAAACGGTATCGGAATCATTTGCGCCACATTAATGAATTACTGTAAACTCATTTCATGCTTTATCTTGCAAGGTGGCAAACATACAGAAAACACATAGGCATACAAGCCGGTGTAACCCGGTAGGACACAGGTTGCAAGAAAACCATACCTTACACCATGGGTTACTCTACCGTGTTCCCGAGGATTCGCTCCAACGCGTCAGCTCACGCTCCCCGGGTAGTTCCAAACAACTGGTATTATTTTAATAAATGTTTTATCAACATCAAAGTCCTACGGTATGTAATGTTTTGTCACTCCCGTACTTAACCCGTTGTCCCGTTATTTTTTACTTACTTATGTGATTTTAAGTTCACAACTTACACATTCACTCTCACACTTGTTTATACTTCCAATGGCCTTTAAAACTCACCAAACAAGGCCTAATCAACATCTAAAACCATTACCATTCACTTCCCCATCATAACAACACTTAAAAAACACATTTGGACACTTTTTAGGCTGGTCCGGGTTTGTGTCCGGGTTACAAACCCGGACCAATCCCGAAAATCAACTTCTGCCATGTTTTTGCCTTGGTCCGGGTTTGTGTACTTGGATACAAACCCGGACCACTTGTAAAAATAAGTTTCTGGGACGTTTTGAGGTGGTCCGGGTTTGTGTACTTGTTTACAAACCCGGACCATGTCTGTAGGTCTTAAAATTGATCGTTTTTGACCAGTTGTCAACCCCTAATTCACATCTAATCATTCCTTATTCTCTCCACATGTTTTCTACATGTTAAAACACCTTAAAACATGCTCTAAACCTCTTCACATCATTGGTCAAACTCACCATTTAATCCTTGTCCATTTCTACAATTTTTTCCATTCCCCATTCTGTGCATTATGCACAGCAGTGCATTTAAAACCTCTTTTGATGTTTCATATCCTTTCACCAACCTTACCACATTACTTAGTGACCACTCCAAATCACTTCTAGTCAAATGCATTCTCTAAAGCCCAAGTCCAACTCTTGTTTCACAAGTTAAACACCATAGTTCATTACTAGCAAAATTCATGACTTTCCTCTACCTTTATGTTACAGTTTTTGCATCCGTCCTCCTCCTAACTCCCATTATCTAGTTCTTGGTGAGTTTATTCCACTCATAAAAACTATCTATTTTCTCCAAGCACACATAGGTTCACCAACCTCCCAACATCACCTTAACACTCGGTTTCCTACCGAAAATTCGCCATAACCCGACTACTTCTCTAACATTAACCAAAACTCATTTCTTCACATAATTCATTTTATATCTAGCCAACCGCATGGGTTCTACCAGCACACATACAAATCCATCAATACTCATCAAATTCTCCAAATGCAACACAATGCATAAATCATAAAGTGCATAGCCCTTAGGCTCTTAAACCAAACATTAACTCACAAATGCATCAAACACTAACACAACCCTTTCTCATCTCAAATATTCACACTCCACTACATGTTGGGGTTCATTTTTAATTTAACCCTCCCTTCCCAAAATTTTAAAACATTAAGTTAGGCTCCACGGTAAATTGTTTACCTTATATTCACAAGCCATTTCTTTGCAATTCTTTTCTCCTCTTCTCCACTTGCTCTTTCCTTTCCTCCTTGTCCTTGTTTCACAACCGGTCCAGTGGGGGTTCAATCGCCCGAAATAGCCAGCCTAAGGACAACCACACAACTCAATATCTAACTCTCAAGTTAACCTAGAATTTGAAGAGAATTCTTGGAGTTTTAAAAAGGATAATTACCTTATAACTTCTAGTTGAAGTCTTGAGCACTTATGTAGCAAAACTCTAACCCTTGTGAGGTCAAAAAACCGGCTGGTACACAAATGAAGAGGGAGCTCACGTTGGGGTTTTTGGAAAATCAAGGGAAGATTAGAAAAGAGGGATTTTTGAACTCATTTCTTCTTACCTTAAACAACAAGGGTATTGTTCTAGATCAAGATGGAACCTTGAAACCTTCAATCCAAGCTTTTCCAATGGAGGTCAAATGTGAGCTTTCCAGATTTTGAAAGGAGGGAAATGTTCCCCAAGTCGAGAGGAATTCAACGGTACTATTTTTGTGGAGTTTGTCTCATTTGGACTTTCAAAATTGAAGAAGAAGAGAGGAGTTGAGAAGGGAAATGGGAATCGCCATCGTTACAGAGAAAGGAAGAAGAAGAGGGCTCTGGTGAGGAGGGGGAAAAAACGTGAGTGAAGGAGTAGAATAGAGGAAAGAGGTAGTAAAAGTCTACTTTGTACTATTCCTCTCCCTACTTTATTTTTTGTCCTTTAGTGACTTATAAGACATTAATTAATTAAGGGCTTGTGAGAGGGAGGTGTTACTCTTATTAAAACCGGCCCCACTATAATAATGTCCCGGGGCGGTTTTCGACTTTTTACAAAAGACGCCCGTTAATTTACCCAGTTTACCACTATTCACTAACCGGGCCCATTTTTTCGGATTTTTCTCGTTTCTTAAATTTTAATTGTTCTTAAGCTCCCATTAATGTTTAATTATAGTTATATAATCAACCATAATTTTTGCGGGGTCGTTTGACTATATAAAGTCACGTTTTCGGGTTTTCTCGAAAAAACGTGTTTTAAGACTCCGTTAGCGTTTTAACGCATTATATGGATCTGTTTTCTTCCGGAAATTTTCCCACATGTTCTTAGTGTGTAATTAAGGTATAAAAATATATTTATAACCCTATTAAGGTTATATGCCTCCTAAAATAATTAAATACGTGTTTTCACGTTTTGTGACTTTTACGCATTTTCTTTTTCTTTTTGGTTTTTTTTTTTTTCTTCACCAATGATCTTAAGGACTTAATTAGCCTTAGAAAATCTTAATTACATAATTAATTAACATATTAAGGTTTGGGATATTTTAAACACAAAGAATTCAAGCATCTTAATGGGACTCCAAAGACTCTCAAATCATGAATTTTTTTAACTTCAAGCCTCTTAGTACTCTTTGAATCCATAAATCCCGAACTCCTAAGAATCCTAAACCCTCAGAATCCCGAACTCCCTAAGGTTCCAAGATCTCTTAAGGATTTCAAACCTAGAAAATCATATACTTCCAACTCCAGCATCAAGGGATACTCCCGAATATTCATCCAGCACACCCAATTAATCAAGGACTTCGTCAACACCTCAAATGACCAGAACACCCTTACATTTATCAACCCTATCACCTTTTTCAAACAGCCTTAGATACCCAACTCCCCATTACCTCAAGAACCAACCCACCCCAAAATTAAACACCACATAAATGACTCAGATACCCTTAGCTCTACAAAAGGCCGAAACATCCTCAACCTTCTTTATATCCAAATTATTCTTAATACAGAAATTCATACATTTTTCAAGACCATCAAAGTTCCCTAACTTTGAGGCGGCATCCACCCCTTTCAAACACTCAGTTATCTCTTGGTCAAACTTTAGGACCACTTCATTCACTCAACCCTAGATTTTCCCAAGATTTCATCCCACTCTCTTATAAACTCTTGCAATCAATCAATCATCCTCTTGGTGCTAGTTTGGCAGAAAAACTCACCCATCCACTATCCTATCCTATCCTGTCCTGTCCTGTCCTGTCCCCTGCCCTATCCTATCCGACCCGACCACCCGACCCGACCCGACCCCACCCACCCCCCCCTACCCTATCCTATCATATCCTATCTTATCCTTGTGGCTCTTAAAATGAATCTCTCTAAAAGGGTTTTGAACTAAGGTAATTCCCACATTGAAGACCGAGATTTCCTTGAGCACCATCTGAAGTCGTGGTTGTTACCACTTCTATGGAGTGTAACCCAATGCGAACCGAACCAAACAAAGAATCTCTGCAATGACCAGATAAGTCATATCCATAGGCCATAATTTCAGAGGCAACTAACAGTTCTTAAAACCCTTCTCTTTCCTTCCTAGTTCATTTTAGGTCAAACTAGGTGGTGACTCTAGTCAATTCCGTCTTTAGGGCATAAGTCCATGTGGGGCCCATTGAGAGCGGTGTAGTGCCCACTAGCATTCCTCTTAAGTTTTCTAGGAAAGACAGACGATAAAGTATGTATTTGAGGGATGACAGGATAACGGGTTTTCACCCTTCACATAATGACATTTTAGGATCTAGGCTTTTAGATAGATACATTAAGATAGACCCTTTTCATATGGAAAAAATCACCCTCCATAGTTAATGCTCCCATTCTGACTTCCCTGCTTGGAGTATGACTTCCCTGCTTGGAGTAGACCCCATTACCATTAAAGCACTCGAACAATATATGACCTGTCTTTCCACGGGTATAGCACCTCACTGAATTTCCCTCGTAATCAACCCCCGGATGATCTTTGCCACATTTCTTGTTGTAGAAATGCCTTTCCTTCCCCCTATTATCTCTGCAGGAAGAAAACTACCCGTAAGATTACTGATTGCTCCCTTTATGATTCCCAAAGAATTTCTGGTTCCCCTCTTGATTATGCATGAACCTCTTGTCGTGGTCTACCTCTGAGAATGCTCTTCATCCCGCTACTATCCTTCTTGGACCCAAACTTCCTCCTATGTCCTAATTGGACCTCTTTCCTCTTCTGTTGCACTCTATATGGATTAGCAACCTTTCTATATGTATCTTGAAATGTGGGAATACAACACACTTAAAGCCTCTTGAAGGCTTCAATTCTAACCACCTACAAACTGCTGAACTTTATAAGCTTTTGAACCATTGTTAGCGCAAACCTAGCTAACTTCAAGAAGTTCATGTGATAATCCTTCACACTCATGGACAACTACTCAAACTCCGAGAATTTTAGATACTTCTACAACCTGACATGCTCTGGATCCTCCTCAAGGCCATCTTAAGAGCATCTCAATCAAAATTATGCCTTGCTAGCAGGTCGTCCTTGTGGACAGTCCACCAAATATTTGCTTCACCCTTGAAGTAATACACCGCCCCATTCACCCTCCTAGTCGCTGGGCAGTTCACCGTGTCAATCTCTTATTAAAGTCTTTGATCCGATCCATCTTCCAAAATGATTGTGTCCTCCTCCCCGGCATAAGAGTTAGGCTTCATATGGGCTATCCTCTTAAGAAAAGTTCTTCGGAGCATTTTCCCTCTAGACCTACCTATGAATGATCTGCCTCTTACTCAAAGCTAACTCCTGCAATTGCCTTAACTGACCGTTGCCTATCATCTCTACTTGCCTGCGCTGACTCGAACTCTGGCCTCTTACCATAACCCTTATACAGCTGTTGGTGAGAGGTCATACTTATCCTAAATCACATTTAATCACTGAATTCACCAAGGAAAAATAACTATCAATACCACGATCATAAATATTCACACAAAATCCATCACAAATGCTATCATCACATAAATCAAGCACAAGATTTCATTCCAAGAACATGACCCACCTATAGTATGGCTTGTTATCATTTTTAAAATCCTAATCAATTCAACCAAAATTTTATGTCCTCTCATCTAGTTATTTTACCTACCACTCAGATACCACTTTGTAACACCCGGATTTCCTACCAATCATAACTTAAAACAATATAACAACAACAAAACTAAAATAAAACTAACCTTATCGGGGCATTACCGCCACACCCACGCTTGTGAGCGCTAAAGATAAAACTCTTAACTAAACCCTTAAACAAAATGCCTTTCTATATATGAGGAGACATTGTCTTACTCGTACTGTGTCAAAATTGAAATACAAGTCCCAACATCATAAAATTGAAACAAGTCTACCGAAACAACCTAACAATCTTCCGAGACCAAGCTTCTGGAACAAACTACCGAACAACATTAAAACAACTACTACAAAGTATCCGAGCGAAAAAAGGGACTACACAAATCAGATAAACTTAGTAAATCATTGCTTCACCTGTAAAGCTCATTTTATTTGGAAACGTGTTGCATGATATAAAACCACAACAACATAATAGGTAATTGAGCGTACATCACACATCAACAACCAAACACACTACCACACATTGGGTAAGGGAAGAAACTCTCATTATCACCACCTTGAAGAGCTGAAATCAGTGAATATCCAAACAAGTGAGCAGGGGCGGATCCAAAGGGGGGCCGAGGGGGCACCGGCCCCCCTGAAACTTTTGAAAATTTGGCAAATGATCTTATAAATTTTTGAAAAAGTACAAAATGACATAATATTTAAAGAGTGACAGTGTCAAAAATTTTTTTTCCCCCCCCCCCCCCCCGAGACAAAGCTTCTGGATCCGCTACTACTGCAAGTGAGGCCACAACTCATCAATAAACACCACCCGGAAGGGCTGAAAACTAGTGAACACTCAAACAAGTGAGGTCACGGCTCATCCAAATTCCACCTCACTCTATGTTTTTAAGTGTGCACACCCCCTAAAGGTACTTTTGACTAGTATAAGTAGATCATAGTGGCTTAAACTACGATATAGTGGTCGCAGCGCATTTGTTATAAATATAACAAATGTGTACGAGTCCCAAAACCACTGAAAGTTTCCATTACCAAGCATATAAACATTTAGTTCACCAGAGATCACAGTTTGCCAATGCGCAAATAACCATTTCCAGTAAACAAAGAGTCATGCTCCAAATCATAGACCATATTATGCACCCAACATTCGGCACCACAAGATACCATATATATATCCACCAGACTCAACCAACCATACCAAATCAACCCATATTACCACGGTAAACAACTGGATCAACACAACGACTTATCCGGAATCAATCAGGTGATAACCCACTAAAGCACAACTAGAATTCACCCACCAAAGTACTCAGGACCTAATCATAACCATTACAGCTCAGCCAGCCAAAATCCACATTTTCTGGAAATTCTTCCGGAAACGACTTATAGTCTACAATATAGAAGATTCACTTCTGTCGACTACTTCCAGTCAATAGGAAGGGACACAAATTGAGTCAAAGGCTCCCTATAGACTAGAAAGGTAGTGTTGTATTGGAATTATCACGAATGACAACAGGTAGAGAAAATAGAGCACAAGTAGGGGCGACGATCATATAAATTCCAACCGTCGAGTATTTTACCTAATGAAACACGAGATAGTTTTGAGGAGTTTGACACATTTATTCTAAGGGCAGAGATAAGAATTAAACTCAACGACTTAACACCACCACAAAATACAAGTACTAGATAACTTCAACTCATTGAACAAAGAATGAACTTAGACTATGCAGATCGAACACCACCTTGGTAGAGAGGATGGGACGATTTAGATTACTCTTGTTCAAATTGACTTTACGATAGCAGAACAACACTAGAGAATGACTTGAGGAAAAGATATGCTTATGTCCTCTGTTTTGTGGGAGCTAAGAGACGGTATGAGAGATAACTAAAGTAATAAGGAGTCGCCCAAAGATTATTTAAGTTGTGACAGTTTATGGGTCATTCAAAGTTGATGGTGGTTACTAGAGTAAAAGTCGATAGTTCTCCAAGGCACTTAGAGTCGTGGCTGGCAAACAAGAAGAAACAGTTACTAACATTAATTGTCGCTTCTTCGGGAAGAAACCTAAAAATTCTTCCAAAAGAAACCAATCGAAAGACACCACGTCATAAATGACAGTTCAACCTGGGAAAATATCGAAGGCTTAGGATCTATGCAACAATAAACTTATGATATCCTTGGTTCATAAAATCCTAAAATTTACCAAAAAAATTGAGACTACTGATTCAAAATCTTATCTGAGTTTGGATAAGAAAAAGGGAATTATTCGGAGAAGATAAACATGGTTTTTTGATTAAAAAAAGGGTTTTGTGGGAAATGGGTTTTGCATTTTAAATGGGTGAAAAGATAAAAGTGAACTTCACAACAATTTTAAAGAAATGTAGGTGAATAAAGACAAACTAGAGTTGATAACCTTATTTTTGGATTTAGGAAACATATGCTTTCATTTTAGGAAAAATAAGTAATTTTCTAGAGGTTTAATATAGCCTTTTAATTGAAAAGAGTTTTAAAAATGAAGGGAAATTTCATGAAATGCCACTATATTTTTGGCTAATTCATGAAATGCCACTAAAAAAAAGAAAGTCACGAAATGCCACTATATTTTTCTAAAGTACATGAAATGCACTATAGTTAGAAAAAGCAAAATATAAACCCCTACTAGTTAACAAAGTATTTTAAAGTCATAAAATGCCCCTAAGTGTTGAAAATTAACAAAATTAATATCAAATACAAAAAAAATATATAAAAAATTAATAAAATTAAAAGTTTCAAAATTTTCAAAAATTTCAAAAATTAAAAAAATTAAGAAAAAATTAAAAAAAATTAAAATAAAATATCATATAATATTAAAAAATATATATATTTTAAATAAATTTATTCAATACCATAAAAAGAATATTGAGTTCTAAACAAATAATTTATACCAATTTTTATACCAAATAGTACCATAATTTATACCAAATAAGTACCAAAATTTTAATCATACATTTTTTAATTATTAATTTTTATCAATTTAGATTATTTTGTTTATTCATAGTAAATAATTTTTATATTGTTGATAAATTTTAAAAGCTAAAATTCTAAATATAATAATTTTATTGGAAATAGAGTGACTAAGAGTATAATATATATATATATATATATATATATATACATACAATATTAATAGTAAAACTTGTTGAAATGTAGAATAAAACGTTTTCAGAATAATAATACGAAACTTATTAGGATTTAGTTTTCAAATTTTATTAGCCATATAAAAAATTATTTACTTTAAATAATCTAAATTGATAGCAAATAATAATTAAAAAAATGTTGATAACAATTATGGTACTTATTTAGTATAAAATATGTTACTAAATTGGTAGAAAATTTGTTGTAAATTATTTATTTAGAACTCAATATTATTTTTATGGTATTGAATAAATTTTAACAAATGAAATATTTATTTTTTAGTATTTAATGATATTTAATTTTTTTTCAATTTTTTAATTTATTTAATTTTTTAATTTTTTTCAATTTTTTGATTTTTATAATTTTTAAAGTTTTTATTATTCTTATAATTTTTTTATATTTTTATTGTATTTGATATTAATTTTTATTGATTTTCAACATTTAGGGGCATTTTATGAATTTTAAAAGTACTTTGTTAACTAGTAGGGGTATTATTGTCTTTTTTCTATCTATAGTGGCATTTCATGTACTTTTCGGAAAATATAGTGGCATTTCGTGACTTTCTTTTTTTTAGTGGCATTTCATGAATTAGCTAAAAATATAGTGGCATTTCATGACGAGGAATACATTTTATATAGATAGAAAGGAGAAAAGTACCTCTTAACGTTAAAAAATATCCGATTCTCCACTTCTTTCGTGAAAATGCATGAGATTTTTGACTATTTTACCCTTGAACCTATGTTGTGTCGGAGGCCCTTCCAGAGTAATGATTTTGTGAGAAAAAAACTCATATTTAGGTTTCTATTATTAATGTTCTAAGAAAAATAACTCATATAGGTGTGTTGGGTGTGTCCTGAACTAGTACTGATTTTTATTTTTTATCATTTTACCAGTATTAGTATTTGAAAATTATGTGAATCATGGACCTGCTAGTGGTTTATGCTAGGAAACAAGTTCTTTAAAGTAATAAAAAGGTGACGAAAAAGTAGATCTTTCAAGGATTGAAGGACAATAACTTAAACTTACGGAAATGTAAATGTTAGTAGCTAGCAACTTAGAGTTAGTATACGAAATTGAAGTACAAAATAATAAAGATGAACATAATCAATCAGGTAGATTTTCCTCCACATGAGATTTGAAAACCTCTTACATGTCACCACTAGGACAAGTTTTTCACACATCACAGACACAATTACTATCGCTATGTTCGACACATATATGTTATAAGACTTAATTGATGATTGTATTACAAAATCACTTACACATTATTGCTTCCACTAATCCAAAATAACTCACTTAACCTAATCAATTTTAACTCTAACTAGAATTAGGACTAAGGAGTGTTTTGAATAACTTCTTTCATTAGACTGTCCAATCCTAATATAATTCAACATTGAGACACACCTAAATTACGTATATGTGCACTTACTAAAGTTCCTCTATTTGTTTGGCATATTTACAACCCTAGGAATTCTAAAAAAACCCCAAACTAACTCAAAGAACTTAAAGCTATTAGGTCTGTTTGATGTCACTTGTTGTTGTAAAGTATTAGTAAGTGCAAAGTATGCAAACTATAAGCAAGTGTAACCAATTGGTGTAGTATAAGAAAGTGTTGTTCCATTAGAAATTGATTGTAGTACCTCCCTCGCTTTGGTAATTAGTGTAAAAGAGCGATAAATGGGGGTTTAGCCAGTGGCAAGCTTTATTGTTTAAGTCAAGTCAACTAGAAAAGCATCAAGTAAAACTGAAATCAAGTTTGATCAATTGGAAGGAAATGTACCCTATGATGGTTAATATCACCTAAATTTACTCAAACTTCCTTAATCTCAACTTCACTCTAGTTGTCTTACAGAACGAATTAATGACCTTTCAAATTATGAAAAAACAAACCTTACTTAGGCAATTGCACCCCTTTAATCAAGTTAGGTCTTTATCACTAAGTAGAACTAATCACAAGTTCATTAAAATAGCAATACACCAACTAATCAAGATAGCAAGACCTAGGGTTTCTCTATCTCTCTCTCTGGTCACAATTTCTCCCAAAATCATATATGTTGCTAGGAATCACCATAAATGCCATACAAGATCAAGCTAAGCATTAAATAAGTGCAAAAGAGAGAATATTAACTATATTGGGTGAATAAGAGTCATACAAGCAAGAGATTTAGGGTCAAATCCCCATCCTAAGATACAGACTACAACTATTCAAGCATTCAAAGAGAAAGAAGAGAACAAAAGGGTAAGAAATAGACATGGAAGTGAGGTGAGAAGGGCTTCAATGGTGAGGAAGTTTCTTCACTTCTTCTCTCACTCTTCTAGCCCCTCTTTCTCTCTCTTACTTGATCTATTCTCGACCTTTCTATGTTGATGAAAAATATGCCAAGACTTGGCTTTGAATATACAAACGTGTGAAAAAATTACGATCGACCGACCCACGTGGGGAGGTCGGCCGTGAAGCGATCGGTCTGGCGTAGAAGACAATCACACACACCTTTTTAATTTTCTAGTTCCAACCGACCCACACGGGGTAGTCACCCAGGAGCAGTCGGAGGTCAAATGCCCAGACAGACTTTGACCGATCCGCGTGAAAAGGTCATGTGGGGAGGTCGATCTCAAAATCTTCATAGTTGCACTGAAACCTTCCTTAATTATCCCATTGTCCTTGACAAACTTCCCAATGCATTAATTTTTGGCTATGACTTTTTTTTAGATCTTCCATTGATGCTTCAATAAGCTGTTACCCAAATCATATACAAAATGTACTATAAGATTACCTATATTAACAAAATACTCTATAAAATAGTAAAATAGGTTATAATCCAAACAAAATGAAGGTGAATATAAACCGTTTGATTACATATTTTTCCTATGTATCAGGATGGGGAAGTTTCTTCTAGTAGACTGCTATGACTAGTCTTCCCGGACAAATTCAACTTCCTTAATTGTAGGAATGATTTGTAGTCTTTTATAGCTGTGAAATCGTTAAGTCTTTCATGGAGCAGACGGTCGTCCGTGCAGGCCGGCTGCGCAATGGTAAGTGCAGTCCATCTATGTGGCAGTCCAGTCAGAATGCTGACTGGACTGATTATGTGGCAAATAAGTGAGAGTAAAATATATATAAATTTTAAATTGTTGTAACTTTTGAAATATAAATCCAAAAAGAAAATTTTTTGCACCATTGTTCATCTAAATTCAAGCTCTTTAAAACAAGACCAATCATGGATATGTTTGACAAATTTAAAAATTTACATTAGTTACTTGTATATATCTATATATATCATCTAGATTTATGATTCACTATATACAGTTTAAAATACACCATAAAACAATAATAATACACTACAAAACAATAATGACTCATTATTTGTTACGAATGTGGTATGTTAAGGAAATTTATGATTCAACATATATAAGGCTTAAAAAATGTCATACAAATCATAATCCACAAAATAATAATACATCACAAAACAATAATGATCCATTTGTTAATTAATGAATCATAATATCAATTTTAATGAATCATAATATTATTTTTAATGAATCATATCATCAACTTAGTGTTCATCATAAACATATAAAAAGTAAAAAAAATAAACAATAATATAACACAAAACAATATTTGGTACGTAAGAAAAATGCATGATTCACAATATAAGGTTTAAAATACATTACAATACAATAATAATACACTAAAAATAATAATGATTTTTATCGGTTCCGGAGTTTATCATTTAATTCACCACTTATTAGTTAATGAACCATAATATCAATTTTAATGAATCATAATATCAAAATTAATGAATCATATTATGATTTTAGTGTATCATTGTATACATTTAAAAATAAAAAAATTAAACAATAATACAACACAAAATAATGTTTGGTATGTACAAAAAAATACATGATTCACCATAGAAGATTTAAAATACATCATAGAACAAGTAATACATTACAAAACAATAATGATTTTGTATCGGTTCCGAAAATTTGTAATCTAATTCACCACTTATTAGTTAATGAATGATAATATCAAGTTTAATGAATCATAATATTCATAAATTAAAATTAATGAATCATATTATCATACACATGTAAAAATAGATTTTTCAAAGTTGTTAAAACATGTCCATGACTGGTCTTGTTTTGAAGAACATGAATTTAGATGAATGATGATATAATTTTTTTTATTTTGGACTTATATACTAAAAGTTACAACCATTTAAAGTTAATATAATAAAAAGATAGCCCAATCAGCAAAACAGACCCAGTCAGCAGACTGCCATATCACAGATCGCACCATCTTTTGCACGGACTGGTCGTACGCTCGAATTTGCGTTCATGGAGTCACATCATATGTACACGATTCAAAAGCTTTAGCTTTTAACCAATTCAAAGTTATTATGTAGGAAAAACTTAACCCTGTTTCAAATGCCCAAACAAACTTTGACCGACCCACATGAAAAGGTCCTGTGGGGAGGTCGATCTCAAAATCTTCATAGTTGCACTGAAACCTTCCTTAACTATCTCATTGTCCTTGACAAACTTCCCAACAAATTAATTCTTGGCTATGACCTTTTTTTAGATCTTCCATTTATGCTTCAATAAGCTTTTACCTAAATCATATACAAAATGTACAATAAGATTACCTATATTAACAAAATACTCTATAAAATAATAAAATAGGTTATGATCTAAACAAAATGAAGGTGAATATAAACGGTTAATTACATATTTTTCCTACGTATCAGGATGGGGGAGTTTCTCTTCTAATAGACTGCTATGACTAGTCTTCCCGGACAAATTCAACTTCCTTAATTGTAGGAATCATTTGTAGTCTTTATAGCTTTGAAATCGTTAAGTCTTTCATGGAGTCAGATCATATGTACACGATTCAAAAGCTTTCGCTTTTAAACCAATTAAAGTTATTCTGTTGACATAAACTTAAGTCAGTCTCAGTTACAATGAACTAACTAAACTTAAATAACACGAAATAACTCATCAAAAGTAATTAAAATCTTATCACTTTTCATATGTAGCACTAGCACTAAAGCCTTTAACACCAATATTTCAGATAATCGGAATTATGGAAGAAGGATATATAGCGCATAACATAATCACACAAAATTATTAATTCCTTTTTTTTTATCCGACACAAAATTATTAATTCGGAACCTAGAAAATCATGCATGATTAGGTTACTTTTCCTTAGTTTAATATAGTATCCAACCAGCCAGAATCATGCATAAGTTTGAAAAAAAAAAGAGAGAAAGAAAAAAGTAAAGACAAAACAGTGGTCACTCACTTGTACTTTTTATGATTCTTTTGACTTTGAAATCTGTTGTCCATGTCCATGTGACATATGAGTTGATGGAGGAAGGAAAGGTATAAGTCTTTTATCTATATATAGACACCCTTGTGTGATTTACTCAATCAGCGGTCGCTAGAATTTTTGTTTAAATTTTTTTTACACTATCAATTTTTAAAATTTATACCATTTATACTTTTTAAAAAAATTATATGAAGAATTAACAAAGTTCACATCACCAGAGTTTGAATCGTAATCCAAAAATAGCGGTTACAAATTGACACACATATATTATTATATATATGTATGAAGAAATCTCTTGTCCATGATTTTCGATTTGCCATGATCATGCCAAATATGGAATATCCGGCGTACATACCCATTTGAAAATGTGAATATAGTCACTTTTCCATTGTACAACCTAACTTCAAGATAAGGCCCTGCTGTGACCATTCCATTGTTGAGAGACCACATATCTAATTTCTTTTGTACTCTCATAAGTGAGACAACCTATCAAGATGGTTTAAGTCACGCCTCAATCACTATTTTCTCTTCTTGTCTTCTTTTAACAACCCGCCGGTTTCCCACGCATCTCCAATAATAGTATTACGAGAAAGTCGTATAAAGTTCAAAAGTCGCATTATCACGATGACTTGTTGCATGAACATGGCGTGATTTGACCAATCTTCATCGTTGTTAGTTGTTACATGCCGGACGGTCAAAGTTCTATTGGGATTTAAACAGCTAAAAATAAAATAAATAACTAATCTTCAAGCTCGATCTGATTGAAAACTGGAAAGTAGTACTAATTCCATTTTAAAGAATGGTAACTTTTTCTTTCTTATTAGTTTCGTATACGAAACATACTACTTATTCTTTTAAAATTTTATTCTTTGTACTTTAATCATGTTATCTTATACTCATACTACTACATATTGACACTTTTTAATGCAATTTTTATAACTTATTAGATAGTGGGTTTGTTGTTGTATTAGTACAATTTAATTTTGAAAAAAAAACTTAATTTTTATCTAAATATTATTCAATTGTCAAAAAACTGTTTTCCCACCCTCAGTTTTTTTCAAATAAAATCATTTGAACATATAACTTATTTATATTAATAAATCTACATTAATTTATAACTTTTTAATGATGGAAAGGTAATCTGAATACTTATGACGTAGTTAAACTGTAGCAATGAAAGGAACTTATAGCTAAGAAAAAAAAAACTAACAATGAAGCGAATTTACATCAAAAAAAAATTGCAACAATAGAAGGTGGCATGTCATAGTACACATAGTCTCGTTTGAGAGGTCAGGTTTGATCAGCGAAACTAGAGAGTTTTAGTGTCAATTTGTTCATCCGTGATACCACTGTGGTACTCTATAGAGACTATTTTAGTATAAACTTGTTCATTGTGAAATTAGCTGATCAACAATACATATGTTTAATTATAATTATATAATAAGTGATCCTATGTAGCATTTAAGATAAATTATTATTATAAAACATTCTACATAAATATGAGTTAACTTGACCTAAAAGTTGTGACTTTTTATGTTTTTATTAACTGTTTAAATATAAGGTTATTCAAACTAGCATAAAAAAATCTAAGAATATTAATTTTTGTGAAGTTTTTAGGGCATGTATATTCTAATTACTTATTTTATGAAATAAATAGTATTAGAATTCATAAAAATCAATTAAATGATTATGAAACAAATATTATTCTAATTAATTATAATTCACTCTATAGAAATAAAATTATCACATAATAATAATAATAATAATAAAATAATAATAATAATAATAATAATAAAATAAGAATAATAATAATTATAATAAAAACAAAACCAAAACAATAACTAAACCACCTTAATTTCCGCATATGATGAAAAATACAGCATAAGATGTTGACTAATACGTGTTGTAACATAATAACAGTGATCTATAAAAAAACTGAAATATGTCGTCTTGTAGCTAGTTTTTGGGTTAGTTGGTATGTATGTATTGAATCATTTAACTTCATTTGTATCATAGTGAGGTAAATCGAATTTGTACTTTCAATAAATTATTCTATCAATTTGTATATTATCTTTTTATTCCATAATTATTATGGCTGAATCATCATATCATTTAATGTATCACCAGAAAAATGTCAAAAATGAAATTTTCACACATTAAAATATATCAATGTTTGGTTTTATTCTGTAGAGTTTGAATTTAGATAAATTTTATATAAATTTATATTTTTAAACATATAACTACTAGAGGTAACTATTAGAAAATTTATTACTTTTCTTACATGTCATACAAACAATATACTCAAAAAATACATTAGGTATTCATAGAAGTGACCTTCTCTCAAATTTTTTAGTTATAAAGTTGTATATAAAAAAGATATCAATGTTTGATTTTATTTTGTAGAGTTTAAATTTAGATAAATTTTAATGTAAAATATATTTTTAAACATATAATTACAAGAGATAACTATTAGAAAATTTTTATTTTTTCTTACATGTCATACAAACAATATACTCAAAAAATAGATTAGGTATTCATAGAAGTGACCTTCTCTCAAATTTCTTTAGTTATTAAGTTTTAATATTGGCTTATTTTTGTACCATATTTGACACTATATATATAATATGTAGGTAGCATTTACCATTAATAAACATATAAAACGGGCACAAAAAACGGAGAGAGAAACAGTGTCAAAATATTATATCAAAAACATTTTCAAAAAATATTATACCACAATCATAATTTGTGTACACAAAATATACATTTTTATATTTATTTTAAGGATAGCCAAGAATATACGGGTGCTATGCTATCCCTGTGGCTGCTGGATATATATCTCGCTTTCCATCACCCGTTTCATAGCAGGGATCTCATTGGTGATTGGACGGACCGACTACCACTTTTCGCCCTTTTTCTCTGCTGTCTCTCACTCACTACTCAGTTTTCCTCTCTTACTTTCTTCCTGGCTGATCCTTCATCTCTTTCAAGTCCGTCTTACTGGGTATTCCTCTTGTAGCTCTCACTGTTGCAGTATCTTGTACACATCTGGCCTTACCGCTTTCGAAGAACATGTAGCTGTTAGCTTTAATTAAAATTACACTTTTCATCTGCTCAATTGTTTTCTTCAATCTATGCGAGTGTTCTAGAGATCTTTTCTGTCTTCGATTTGGTAGCTATTTGATCTTTTCTTTTAATGTACAAACAACCGAAGGCAAAGTGAGTTGAAGTTATTGTGGGTTTCCTGCTGAAATGGCGAGAAATTTGGAGAAAATGGCGTCGATTGACGCTCAACTGCGGCTCCTTGTCCCGGAAAAGTATCAGAGGATGATAAGTTGGTCGAGTATGACGCTTTGTTGCTTGATCGATTTCTGGATATTCTCCAGGATTTGCACGGAGAAGATCTCCGTGAAACGGTATCCATCTCGCGAGCCATTTTGCGTTTTTACTTTTTCTTAGTGATGTTGTTTCGAGTTTTGTGATGTTCTGGCTTGAGTTATATTATGCTCATCTTATGTTGACTGGCTTCGCCATTGAGTTGACACTTTTTCTTTGTTGACATGAATCGTCCCAGGAGATATGATTTTAATATTCTGTGGGATTTGCTGATCGATCATGGTCTCATTGCATTTTTATTAAATCAATTAACGAGTCAACACTTATGGGTTTCTACTAGATTTCTGATTAGGCAGTACTAAGTGAGCATGTGATGGGTTTCTATTATTAGTAACTATTCTGTGATGTCAATTGATCTATCTCCTGTCCAAGTTTGATCTTATCCACTCTTTGACTGGAAAGACGTATTTCTGTCTGCTTACCGTAGAAAAGCATGGAACTGTTGGCGCCCCTATCACTTGTTGAGTGATCTTTGACGTTTTTCCCCTATGAACACTTCCTAGGTCCAACAATGCTATGAACTCTCTGCTGAGTATGAGGGTAAACTTGATCAGAAGAAGCTGGATGCTTGGCAGTGTTCTGACCAGCTTGGACCCTGGGGACTCCATTGTGGTGGCCAAGGCCTTTTCCACATGCTTAACTTGGCCAATTTGGCTCTGAGTTGTCTCTGAGGAAAAGTTCAGATTGCTCATAGGCGAAGGAATCAAACGAAGAAGGGTGACTTTGCTGATGAAAACTCTGCTACAACTGAATCTGATATTGAAGAAACGTTTAAGAGGCTTGTTGGCCAGCTGAAGAAGTCTCCTCAAGAATATTTGATGCCTTGAAAAATCAAACGGTGGATCTGGTTCTAACTGCTCACCCTACTCAATCTGTCCGTAGATCTTTACTTCAAAAACATGGAAGGTTTGTTTTCTATGAACATGACCGGCGTCTGGCAACTTTACTTACGTAGCCAACTCCTTGATTTACATTGATGTAACTATGTCCATTTATTTCGCATTTTGCTTCAGTTAGAAGGTTTAGCTTGGGACAGATTAGTTGGTAGTGTCCATTTATATATTTTCCAACCAATTACCATCTTCTTGTTTGTTGTGTAGGATAAGAGATTGCTTGTCCCAGCTGTATGCAAAGGATATACACTCCTACGATAAACAGGAGCTCGATGAAGCCTTACAGAGAGAGGTAGAAACATTTTTTCATACCCCATAGTACTTTACCCTTTTTCATTTACTTTTAGCATTTGGTCTGTTGTGCTGTCATGCATGTTCTCTACCATGATAGCATCCGGTGAATCAGCCATTTTTGAAGCTATTTCAGCAAGCCTTTTCTTATGGTGGGATCCATATGGCAACTGTAAAAAGATTGCTATTGCTTTTACTTATCATCCAGCTGAATAAAGCAAGCGAAATTGAAAAAAGGAACAGAAAAAGAATCACAGTTATGGAGACTGTTTAATGTTATCTTATCATAGGCATATTCCCTTGGTTGTTTTCTCATTTGAGGATCTGAGCCACTTGCGAGACGGTTTATTGCTGCTTATATTAAAATGAAATTAATCTCGGTTGAACTCCTATATAAAAATGGA
Organism: Limonium bicolor; assembly: GCA_023374045.1. Lineage (NCBI taxonomy): Eukaryota > Viridiplantae > Streptophyta > Magnoliopsida > Caryophyllales > Plumbaginaceae > Limonium > Limonium bicolor. The sequence continues at coordinate 131,994,335 of CM041782.1, forward strand.
TTTTAATTCTTGTTTCTTGCTTGACTTATTCCAGCTCAAGTGGCTAGTCATTTATTGGTTGATTGTTGCATGGAAGATAAGCATGTTTGTTTTGCATTTAGAATTGAGTTAGCCGCTTTTGCATAGAGAAAAATTGGCAGGTGGTGTTCTTTTTGTTTAGCATTTCTTACAGGAATTTAAGCATTAAAAAGTTCTAAGCCTTTCCAGTATTAAATTGTAATATGAGTGGTGATTATAAAGCTTTCGATTTTATACTCCCAAATGGCAACTGAGTGACTAATATCTTGGTCAGATCGCTTATGTCTGCTAAAATCTTCCATTTGCTTAGATTCAAGCTGCATTTCGCACGGATGAGATTCGACGTACACCTCCAACTCCACAAGATGAGATGAGAGCTGGAATGAGCTACTTCCATGAGACTATCTGGAAAGGTGTTCCTAAGTTCCTACGTCGGGTTGACACAGCATTAAAAAACATTGGAATAAATGAGAGAGTCCCTTATAATGCTCCGCTCATTCAGTTCTCCTCTTGGATGGGGGGTGACCGTGATGGTATGGCTCCATCTTGCATTATCCAGCACTACATTTGTTGTGCTCAAATAGAAATGTCGCAAATGGTTCCGTTGTATCTCACAATAAATAATTCTTCTTAACGAAAGACAAGTTACTTGGTCCAGTTGTAGAACTACAAGAATGATTAAATTAGTGCTCGTGTTTGAGCAACACTAGTTGAGGTGAATATTTGACATGGTCATGCTGTCTAATATATGTTTTTGATGGCGCTCAGGTAATCCAAGAGTTACCCCCGAGGTGACCAGAGATGTATGCTTATTGGCAAGGATGATGGCAGCTAACTTGTACTTTTCCCAGATAGAGGATCTTATGTTTGAGGTTTGCATGTTCTTGATTTGTCGACCATAAGATTTCAAGGCACTGATATCTCTTGTAGCAATTTTCAAACAATGAACTTTTCACTTTGCAGATGTCTATGTGGCGATGTAGTGATGAACTGCGCATGCAGGCCGAAGAACTCCACAGGTCCTCGAGAAAAGATGCTAAACACTACATAGGTTATTATCAAATCTGAACGATTGTCTCTAATTTTGTGTTCATTTGAAACTCACTTTGTCAAGAATTGTTGGCTTTCCTTGTCCCTCAAAAAGAAATTCTCTTGTTTGCAGAATTTTGGAAGCAAGTTCCATCAAGCGAACCTTACCGTGTCATCCTTGGTGATGTAAGAGACAAATTATACAACACTCGTGAACGCTCTCGCCAGCTATTATCTAATGGAATGTCAGACATCCCAGAAGACTCCACCTATACAAACTTGGATCTGGTACCTAGCTTTAACTACCTACTTAATATTGATCACTATGTGTTTGTATTTTAATGCTCCAAATTGAAGGAAAGATACCCATGGCCATAGCTACTAACCAGTTTTGTACTTTTCCTTTATTTTCTTCTCCCATTAATTAGTTCCTTGAACCACTTGAACTATGCTACCGATCTCTATGTGCTTGTGGTGATCGGGCAATTGCTGATGGAAGCCTTCTTGACTTCTTGCGACAAGTTTCCACATTCGGCCTCTCCCTTGTTAGGCTTGATATAAGACAAGAGTCTGACCGCCACACTGATGTTATGGATGCCATAACAAAACATCTTGAGATTGGGTCGTACAGAGAATGGTCAGAGGAGAAGAGACAGGAGTGGCTCCTGTCTGAGCTAAGTGGAAAACGCCCTTTATTTGGGCCAGACCTACCCAAAACTGAGGAAATTGCTGATGTGTTAGACACTTTCCATGTCATTGCTGAGCTTCCCTCTGACTGCTTTGGTGCCTACATCATATCAATGGCCACCTCCCCATCTGATGTTTTAGCAGTTGAGCTTCTCCAGCGAGAATGCCATGTCAAGGAACCACTGAGAGTTGTGCCCTTGTTTGAAAAGCTTGCTGACTTGGAAGGAGCCCCTGCCGCAGTAGCAAGGTTGTTTTCCGTAGAATGGTATAGAGACCGAATCAATGGAAAGCAAGAGGTGATGATTGGATACTCAGATTCTGGGAAGGATGCAGGGCGTCTGTCGGCAGCTTGGGCTCTGTACAAGGCCCAAGAAGCTTATTAAGGTCGCTAAAGAGTATGGTGTGAAACTGACTATGTTCCACGGTCGTGGCGGGACTGTCGGTAGAGGTGGTGGCCCTACTCACCTCGCTATATTGTCCCAACCACCTGAAACCATTCACGGTTCTCTTCGTGTGACTGTTCAGGGTGAAGTTATTGAACAGTGTTTGGTGAAGAGCATTTATGCTTCAGAACACTTCAGCGTTTCACTGCAGCCACACTTGAACACGGCATGCACCCGCCAGTTGCGCCAAAGCCTGAGTGGCGAGCCCTCTTGGACGAGATGGCTGTAGTTGCTACAGAGGAATACCGCTCAATTGTCTTCCAGGAGCCTCGGTTCGTTGAGTATTTCCGCTTGGTGAGTGGGTTTTAACTTCTGCTACTGAATTTTCGTTAGATACATTGTATACCAATCAACAGTAACTGTCTGCCAAATGCCAAGTCAGTCACTATTATAACAAGTTCCTCTTTGGATTCTGTTTGATGATAGGCGACTCCTGAGTTAGAGTATGGTAGGATGAACATAGGAAGCAGACCTTCAAAACGCAAACCTAGTGGTGGGATTGAATCTCTCCGTGCTATCCCATGGATCTTTGCTTGGACCCAGACCAGGTTCCACCTTCCAGTTTGGCTCGGATTTGGTGCGGCATTCAGGCATTCTGTTAAGGACATCAAAAAACTACAAATGCTCCAGGAGATGTATAATTCTTGGCCATTCTTTAGGGTCACCATTGACCTTGTTGAAATGGTCTTCGCTAAAGGAGATCCCGGGATTGCTTCCTTATACGATAAGCTACTTGTTTCTGAGGACTTGTGGTCCTTTGGTGAAATGTTAAGGGCGAACTTTGAAGAAACAAAGATGCTCCTTCTCCAGGTAAACCAGAATCAGGGAGATGACATTTCTTGTAAAATACTGCAGTAAGATTAAAGTCATGATATCGCCGGTTGCTAACTAAAAATGGTTTCTTTGTTCCAATTTGATCAGATTGCTGGCCACAGGGATCTTCTTGAGGGTGATCCTTACTTGAGGCAGAGGCTAAAGCTTCGTGATTCCTACATAACAACGTTGAATGTATGCCAAGCTTATACTTTAAAGAGGATTAGAGACCCCAACTACCACGTGAAGCTGAGGCCGCACATCTCCAAGGAGTACATGGAGTCCACAAGCAAGCCAGCTGCGGAGCTGGTGAAGCTTAACCCAATGAGCGAGTATGCTCCTGGGTTGGAGGATACACTCATTTTGACCATGAAGGGTATTGCTGCCGGTATGCAGAACACTGGGTAGAACACTCTGAACTCGACGCTTCATACCTTCAGTTGCGGTTGAATGTAAGGATAACCTTGTGAGTCGTCGGTTTCCCTGTTGAAACCCACTCAATTCTATCTATCTATATACATATGCTTTAACTTTTATCGTCGACATAGTATTCGACGGATGTATCATGAACGTTGCTTCCCTTTCAAAAAAAAAAAACAAAAGAAAAATTCCGACAGCTTTTTGGGGCTCTATATATATGTACTTGGAATAAGATGGTCGTGTTATGATAATGATAGTATAGGTGTACTCCAACTGGTCTTTACGGGCATGTCACAAGGTCAACTGGTCTTTGGATTAATGTCATAAAAAAAGATACTACCATTACATAGAAGAAAAAGAGTGGACACCTATTTGTACTTACTCTTTGTAGCGTGCTTAATATTCTAATTTTATATTATTATCTTAAATCTAACAAAAAGATACTCTTAACAAACCAATAATGAAAGCTGATTAATAGCTATTATTCTTCCAAGAGCTCTAAAAGTGCATGATCAATGTTATAAGTGTCGGCTATTACTGTAGTCTAATGAGAGTTTATATATACAATTATAATGGGCACTCTAGTGGACTAAAGAATGTAAAATGAATAATGGGCCGATACATGGGCTTCTACTTCCCCCTAAAAGCTAAACTCATGTAGAGTCAATGGGAGTTTAGATTTGCTGTCAGAAAACCTAGGGTTTGAACTTGCTTTAGTGAAAATGTCGACGACTTGTAAAGATGACGGTAAAAATTCCACCTTCAAGCTCCCGCATTTCACTCGTTCCCTAACAAAGAAGAAGTCTATCTCTATATGTTTGGCTCTGCTATGTAAAACAGGGTTCGATGAGAGATAGAGCGCCCCCCAGATTGTCACAAAGGAGTGTCGCTGGAGATGGGAGAAAAATGCCGAGTTCGGAGAGTAAATGTTGTAGCCAGAGTGCTTCGGAGGTGGCCGTGGCTAGTGACTTGAATTCGGCTTCGGTGGAAGAGCGTGCGACAGTTTGTTGCTTTCGCTAAGACCACGAGACAAGTTGGGAACCCAGATAGATGCAAAATCCGGTGGTGGATCTGCGATCAAGAGATGAACCTGCCCAGTCGGCGTCGGCGTACACACGAAGAGGGCCCAGAGGTCGAGCAGCGAAGAACAGCCCTTCGTGCAGAGTAAGTTTCAGGTATCGTAGGACTCTTTTCACCCCTGTCCAGTGTACTAGTTTCAGGTTTTGCATGAACTGGCTTAATCGATTAACTACGTACTGTATGTCTGGACGGATAAACGCTAGGTAGTGTAGAGAGCCCACGATGCTTCTGTAGTGCTGAGTGTCCTCGAAAGGAGGAGAGTCTTGTATGTCAAAATTAGTGGTAGATGACATAGGAGTTATACTCGTTTTGCAGTTTTCCATCTTTGCTCGCTTCAGAATTTCGCGAATATAGTGAGATTGACTGAGAATAACCCCTGATTTGTCACGAAATACTTGAATGCCCAGAAATTGTGTTAGGGGACCCAAGTCTTTAATGGGAAATTCGTGGGCAATAGTGTCTATTAGCTGCTGTATGAGGGTAGAAGACGAGCCAGTAATACATAAACAAGTATGTAGATAGTCTGATTACTCTATTTGAAATAAATAAGGAAGAGTCTGATATAGAAGCCTTGAAGCCAATTTGATGGAGGAAACTGCTTAGCCGTGAAAACCCGATCCTAGGAGACTGACGGAGACCGTAGAGTGCCTTCTTCAGGAGGCAAACATGATTAGGCTTATCCTTGTTAATAAAACATGTTGGCTGCTTAATAAAGACCTTTTCTTCCAGAAAACCGTGTAGAAAAGCGTTGTCAATATCAATTTGCCTCATTGGCCAGTTATAGGATGTAGCAATGGAAATAATTAAGCAGATTGTAGACACTTTAACCACGGGGCTAAAGGTCTCAGAAAAATCTATCCCAGTAGTTTGTTTGTAACCAAGGGCAACCAGTCTTGCTTTCCTCCGTTCCACTGTTCCATCAGCCCTTCTTTTTATCCTTAAGACCCACTTAGTACCTAGGACGTTCATGTCAGAGGAATAAGGAACCAGATCCCAAGTATCATTGGTTTGAAGAGCCAAGTATTCTTTGTTTACAGCTCCTCTTCATTCAGGATAGGCCATAGCCTTAGTGAGAGAGGGTTCCTCGGGAACAAAGCTGGTGACTGAGTGGTATGAAGTTGAGAGATAGATGGTCAATTAATTGTCCCATCTATCCTAATAAAAGGTTTGAGGGTGTTTGTTTTAGAGCGTGTGACCATAGGATGTTGAGGTGGGGCTGTGGGGTTAGGAGAGTGGAGTGGGGAATCCGTATTTGAGGAGGTAGGGCTCAGAGGCAAGGGTTCACGGTGTGGTTCATTATGTGGTTCTGTATTTGAGGAGGGAATGGGAGTAGAAGGGGCAATGGGGGGCTGAGGAGAGTGGAAAGTGGTAATCAAAATGTCAGGGGACAAAGGTGTAGGAAAAGGGCTGTGTTTCTGGGCATAAGGGAAAGAGGTCTCCTAAAAGTGTACATCTCTAGAAATGTAGATGCGCTGAGAGTCTTTGTGAAGACAAATATAGCTAGTAGAATAAGGATCATAGCCTAGAAAGATGCACTCCACAGTCCTAAAAGAGAGCTTGTGAGTGTTTGTAGGTCTAAGGTTTGGAAAGCAGGCACAACCAAATGCCCTTAGGTGTGCAAGGCTAGGATTTTTGTTGTGGAGCTTGAAGTATGGGGTGAGATAAGCAAGGGTTTTGGAGGGTGTTCGGTTAGTGAGGTAAGCTGTTGTTTTAAAAGCATAGGACCAAAATGAGAGAGGAAGAGAGGAGTGAGATAATAGACACAATCCTTTATTGACCTCATGTTTGATTCTGCTTTCAACAGAACCATTATGTTGATGAGAGTAGGGGCAGGTTAGACGATGAGAAATGCCATTTGACTGTAAATATGATTTTAACCCTTGAAACTCTCCCCCTCAATCCGTTTGAATTGATTTTACAGAAACTTGAAAGACATTCTGCACCATTTTGTGAAAAGTGCTGAAAATCTGTAACACATTAGACTTGAGGGCCATAGGATAAAGCCACATTAACCCAGAGTAATCATCAACTATGAGCATAAAATAACAAAAGCCATCAAAACTAGGCTCATAGGAAGGTCCCCATAGGTCCAAAACAGAAGGTCAAAACAGTTGGCAGACTTAGAGGTGGATAGATAATGAGGAAGAGCCTGTGTTTTGCCAGCACATCAGGCTGTATTCAATATTAACAGATACAGAAACAGGTAAATGAAACTTCTTAATAGCTTAATTTGTAATACTGCTAGAGGGATGGCCAAGTCGTAGGTGCCAAGTGTTTGAGGGAGTTGTAGCTGTGTAGTTTAGTTGAGGAGATGCAGGGTTGACCTCTGCAGGAAAATGGTAAACACCATCTTTAACTCCTCCTTGGAGTAGAGTAGTCTTGGTGCTCGAATCCCTTAGGAGAAAGTGATTAGTATGAAATTCAAAGAAGACAGAGTTGTCTTTGCAAAACTGGTGAACAAAAATGAGTTACTTTTGTAGGGCAGGACTAAGTATAACATTAGAGAGGGCAAAAGTATTGTGTGCAAAAGAGATAGAACCATTACTCTGATGAGTGATGGGTAGAGTAGAGCCATCACCAAGAGCTACATTGTCAGTTCCTGTATACTCAGATGCGGAAAGATTCATCTTAGAAAAGTCATTAGAGAAGTGGTTGGTAGCCGCTATGTCTGGCAACCAGTCAGAGGTAGATGAGCGGCCAGTAGCATTAGCAAAAAATAATTGAGGAGGTCGAGCTTGATAGGAGTGGTTGAATCTGTTGTAGCACTCCTTAGCTGTGTGCCCCCTTATTTCACATATCTGGCACTTAGGCCTAGTATCTGGTGCTCCATTAAATAGAGAGTTTGAACTATTGTATTTCTGAGCATCGTAGGAATTTTCTCTGCACACCCTCTTGAACTGTTGTTATTTCCTCGAGCACCTGTAGTGCTAGAGCCATATTGAGTGTTTTTGCCTCTACCACCAGAATTGCTGGAGGTGGCATTGAGGGAAACCACATTAGCAACCTGTTTATTCTGTTGATTTATCCAAGTTTCACTCATCATCATGTAGTTCAGTAATTGACTAGCAGTACATGTTTTAGATCTGGTCAAGATATTTGAGACCATAGCATTGTACTCACTAGGTAACCCTTTTAAAATGTAGCATTGAAATTCCTGCTGAGGGACCTCTCCTGTGACAGTAAGAGCATCAGCCAACCCTTTAGCACGATTAAAATATTCAGTGACATCTTTTATGCCTTTCTTTTCGATTGTTGCAAGTTATAAGAGCAAGTTATTGATCTGTGCATTATTTTGGGCGGCATATGTTGCTTGGGTGTAATTTCACACCTCTACTGAGGGTTCAAGACCCACAACTTGTGGAATTATTGTCTCACTTAAAGAAGTAAAGAGGATAGACATTACCATGTGGTCAAGCTGTGCCCATCGAGTGTAATCTGGGTTGATCTTCCCGTTGATGACTTGGGCTGGGCATTCATGTGTACCATCGACAAACTTGAACAGGTCCTTGCCCTTCAGGAAGGAGGTGATCATCCCCTTCCAAATTCTGTAGTTGTCTTTCTTGAGTTTTACCAAATTTACTGTTGACAGTATTGATTGGGTGTCGTTGGACACGTTTGTGATTGTAGGTGTTAATTGCTGTTGCTGATTGTTGCAGGTGGAGCATGCGGATTCATTACCGCTGATGAGTGAGCCTCCTGGAGACACCATGAGAAGAAAAAAATGCATATTGGAGGTGACGAAGGTCGAGAAGCTCTGATACCATACACGTGTATAGTAGGGCGAATGTAATATGTGTCGGCCATGTATTACTGTAGTATAATGATAGTTTATATATACAAGTATAATGGGCTGTGCCCTGGTAACTCTAGTGGACTAAAGAATGTAAAATGAACAATGGGCTGATACATGGGCTTCTAAATGTAAGGGACCCGTTGTAAGTAGAGCGAGTAGCAAAATTATTATTTCAGAACCAAAGTAGGTAGGTATTCATTAAGCTAAGATCATTGTATGCTAGTTATTTATATACTAGTCTCATTTTGTTAACAATCTGTCCCACTGATGCGGTTTTTTAAAACTTACTTATATTAAGAAGAATAAATATTCACAATACAATCCGGAATTGAATCAACCTAGAAGCCTTCATCATTTCCCCACGTCCTATAGTTATCTAGCAGATGAGAGTTAGCAAGCAGATGAGCACTAACATTATCATCCCTTGGTATATAATACCAACCCACATACTCAAAATCATTAGCATCCCAGATTACGTTATCTAAAAATAGCTTAGTATCTAGAGATACATCACTAATACTATTTACATAATCAAGATTCAATTTACAGGCAGACAAAAAATGAACTTTACAAAAACCTGCTCGTTTGCACAGTCTACTTCATATTCCAAAGCCTTCGCCTCCACCGTCGACAGTGATAGCACCCAAGCCACACCCTTGACCGCTGCCGCTAGCACCACATCATCCTTACTCCGACACATTACTCCCAATCTGTAACCTCTCCCTCCTGCAACACTCCATCCACCAAGACCTCCACCACGTCAGGATCAACGCAGTTCATCCTTGACACCACCCTTACTGAAGCATCATTAGCTGCGGCAAGGAAGGCATCAAATTGAGAGTAGCCCCACTCCATGTCTCTTGCCTCACCATACAGGACTTGACACCTTGCAAACCAAAGTTTCCACAAAAAGATAACAAGATAATTAATCTTGTTAGCATTTAGGCATTGAGCAAGGAACCAATCAAGAAGAGCACCATCTTTTTTTATGTAAACAGAGCTACAATAGAGATATGAGACCATAGTTTAACCACAACATCACAATAAAGAAAAACATGACACCGACTCTCAAGAGTGATAAGTGTCCAAATGAGCATGATTTATAGGTGATTTCACATATTATATTAGCACTTTTCTTGCTCATTTCTCCACTTCGGTTATTTCCTCTAGTTTATGTTTTATTATTTATCTCACAAAATTATTGGTTTAACATGAGGAAACCAAGCCGGAAGTGAAGTAGATAAAGAGACGAACACATAGACGCAAACGGCTCAGAAAACGGACTTATAACGAAGAATGTAGGGCCGGTTGAAGATTGTTATATATGTATAATATATAATATCGCACGGAACACAAACAGAGGCTACCGCCTCTGAAATACGCGGAGTACTCACTACCGCCCGAAATTCAGGCGGACGAGACACAAGGGCTACGCCCATAATTGAGGCGGTCTTCTCTGTGGAAACGCCCAAAATTGAGGCGGTCCTCTCTATGCGCAACCGCCCGAAATTGAGGCGGTCAAGACACACCAGAACCGCCCAAATATAGGCGGTCAAGAACAACAGAACCGCCCAAAATGGGGCGGTCAGCACAAAGGGAACCGCCTCTTTAAGAGGCGGTTAGGGCTAAAAAACCAAGCGGACCAAGAGGCGGGCGCGACTAATATCAGTCGCGCGCGACAGTTTTCTTCTTCGCGCCGTCTGCAACTTGCCTCGCCGACCCTCTGCAACTCGCCACTGTCTTCATTAATGAGCCTCTTATCCATCTACTCCTCATCACGCGTGAGCTCTGTCCCCTGCGCAATCAAGAATCAACAGTTAAACAAAATGTACGGAGCTTCTTCTCCTCTGCCTCTATATAAACCGACGCCCCTTCTGCAAATAAAATAACTCCCTTCCTCCGAATCCAAATTGTTAGTTGTTAGTGTTATTTGTAGTATTATTTATCGTTAGTATTAGACCACACCACGACCACCACCATTCACCTCGTATCCTCCACTTCTCCATTTTATTTTATTCTACATTTCACCACGAAGCAGAAACACTATAAGAAGAACAGAAGAAAAGGGAGCTGGAACAGAAGCGAATCGCAGTCCAGTCTCCGCCAGCAGTCTCCAAATTAATGGCTATTTCTGTTTCCTTTTTATTACTGTTAATGTCTGAGTGATTTTATTCGTATCCTAGGATGTGGGTTTGTTCCTAAATAATTCAGACTTATTATTAATACCAAGTTTGCTTATAAATATTTGTTTTGTCTCTCTAAATTATTAAATGCTTAATAACTGATCATTTTTATGCATTTACGGTTTCTCTTATTTCAATGATTTTGTAAATCTGAGAATAGACCACAAAGAGAGATAAACGTTAGATTTTATACTCCTTGATTAGCAGATAAAATCCATCGCTGTTATAAAAAGAATTCTCACTTAAAGCTAATTAATGATTTTAGACTTTTTCTGATTGTAAGAAGTTTAATGAATTAATTAAGAGTTGTCCTTATCTATGATTTAGAAAGGTCACAAGATAAATTCTTAACAGACAAATAAGAGCAAATTAGGATTATAATTATTGTCTGTACTTAAATAAATATTTATCACCTGTTTCACTTATTAAACTTGTTTTAATTCCTTTCAGCAATATTGTTAAATGCTTATTCTGACAAAATACTGCATTTATTTGGTAGCTATCAATATATGATTTTGAGATAGTTAAAGTACCACAAAGGAATTAATCTTGGTATTTACACTCCGGATTGAGCAGGAAAATACTAAGGCTATTAATAGGAGTTAGTAACTGACAATTATTAACTCTAATAGACAATAAATATTTGAGACAGGATTATAAAATTGTTTAAGTAGTTTAGGAAATTCCCCCGATATCCTAGGATACCTTTTCCATCCATTTACTTTATTTTACTGTTTTATTATTCTGTACTTCCTAAAAATCAAGCTTGCCTCCGGCTAAACCCCAATTTACATTTTATGCATTTTATTTCTTTTTGTACATTTACTAAACTGGATAATTAATTAGACAGTTGCGAAGTCTCTGTGGATACGACCTTGTTGTACTACAAAGATTGGGTTCACTGCCCATAGTAGCAAGATAGTTTAACTACTATTTTGCCCAACAAGTTTTTGGCGCCGTTGCCGGGGACTTCGGTCCAACTATCTGATTATTATCTGTTTAGTTTTTCTTTTATTTCGTTATTGTCACTTTTTGTGTATAAATTTTTGTTTTTTTTAAAGGTACTTAATTCTGATGGATGGTCACTACGATCAAGCAGAAGATTGGTATGGTTACCCCTATAGCGCAGAGGACTACAGTCAATGGAGTGTCTGCCAAGAGTGTGGAGGAGACCATGAAAGTTCCTATTGTCCTATGGTTGCAATAGAAAGAGACAACGCCATTTTACGGGAAATGATGGCAAATTTTACCTCAACCATTGAAATGATCCGGCAAAGAACGCTAGATCAGTAGAACGCATGGAACAACCCGTTCACAACTGAATGCAGTGGTTCACGAGGAAGAACAACCTGCTGAGGACATAAGCTACTCTCCACCTCCTCCTATTCGAATTAGAGAATCCATCACCAAACAACTATCAGCTTGATTATGGAGACAACCCCTCAGAAGAGAGTTTCTCCTTGGACTTCATGGAGTCCCCTCCCTCTGAAATCAACTACTACTTCCCCTCCTTCACCGTGCTTTACCCAGAAGATGAGGGTGGATACATCCTCAATCTTGAGAAGGAGGAGATGCCGCCTCCCTCCGAGCCATCAGAAGAGAGTGCTATAGTAAATTTCAAGGAGCCACTTCCCTCTGAAGATCCCTTTCAAAGTTCTTACCATAAGCCTCAACAACAAGAGGAGGATTTTTACATCCTCCAATTTGAGGAAGAAAAGTCATTTCCACCGGGTCTTCTGTTAGAACTACGTTCCCGGCAGTACCTCCTCAAACACCAGATTTTGAGGAGTATTAATTTTATTATTTTATATGCCGAGGTAACGTTTTGTTTTGATCCAGGATAACGACAAAGCGTCTAGCCAAAGACGTTAAAGAAGGGCAGCTTCCTGGGAGGCAACCCGGGTGTACTTTTATTTATTTTGCCTTTATGTTCTTTTAATTTTCAGGTTCTCTTTAAATTTTATTTTTGCTAACTTTTAACCCCGTTTTAGTATGGTTGCTTCTAGTGTCTTATGCAGGTGCACCTTCATTACACCGCAACCAAGCTACGCTACTTGAGGCTGAAGCTCAAGTGTGGGGGAACGTCCTTAACGCTAGCAAAAATAAAATCAGGGGAGTACCAGTTTCTTTAATTTGCTTTTATTTAAATAAAAATTGCAGAGGAGCGTTTATTGCTTAAATGATTATTTGTGATCTGTGTATCTCTGTTTCTCTACTATTAACCGAAAAGGTCTTCTGAACCTTCCCTTGTTTTTCTGGTGAACAATGAGGACATTGTTCAATTTAAGTGTGGGGGAGTGTGCCCTTTTCGGTGACATTTTGTGCTTAAATGTTTAATCTCTCTCCTTATTTTTCGTTTGTCCAAATTCAAAATTTGTGGACCCTTTATATGTGGGTTGTTCTCTTTAAAATAAATATTGTTATGAATTGTGGGATAAATGTACAAATTTTAAAATTTTGATTACTTTTGAGGAGCATTTTATATGCGGTGTGACCAAATAATCTGCAAATGGTTGGATTTTATTGCTCAGGGTTTCTTTCTGTCTTCTCTCTTAGGGATTGCTAAGGGGTTTTCTGTTAAAAAAAGAGAAAGAAAAAATAAATAAGGACTTGCGAGACACCATTGGTAACCAACAAAAGAGAGTTGAGTGTTCTTAAATACAAAGGCGTGATGCCTATATTTCTCATCTCTTATGCAAAAGTGAAACAAATGCATAAATCTATTTTTCCTTTTGTTTTCTCCTCAATGCCCATTCTTGAGAGAAGTTGGCCATGGTAAAAGTTCTCAGAGTCACCTAAAAAGAAACATTGAAGTACCTTAGATCATACCCCGAAACTCTAATTTTTATTTTTACCTTGAGCACACCTATGCCACCAGCAGTTAATTTTTCACACTCCTCAATAAGTTTAAAAGATCATGTTTATCCTACCCTTCATAATAATATTTGTTAGTATTGAGCATTCCCTACTTGGGTACGTGGTTTTGCTTGAGGACAAGCAAAAAGATAAGTGTGGGGGTGTGATAAGTGTCCAAATGAGCATGATTTATAGGTGTATTTCACATATTATATTAGCACTTTTCTTGCTCATTTCTCCACTTCGGTTAATTTTCCTCTAGTTTATGTTTTATTATTTATCTCACAAAATTATTGGTTTAACATGAGGAAAACCAAGCCGGAAGTGAAGTAGATAAAGAGACGAACACATAGACGCAAACGGCTCAGAAAACGGACTTATAACGAAGAATGTAGGGCCGGTTGAAGATTGTTATATATATGTATAATATATATAATATCGCACGGACACAAACAGAGGCTACCGCCTCTGAAATGCGCGGAGTACTCACTACCGCCCGAAATTCAGGCGGACGAGACACAAGGGCTACCGCCCATAATTGAGGCGGTCTTCTCTGTGGGAAACCGCCCAAAATTGAGGCGGTCCTCTCTATGCGCAACCGCCCGAAATTGAGGCGGTCAAGACACACCAGAACCGCCCAAATATAGGCGGTCAAGAACAACAGAACCGCCCAAAATGGGGCGGTCAGCACAAAGGGAACCGCCTCTTAAAGAGGCGGTAAGGGCTAAAAAACCAAGCGGACCAAGAGGCGGGCGCGACTAATATCAGTCGCGCGCGACAGTTTTCTTCTTCACGCCGTCTGCAACTTGCCTCGCCGACCCTCTGCAACTCGTCCACTGTCTTCATTAATGAGCCTCTTATCCATCTACTCCTCATCACGCGTGAGCTCTGTCCCCTGCGCAATCAATGAATCAACAGTTAAACAAAATTGTACGGAGCTTCTTCTCCTCTGCCTCTATATAAACCGACGCCCCTTCTGCAAATAAAATCAACTCCCTTCCTCCGAATCCAAATTGTTAGTTGTTAGTTGATTTGTTAGTAGTTATTTATATCGTTAGTATTAGACCACACCACGACCACACCATTCACCTCGTATCCTCCACTTCTCCATTTTATTTCCATTCTACATTTCACCACGAAGCAGAAACACTATAAGAAGAACAGAAGAAAAGGGAGCTGGATCAGAGCGAATCGCAGTCCAGTCTCCGCCAGCAGTCTCCAAATTAATGGCTATTTCTGTTTTTTATTACTGTTAATGTCTAAGTGATTTTATTCGTATCCTAGGATGTGGGTTTGTTCCTAAATAATTCAGACTTATTATTAATACCAAGTTTGCTTATAAATATTGTTTTGTCTCTCTAAATTATTAAATGCTTAATAACTGATCATTTTTATGCATTTACGGTTTCTCTTATTTCAATGATTTTGTAAATCTGAGAATAGACCACAAAGAGAGATAAACGCTAGATTTTATACTCCTTGATTAGCAGATAAAATCCATCGCTGTTATTAAAAGAATTCTCACTTAAAGCTAATTAATGATTTTAGACTTTTTCTGATTGTAAAACGTCTAATGAATTAATTAAGAGTTGTCCTTATCTATGATTTAGAAGGTCACAAGATAAATTCTTAACAGAAATAAGAGCAAATTAGGATTATAATTATTGTCTGTACTTAAATAAATATTTATCACCTGTTTCACTTATTAAACTTGTTTTAATTCCTTTCAGCAATTATTGTTAAATGCTTATTCTGACAAAATACTGCATTTATTTGGTAGCTCAATATATGATTTTGAGATAGTTAAAGTACCACAAAGGAATTAATCTTGGTATTTACACTCCGGATTGAGCAGGAAAATACAGGCTATTAATAGGAGTTAGTAACTGACAATTATTAACTCTAATAGACAATAAATATTTGAGACAGGATTATAAAATTGTTAAGTAGTTTAGGAAATTCCCCCGATATCCTAGGATACCTTTCTCCATCCATCCATTAATTTTATTTTACTGTTTTTATTATTTCTGCACTGTTCCTAAAATCAAGCTTGCCTCCGGCTAAACCCCTTTTTACATTTTATGCATTTTATTTGCCTTTTTGTACATTTACTAAACTGGATAATTAATTAGACAGTTGCGAAGTCTCTGTGGATACGACCTTGTTGTACTACAAAGATTGGGTTCACTGCCCATAGTAAGCAGGATAGTTTAACTACTATTTTGCCCAACAAAGAGCACCACAAGAAAAGAGAGAGAGTTGAAATGCTCGCCAAATCTATATGATAATAAAGCTCTACATGGCAGTAAGCCATGTAACAACCTCCACGCAAAAATGTTGACTCGAGCTGGTAAGCGCTCCTTCCACACCCTGCGCATTGCATTTCCTACCTTGCTAGCGCCAGAGCTAGTGTAAAGATCCTGATGTTTAATGTCCAAAGCCAAAAAATAAGCGAATCGAACTGAGAAACTGCCAGACTTAGCGACACCCCTAACCCAGGAGTCTCGCACGACAAAAAGATCTAATGGAATTACCAAAATCTTCTCCACATCCTCCTCATCAAACTGTTGCCTAACTAGGTAGGGACTGACACCAGCTTCTATTAATTGGATTTATAAGTCATGAAACCTCACCTTCTTTCTTCGCAAGCTCTGGCAACTTTCAGCTAACGGTTGGCCTCCTAACTTTGATTCAATCCACCTATCCAACAACCCTGTAGACTGGCCATCCCCATTCAACTTCCTTGCACCCTTCTTTACTAAGTAAAAGTTGGAGCACAAATCACGTCACACAGGCTTGGTGTTGGGAAAAATCTATATAAAAAAATATATAGATATGTGCAAGGAGTAGACAAGTGTACCTAATCGATGTAGTACAACAAGTGTCGTATCCACAAGGAAATTGGTTTTGTCTCCCTAATCTCAGTATTTAGTGCAATGAAAGCATTAAATTGGGGCTTTAGCCGGAGACAAGCTTGATTGTTTGATTCAAAACAGTAAAAGCGATAAACAACTAAATTAAAAATATTTGTAATAGATTGGAAGGGAATGTACCTTAGGATTGTGGTAATCACCTAAACATGCTTTTAATCCTACGTCACTTTAGTTGTCTATTTGAACTAATATAATGACTTCTAAATAAAAAATAAGCCAAATCTCACTTAGTTAATTTTAACCTCCAAGTAGGTTCGGATCAACCTCAGGAGAAGCATTAAACAAAAGTTCTTAATAATAGCACTAGGATTCACCAACTAACCTAGAAAGTAAAAACTAGGGTTCCTCTCTCACTTAGGTCAAAATTCCTACTCAAACCAAATGTTGATAGGTAGGTTCGGATCAACCTCAGGAGAAGCATTAAACAAAAGTTCTTAATAATAGCACTAGGATTCACCAACTAACCTAGAAAGTAAAAACTAGGGTTCCTCTCTCACTTAGGTCAAAATTCCTAACTCAAAACCAAATGTTGATAGGAACCACCATAAATGCAATTAATAGAAGATCAAGTCTATAACATTCAAAATTTAAGAGAGAAAATATATTAAATGATAGTAGGTATTACAAACACATTTAGAATTTAGGGTCAATAACCAATCCCAAGTTACAATAGAAATCTACTAATGCATTAAAGAGTAAAGAAAGGTAAAGGAGTAAGAAGTAACCATTAATGGGATAGTTAAGCTTTGACGGAGGTGAGAATCGCTTATTCCTTCTTCTTCTCTTTTTCCTCTTTTTTCTCCTTCTTTTCCCTTTTCTTGCTCTCGTTGAGATAAAATGTTCCCCTTTCTCGCATTTTAATTCACCCGATTTGCTGTTGTAAGTGAGTTGTCTGGACATACAAGTTCTGACGTATGTTCGGACACAGCTAATCTTGTGTCCGCATGAGTCTTGTCCAGGTCCCTCATTCAGACGTATGTCTGGATGCCTATAGCTAAAGAGGACTGACTTTGGGGTTGTCTGGACGCGACTAGTTTAGTTTCGTCCCCTGGAATGATGCTTTCGTGAACCCTGGAACTTGCTCTTGGCTTCTGTCCGAACATAACGTCCGGACGCAGGGTCGGACATATAACTTCTTCGTTTCAGCTTTGATTTGCTCCCTGTATGTTACGTTGTAATCCTTGAGCAATGAAGAAATCATTTATGCACTCACATAGCTCTTTTTAATGCTTGAATCATGCCTAAATGAGAATTTACCTAAATTATCATAAAAAGTATAAGTTCACCTATATTGACTAAATGCTCTATAAAGTGGTGAAACTAGGCTATAAACCAAGTAAAATGCAAGTGAATAAAACCTTATAATTTCATATTTTCACCACTTATCACTTGGCCTACTTCCTAAACCTACATTCAGATTTTATCATTCCTTAAATATCGATCCCTTAGTAAATGTGACAAGAGAGAACAACGATGACAGATAACCCTTCAAACTTGCTTGGTCAGAAGGGCATCATTGAAAGCCGACAAGTCCTTAAAACCCAGCCCACCTGATCTCAAGCTTTCCAGTGACCACTCTTCTTTTGAAACCCATCAGTCCACCAGAATCTTGCAAAATGCAAGTTCTTAATGAGAGCAGTGCATAGCTTAATAACACTCATACCATAGATCGGGACAGCCTACAACACATATTTCATCAGAATACCCCGCCTCGCTTGGGAGACAATCTTGTTCCACCCTTGCAACTTTTTGAGCACTTGATCTCTAACATATTCAATACCCTTCTCTTACACATTCCAATTGTACTAAGGAAGCCCAAGTATAACTGTAACAACCCCAACTGTAAACTCCATACTTAACAACTAATCGCAACGGAAATTATAACATTAACCCTTACTTAATTTATTGGTGTTACACGCCGTTAGCCACCCACGTGGCTAACAAGGCTAATACTTACACATTGTACCGGTCTGATGGACAAGATTCCCGAGCACTTACATATTACAACTACATTCCATTTTTAAACTGAGTCAAGTACATTTACATTCCAAACTGTACCGAGTATCTTACAACCTATTGCCGATAACCATTCGGTCTTACACCACTTACAAATACATAAGCAATTAAGATAACTACCCATGAACCAACAACCTCGTTCCACTCTCGAACGGCTAACAGCTCCAATATACCTGAAAAGTAATGGATGGCCCCAAAGGGGCTCAGCACCTTTACTGGTATGGTAGACGTGCAACCCACTACTACCGGGCCCACACAACTAATTGTCGTCTGAGCATGCGGTTGATTTTATTTAAATCATACATGAAATGCTATAAAACACATCATGTTCACAATCAACACATATCCAAACAATGGAATACAATCAATAAGGCTAACACACCAGTGTTTATTAGATTACATTACTGTGTTCTTTAGCCCATGAGGGTTTTTACCTTAATGAAACCTCATTCCTATTAGTCAACACTTACCCATTTAGTTGGGCTACACGTAATTACTCCTCATCTTAACATGGGGTTGAATTTAGTGATCAACGTACATGAACATATCAACATACATCACACGATAAAATACACACAACATAACTCAGGAACGAGTCCCGTGAGGACTCGAACCGAAATAAGAGTTAGCCAATTTTATAGAGCCTAGAGAATATTTCATTCTCATGTCGAGCTCATTACATAACATATTACCGTTCTTGTTGGAGAACGTATACTTTACTCAAGATGTGTTGGATGTAATATAGATCCGAGCACACCGTACACAATTTCCCCCTAACCTCAATCATAAGTCAAGGCAGGAGAGCCATTTATGAGGCTCGTGGGAGATTGAATTCTGAAATACCCCTAAATTAATTTAAATTTTAGGGGATTTCTTTTGTTAAATCTTAAATAATACTATTAAATATTAAATTATTATGTGGAATTATGAAATTTATTTAGGGGATTTCTCCTATTTAACCTTAAAGAATACAATAAATATTTAATTATTATATATTATTATATAGTATTATGAATTTAATAATAAGATTTATAAGTCAATAAATCTTGGGAAAATTTATAAACACTCCAACTATATTATAAAGATTTTAGGAAGTGTTGGAACATTGTTTTGAAACATAAAAGTCAATATAAAATTCTAGAAACCCTAAAGCCTTTTAAGCCTTGCTAGGGTTGACTTTTTGAGAATAGTCAAACCAGGCCATGAAACCTATACCAATAAATAGGTTATAGAAAACCATGAAGATCGATAAAAAGAACGTCAAAAACGGATCATCCTAGCCAAAGTTATGATCAAATGAAGTTTAGAGCCAAAATTTGAAAAAGAGGCTGACGTGGCACGTTCTGCTGAGTCAGCGCGCGCCTCGGGATTCGCGCCCCAGCACTTAGTCGTTTTTATCTGCTATATTTCCGGTAACAGAAACCAGCCTTTGCCCGATCTTGTGACCTTCATAACTTTCTCATCTTTTAGAATTTTTGAGTGCCGTCTTCTTTGTTGCGTTCTCCTACACTCCCTCTAAACAACCATAACTCACACTAACCCTAACTCATCCTAAATCAACCAGAAATTCGAGCCAAAGTAGCCACCCTGCAAAAACCGAAACTGCAGTTCCAGTTTTTCCTTCGATTCAGGTAAATTCGTCTTGCCATAACTTCTTCGTTTCTCAGCCAAATTCCATGTTCTTTAGCTCGTTTTGAAGAGCTCTAATCCCTCTAAAACTTTCATGTTGATGACTTAAGCCAATTCCCAATCGTTTGGAAGAACAAGGTGTCTAAAGTTTCGGATTCGTCACAGCATAAAATCGTAAGTTCTCTTTCCAGAAAACGCAAGGTAAACTCGCAACTTCCAGCTTCGATTTCTTTCTGTGTAGTGCGAGTTAGGGTGAGTTCTTGTTATCAATATGTAGAGCTAAGTTTATTATTTCGATTAAGCCCACACACATAGCCTAACTCGATCTGTGCTGCAAGTTATAGATCCTCAAAGTCGGCCTCGTGAACTGCTCGAAAGTTCGAACCTTTCCAGAATTCCGAATTTGAATTCCTCCGTTATTGCAACTCCGGTAAGTTTTTCTTCCAATTCCTCCGTTGTTGACTTTGGTTATTGCATTATCGGTGATTCCCATCTACCAATTTAATCGATTAAGCATTAAATCGAGAGAATTTATCGAATTCGGATCGAAAATAGCAAGAACCCTAGGTTGTGCAATCCCAGAATCGTTTTCTCCAATTAGTGCACCATAGATCGTAAAATCGGTACCATTAGAACCAAAATTGAATTTCAAATCCGTAGAAACAAGAATCACTCAATTTGGTTCTGTAGATTGTGAGATATTGTCGATTTAGTACTCGAGCTCGATTTGGAATTCACTGAAGAACTGGGTGTTCAGGGACCGTCCGATCGCGTTTTAAAAGATTGGACGGTCGAGATTAGATCGTGTTTATTAAAGAATGTTTTGAGTTTATAATATTTCAGAATTTAACTCTAACTTGTTGAATTTAGTTAATGGCCTTCCCGAATGTATTTTGACTTGAAATTGTAACCATAGATTCCTTATTAAATCTAGTTTATTTTTATGTAAATTAATATGGTTTTGGAGTTTTTAAACGTAAGTTATGATTTTTGCAAGTTAAGGGTTTTCTGGAATTATTTGGTTAAATTAAAAAGATATTTTTATGAAATAAAATTTTTATAATATGTCTAAAATGTTATAGTTACTGTATATTAAATTTGGGAATTTTTGGGCAATGGTAAATGGTTTTAAAAATTGTGTTTATGAGTTTTTCATAAGAATAAGTTATAATATATGGTTTTTAATGTAACAAAAAATTAAAGTATGGTTTGTTAATAAACTTTTTAAGCTGGGAAAAATATGGGAAACTAAATTAACATTTTATAACAGTAAGTTTATAAATGTTTTGGTCTTAGCTTTTAAGAGAAGTGAAATTATTTACATATATGTATATATACTTATTTAAGTAGAAACTTATGTAAATCAAGGAATTTAATTATTTTTACGTTTTATTTATTATATTATATGAGAGTTAATATTTTTAATTAAAACTAAGGAATAAATATATGTATTTTACGCATATATAAAAAGGGATTTAGGTAGTAACTTAGAGTAAAGCAAGGAACTAATAAATCAACACTTATAATAACTAAATATTATAAGAGCTAGAATCCTAAGATATAGTTAAAGGAATACTTTATGAAACATATTTGGAATGCCGTTAAAGGTTGTGGTAATAAGATAGTTTAAATATAATAAGTTACATAGGGGATGTCTTAGTTAAATTCTGATACAGGTATACTTATATATATTAAAAAAATAAAGGAAAACATTTTACTTGTTAAACCATATGTCGGTTGTGGTATGCCTAAAAGTTATTGAACATAATTAAATACAATAAAATTTCCTAAGGATGTTATGGATAAATCTTAATACATAAAGATATATATAAATATATATGTATATAAATACATTAAAATAGATGAGGGAAATAATATTCCTTGTGATAGTTATAATAAGTAGAATATATATATGTTAAACCTTAGGTTTTAATCGGTGTGTAATTAAATAGTCACTATTAACTTAAGGGTTTAATTACACAGCATAAACGTAACACGGTCTTGGGCTAACCTACTAAGCCCAAGTCTATGAACTCCAAAAGCCTACTTAAACAATTCAAAGAGAGTTTGGGCCACTCTCAGGAATAAATTCTAAATCGTTCTAAACTAAACGAAATGGGCCTAGTAAAGGATTTAGTTAACAAGTCAAGCCCAAATCTTTGTGAGAGAATAATGGTAAACCTGGAACTATTAATCAGTAAGAAAAGAAGGTTGTTTAGTTTATAAATCCCTTAACTAATCGACATTTGGAACACCTTAATTATAGGTTACTATTGGGGAATCACTTATTCGAGTTATTTATTGTTCTTCACATACCAGGTACGATTTCTCGTACTCCGTTACTTTTGCTGATTGGCTTATGGGACGTTTTCGAAAAACGCTAACTGACTTTAGGAGGAATTTCAAAAAAGGAAATGGTTGTGTGACTAACTCAGCTTGTGTGACTAACTGAGCCTTGAATGTGAAACTCACTTGGGTATTGGTTCCTTCTTTTGGTTGTTCCATTAGACATTGACTGCTTAGGGTTTACGCTTCTGCACTCTGTAGGACTGAGTGTTTTGGTATTGCTCTGGGTAGTTAGTGATCTGGTGGGAATTTGGAAAAGGTCAATCTTGGTAAACTCTTCTTTTGACTCTGGATATCGTTTCAACCATGAGCTGGTTCTTGAGGTTTCGACGTGCGCGCGTCTTCAATGGTAACAGTGAGGGGCTGTATATCCCCTGTCCCAAAAAGGGACGTGGTAGACAGTGAGGGGCTGCATATCCCCTGTCCCAAAAGGGACGTTGTTAACAGTGAGGGGCTGTATATCCCCTGTCCTAAAAGAACGTACTTGGCGGTGGGGGCCATCTCTCCCAGTTGAATTATTCCACTCTTGAGTTATTGGTTCTTGGATCTATCTTTTCATTCCTGGTCCTTTGTGACTATCTGAGTCTTTCTACTCCTAACGGGAATTGGGTTTAACTAAGGCAATGGATGTTCACTAACACATGTCGTGGTTTTGTTTCACTAACTTTACTTTTCTGCTATTAACCTTTGTTCTTATCTTGTTATCTTGATTTGGTGAGTTGTGAAATGCCTTGTTTCCTCTGTGTGGTTTAAGTGATTGTTTCCCTACTATTATTTATTTAAGAGTTGTATTATGAGTTTGTTTTTGGAGGATCGTACTAGTTCCATTCCAGGGAACTGGCCCACCCCTCTTGGGGTGGGCTGCTTGGTTTTATCTTGCAGGTACGAGTTATTTACAGGTGGCCACGAAGAGAACGAGTGATTGGGATGGGATTAGGTTTTGAGAGTTTTCATGTTTTATTGCTGTTTACTTTTGTTAAGTTTTCTCGAGGTTCAGGCCGTGACAATTGTAATCTTTAAGTTGTATTTGGTGAGGTTTGGTGCCGGGTGTTTGGAACCCGATGGTCTGTACGCCTTTAGTATTTTACTTCCGCTATAAATATGTTAAATAGGGGCGTTCCAAATTCCAAGAAGGAAAACAACCATACATGGAGAGTGTTGAATCTGCTATAGATATCAACTCCCGTACATACGCGCATGACCGAACACCCTGATTTCTCACCCCTAAGTTATACATTGGTTAGAAGTTCCCTTATGGAACTTATCACATCACATCACATTATAGTTAGTCAAGTTCAGTTACACACACAGGGGAGGCAAGATACGTTCACACATAAAAATCCACAATTAACACATGAATAGCCATAGTTAGAACGTTCCCGTAGGTTGGGACGTTAAACCGAATACCGATCTCTTATGTGAATCCTAGAGTTGGTCAACTAACAGGGTTAGCACACACTCGAGGTTAAACGGTATCGGAACAATCGCTCAACATATTTCAAATACTGTAAACTCATTACATGCCTTATCTTATAAGGTCGTAAACATCCAAAAACACATAAGCACACAAGCCGAGTATAACTCTACAAGACACAGGTTGCAAGAAAACCATACCTTGGTCCTTGCTGCGTTCATTGCCCATCGAATGCAGCTTCTATACATAATTAATCATGTCGGTTAATTACCGTTCTTATCCGATTAACTAATTACTTCACATTACATTTGGTGTACTTTCACACTTAAACTTATAATTGTTCACCCTCATAATGGTCATTATAAGTCACCAAACATGTCCTAAACAATCATATAACAATAATACCAAACAATCCCCATCATTCAATGTCATTTTCTAGCCTTAAAATTGATTTTTAGTATGGTCCAGGACTAGGTCCGGACCTATAGTCCCGGACCAGTTGATTTTGTCACTTTTGGTAAGTTTTTAGTGTAGGTCCGGGACTTTGTACTGGAGGTAAGTCCCAGACCAGTTGTATACCTTAATTTCAGACTTATTTTGAGGGTGGTCCGGGACTTAATGCAAGACCTAAGTCCCGGACCAATGTTACAGGCAATTTTCGGCAGTTTTTAGGTGTTGGTCCAGGACCTTTTCCTGGACCTAAGTCCCGGACCCTGTAACTTCTTGTCACAATTTTCACTTTGATTTTGTTATCCTAACATCATTTCTTACTCATTTCTTCCTAATATTTCCCCAATTATTTAAGCATGTTCTAACACCATAATTATGCTTTAAACCTTCCTAAACCATTGAACAAACTTGTCCCTTAAACTTTGACTATCTTACACCAATTTCCCACTCTTAATTTCCTAACACATTGCAACTTAGTTTCCTAGGTTTCTAAAATTCACCCTTGCTCTCATTCTTTACTCATTCAATTGGTTCACAACTAATGCATTACTAGCATGCAACTTGCATCATTTTCATTCCAAGTTTTACCCAACTAAATCATTTACCTCTATTTTAGTTCCAAGGTGATTAGTTTATCAACTTACCTCTCAAGACACCTAGTTAAACCTAGGTCACTTCTACTCACCAAAAACACTCAAGACATTAGTTTCTACACAAATCTTGATAGAGTTTCCCTACAATTTAAGCATTCCCACATTGCATTATTCAGCTCACCTAAATCAATCCAACAACCAAGTTCATTCTAGACACTTATAATACATCAATTTCCAGCACATTCCCATAATCATAATGAGGCACTTTAAACTTAAACCAATAGGCTCCAAGACCTTTAAACACCAACATAAAACTTAAACCTCAACATAAAACTTAAACATCAACATAAGCTACAATATTTCCAATTACTATCAAGCCTTTCTTGATCACAATCAGCCAACAAAACAACATTAAAACATAAGGAGTATTAAGGCTAGTACATTAACCTTGTTTCAAGTCTCCCTTTCCTTTCCTTCTCCTCTCTTGTTCTTGCTTAGAAACCGGTCAAATGGGAGTGTTTTGCTAATGCTACAGACCTTGCCCAATGAACACAATAATGAGCATCAAGTAAGTACTTAAGCCCTTGAATTAAACCTAGAATTAAGAGAGTGTTTTAAGGTACAAAGAGAAGGGTTACCTCCCAATTTCCAAAAGAAGTATTTTGGCAACAAAACAACCAAGATCCAGCACTTCTTGAAGGTAAAACAAGGCTAAAATAAAGAGAAGCAATAAAGTTCAAAACAGGGGGAAATCAGTCACAAGGAAAAGCTAGAAGGAGTGTTTTGAAGCTTTTCTTACCTTAGAACACCCAAAGAGTTGTCTAGCTCAAGAAATGGTGTTCTTCCCCTCAAAAGGAGCTACATCCATGGAAGTCAAGTTTGGAGTTTTGGGATTTTGATAGATGGAAAAGAAGCTCCAAGATGAGGGGAGCAAGATGGAATATTTATTTTGTTGTTTGGACCTTGTTTAGGGCTTGAAAATGGAAGAAGAAATGGAGCTGAGTGAAGGCTCAATAAATCGCCATTGGAGCAGGTTGGGAGAAAAGAGAGTGCTGGGAGGAAGAAGGAAAATCGTGAGAGAATAGAGGGATAGAGGAGAGAGACTCCAAAAAGTGAATTTGTATTTTAGTTACTTTTATGCTTTTTGTCTTATGTCACTAATAGAGAAATCAATAGTGAGAGGAGGGGGTAACAAAACGTGAGTGTATAGAGGAGGAGGCCATATTTTTACAAAATGAGTGAGGGGCACTTTGGTTTGTTAGCAATTAACACCCCATAAGTCCCCGTTTGGCACTATTCATCAATCCGGGACCGTTTTCCGGATTTTTCTTGTTTTTCTAATTTTAATGGTTCTAGACTTCCATTAGTGTTTATTTATAGTTATATGATTGACTATAATTTATACAAGTCCATTAGACCACTTAAAGTCACATTTTCCGGGTTTCTTGAAAAACGTGCTTTAAGGCTTTGTTTGCGTTTTTAATCCACTATATGGATCCGTTTTCTTCGGGAATTTTCCCCACATGTTCTTAGTGTGTATTTAGAGTATAGAAATATATTTAGAACCCTAGTTAAGGGTATATACTTCCTATGGTTGTGCAACACACATTTTTACGTTTTGTGCTTTTTACGTGTTTTCTCTTTTCTTTTGGTTTTACTTTCTTCGCCAATGTTCTTAATGGCTTAATTAGCCTTAGAATATCATAATTTTATAATTTATTAACACATCAAGGTTTGGGGTATTTCAATAACCCAAAATTCCTCACCTCCCTTGTGTCAAAGTGGCTTGTGATAGTGGCCTGCATCCTCTCAGAAACCCCGCTTGAAAACATCATACTAGACTTCTGAGTATTGATACACTGGCCCAAGGAATCTGTGAAGTCTTGCAAAACCCATTGAAAGGCACAACATTCTCCTCACTTGCCTCACCAAATCACAGTCATCCATAAAAAACAAATTTGTGACATCAACATCTATACCCCTTATGCTAACTTCTCAAATTAATCCAACATCAGACACAAGCCTTGGACTTGAGGACAAAACTTCATGAAACAAATAAATAAGAAGGGTGAGGGTGGGTGACCTTGCCTAATATCTTGCTTTGGTTGGAAAGTTTGTCCTGGGTAACCATTGATAAGAACCGTGATAGAAACTGTAGTGAACACTTCTCATCTAAGTTGACCCAGTTTGGATGCCGTCATTGAAACTGTAGTGAACACTTCTCATCCAAGTTAACCATATTTTGATGAAACCCCATGCTTATAAGGATTCATAAAGCAAATGACCATTCATCCTGAAAGGCTTTGGACATATCATCTTTATACGTAAAATTACCCTTTTTACAGCCTTAGACCTTAGACAAACACATAACATGCAAAAGCTCAGGAGCTATAGAGATATTATATGTAATACGCCTACCAGAGACAAAAACACCTTGATCGTCCAAAATAACATGGGGCATTGCCAACTTAATGTGATTAACAATCATTTTAGCAATGACACGATATACTGTATTGCACAATGAGATAGGGCAAAAATCCGCAATAGTAGTTCCCCTTTCTTCTTTGGTACCAATACTATATATGTATGATTAATATTGGGAGGCAAGACATCAGAGTTAAGAATGCATGCACAGTGGAAACAAAATCTTCTCCCATAATATCCTAGTAAGAGGAAATAAATGTATCGTTAATCTCATAAGGGCCAGGCGCCTTATTGGGATGCATATTCTTTAAAGCCTTCATGATCTCCACCCCAGTATAAGGCTCACCAATGGCTGCATTTATCTTTGTGGGGACACGATTCTCTATACATGCAAGCAAGTGATGATTAACAACAACACTTGTTAAAGTGATAAGATTTTGCAAATAATCCCTTGAAATTCCCTCTATCCTACCCCAATCTGAAACAAAGACCCCATTGTTATTTATTAAAGCATGAATAGAGTTCCTATGAGATCTTGCCCTAAGACGGTTGAAAAAGAAGGATCCATTCTTATCACCTTCCCACAACCAACATTGTCTAGAGCGTTGACACCACCATATCTCTTTCTTGAGGACCAAATAGTCCAGTTCTCGCTAGAACTCTCTCCATTTACATAAATTCTCTTATGTTAGAGAGGTAGAAGCCACATAAGCAATTTCATCCTTGACCCGAAGACAATGATGCTCCTCTCTTAGTTTCAAATGTCCCCATCTCCTTAGTTCCCGGGCACAAACTACTACTTTCCCTTTATAATTAACCTCCTCCCTGAAGATTAGTATGTGTCCAAACTGTGTGCACCAACTCCCTACATTCCTTACCAGCAGCCTAGTAATTATCAAGCCAAAATGGCTTGACTCCTTGATGTACCACTGGCCTAAAAATCTACTTAATGGGTCTATGATCGGAGCAGCCCCATCTAAGATGAAAGTTGGTGGCATATGCCATCATAGGGAACATAGAGAACAACCATCATTCTCAAAAAACCTATGAAGCCTATTTTTGGTATTCTACCTCCCCACCGTCTATTATTGTACGTGTAGATCTCCCCCACAAAACCTAAATCATGCAGCCTACAAAAGTTGACACAGTCCCTAAAGTTCAACATACACCTTCTGCTCCAATGTGATGGCTCTCTTTGCTCATAGCCATACAAAACCTCATTAAAATTGCCACACAATAACCAACGCCCTAACCACATCAATCTCAAGTCCTCAATCAGTCTCCAAGTTCTCCATTTATCATGCCTTTTTGCCCATCCATAGTTATCATGCCGAAAATCTTGTCGAAGTCTCTAATCCAGCCCTCCAGAATGACCAGATCCTCTCTCTAGCATAAGAGTTGAGCTTCATATGGGCTATCCTATGGAGAAATCCTTCTGGGCATTCTCCCTCTAAGCCTGCCTCTGAATAATCTGTCCCATGAAAGGGCCAACTCCTGCAACTATCTCAGTTGAGCATTTCCAGCCATCTCTGATTGTTTGTGTTGACTTGAGCTCTAGCCTTTAACCATAAACTTCAGTACATGAGTTGTCATAAGATCATTATAATTCCAAATCACATTTAAGCACCCGATTCGCCAAGGAAGTACAACCAGTAATACCATGATCATACACATAATCCATCACAAATTTTTACTGACACACTTGCATCCACAATCACATAAAGTCAAACTGATACAAGACATCACTTCAAGAATAAGACCCATCCATAAGACGGCTTATCAGATTTTAATGTCCTAACTCAAGACACATTTCTCTCATCTAGTTGTTCAACCTACCTCTTTGATACCACTTCGTAACAACCTGGTTTCTTGACCGAGCCTAACCTAAACAATAACCAAGACATCACAACGGAAAATAAACTCGAACAGTGTATTACCGCCACTCCCACACATGTGAGTGCTAAGGATAAACTCTTAAATCAAATCACTCTTCTTAATTAAACAAGAAAAGGCACCTAACAAGCTACTAAATTGATTATAACGTAAAAGTCTTATCTCTGAAAACACAATATCTTCGAGAACATACTACCTGAAGAAACACCCAAACAATTGACTACACTACTATCTATTTATCTACTACGTCATGGCATCCCCATAACCCCCTCAAGAACTTCTCTAATCTGCCTATAGTCAAAAATCACGAACAACAAAGAAAGGCACTACGCAAATCAGTTAAATTGAGTAAATCATTGCTTTATCGTATAAAGTTCATTTTTTGAAACATTTTACATAATATATGTTGACAACAAAAATAATTAGACCAGTATTCATCAACAACCAAACAACCTTAATACATATTATTAGCAACCAAATAAACATTCTACTCATCGGTAAGGGAATAAACTTTCAATAATCACCACTTGAAAGGTTGAAACCAGTGAACACCAAAACAAGTGAGGTCACGACTCATTGAAACTCCACCTCACCCTATGACTTTAAGTGTGCATGATAAGCGTGAAATTTATATATCTTTAAGAGTAATTTTACTTCTAAATTCATGATGATTCGGGTTGAATTTCACACTTATTCAGTAATTTTCCTTTGATTCTTGTTTATTGAGAACCAATGCGTATTTATTTGTCAAATGCAGGAAAAAGTCTAAAATCTAAATTTCTTTTTCATCTCATATGAATTACAATGTGACAAACAGTGACACATATATATATATATATATATATATATATATATATATATATATATTTAAATATACATTTTACAGCACATGTGAACGTTCACAACACTCATTGATATAGGCATAGATTAATTATGATTATTTTATGATTAAACCATGATTGTTTGATGATTAATTTATGATTGTCTCATGATTGTTTCATAATTGATTCTTTTAAATTTGTTTTGCTGCTCTACAAGGAGAGGAAATTCACGCCGGAAGCATGGGAGGAAACAAAAATAGTAAGGAAAAAATAAAAAAAGGTTGTTGCCCCTTTTTTTTTGAAATAAACTGGAACCTCATTCATTCAGATAGTAAAACAAAAGTCAGACAGGGCTAAGGTACTACCCATATTCTGAGGGCTATTAGAGTTTAAGATTCTACCTCCAATCTCACACTGGAGAATATTACATACCATATTCACACCCCTTAAACTGCTACTACTAGCATTAGAATCCACAGAAGTATTACTCATACTCTGCCCCCTATTACATTCATGACCAAGAGCTAGAACCTTTCTTGGATAGTGGACTAAACTACACCAAAAACAAAAGACTACCCGTTTCTTTGGATTGCACCTCTCAAGCCAGCTCTTGGAGATCACCTGCATAATACTGGGCTTGATATCCCAACCTGATATCCTCTTGATCGATTTGTTTGTTAGCTTAAAACAAAAGCTAAGGCTACCCATCCTTAAGACAAGCTCCAGAGCATTTGAATATGTTATAAGACTAACCATTCGCACATAGAAAGTGCTACGAATCTCTCTTCCGGAATCTGATTTTGGTACTTTTGCCTATATTGAATGACCTTCATCTTTGATCTGTCTATTTTCACAAACTTTAGACTACACCACTTGTGGCTAGCATTCTTCTTTGAGATGTGGTAGACCTTCAGACCCATATTCAGTAACCGAAAAATCTTCAGACCATACAACCAGCAGAAAAATTTCTTTCTCAAATTAGCAAATACAGTAATAGATCTCCTGCTATCCCTCTTACTAATATGAAACACCATAGGATTCCCATCACCCCCGAGCTTACAACAAACCACCACCAGCACTAGACGCTCAGACAAAACATCAGCATCAATATTGAACAGAAACGCCTGGTCCAAACCTTGCATCACTGCTAGGAAGAGACCCATCCCCCAATAGTAAGACCTAATGAGGGTCAAGTGAATGCCCACACCATTCACCAAATCCAAAGGTACATGAATTCCACTACGCCTAACAGCCATTGAGGGAGAAGTAAACAAAAAGGTAGTCCTTGAAACTGACCACACTACCCCACTAGCCAAATCAAATAACTGTCCAAATCTGGTGTAACTGAGAAAACCAGAGCAGAAAACGCAGAAGGCAACCGACACTACTCGAAGACAGGGATGGAAATTGAAAAACACCACTCCAAACTGGGGAAAGAAAGCTGAGGGAGCGATTCTCCTAGCTAATCGCACGAAAGCACAATAAAGATATCCCCCAAAACCAAATCTGAAAACGATCAAAACAGACTACCACCAAGGCTGAACAAAGATAGCTGATCGACAAAAGAGAGCAAAGCGGAACCCTAACACCTCAATCTAACTAGCAGAGCAGATCAATTTGACAGCAGATCTTACCTCCGTTCACGGGCTAGCGCCGAAGAAGACCACCAGGGAGAGGAACACGCAGATCCTCCACAAGAACCATCCAGAAAAACAGCAACTATCGGAGAAAGAAAATAAACAAACTCCATGGCTTAAAGCTGTACTTGAGAAGGAGAATAAACAAACTCCCAGTTGAGAAGGTGAGCACAGGGCTGACTTGTGAAAAGGTAAGAATTTACCCTCCCTCCTGTTCCTCGGTTAATCTAGCTGTGTACCTGATCCTAGCCAATTACACAGGGGGGGAGCTTTATGAAGAGAGAAGACATATGTATTGTGCAAAAGTGTTGAACCTGTCCCACTTACGGGGGGTGTCCTCTTATTTATAGCGTTTACATTGTTATATCGGGGGTTGCCAGCCTGTCCTTCTTTTGGGTTGCCAGGCTGGCATTTGTACATAGATGAGATATTTTACTGCCTATTTGGCCGGAACGCGTTCCGGCCTGACGATATCTAAGGCATTCCTTCTAGTCCCAGCGGACTGGATGTCTTTCTTTCTTTACTCTTATACTTTTCCCTCTTCATCAGTCCCACAAGTTCTACTTTTGATTCCCTGAATGTAAAAGTAGAACTTTTCCTTCTTTCATATGTTTTTGAGAAAATCCTCGCCTGTCTCTGTGACTTTCCGGATTGACTTTCTTCTTTCCTCAGTAGTCCCACAAGTTTTCCTTGCTTTTTCCCCTATCTTTTAAAAAGAAAGAAAACTTGCCCGTGCCTCGCGCCTTTTTGATGTGGAATTTTCAGAGGTGCTTTATGTCAGCGTCCCTTTTCCAGGAAGACAGAGTCTTTATTTTATCGATTTTTATTGGCCGAGCGGGAACCGTTTTCTTCAAAACTCCAGGCTTTTCTTTGACACCTTCTTTCTCCTTTACCCACTTCAGACTTCGCCGTTACCTCCTTACGCTTCGTTTCCGAACTTCTTCTCCATCTCCCCTGTCCTCCTTTTCCTCCGCTCATCTTCCCAAATGGCCTCCTCTAGCTCGAAGAAAAATAAGGCAGCGGCAAATTTTGTTCCTGCAAAAGAGGCGATTCAAGGTACCTTTTCGCCCCAGGGGTTTCGCCCTTCCTATTTGAAATCCACCGCCCCCTTTTCCGCCGATCGGGAGCCTTCTTCATCCTCCTTGGACACTTCCTCCCTTCTCTCCTGCTTAAAGGATGTCGAAGTCCCACAGGGTACTCGCATATATTCTACTTCCGATTCACACCCACGACGATTGGGCTTGGATACGCCGTTTATGCGGATTTCTTCTCTCGTGGCTGACTGTGCCCCCCACCATTCGTTCTGGGTTTCCTAATTCGGCGTTGCTGCGTGCTTGCTCACTACACCCAAAGGCGATTTCTTACCTCCACGCCTATGTTCTGCTTTGTGAGGAGAACAAAATTCGGTTGAAGCAAACCGAGTTCGCCCAATTCTACTCCATAAGAGACGATCCTGATAGCCTGACGATCAAGGCGAAGGCCGGATTTTCTCTTTTAGATTACAAGAAAGCGTCTTCCGAGTGGAACTCCCGATGGTTGTCATTGTCCCACCACCAGGCTGATTTTTGGGGGTTCCTTACTGCTCCTCGATCCCGAAAGGCCAATTCAGCTGCCCACCTTCCCCGGCACAAGAAATGCCCATCTCGAAAATTCTGAAGATGGTAAGCAACAAGCAGCCTACGGTCTCCCAATTTTTTACTCCGGGCGCCTGGTCTCATTGAAGAAATATCATAGTAAGTCTTGTTTAACCAATTTTACCCAAATCTTTTACCTTTTACCGTATTCTTACTTTTTGCGTTGCTCTGGTAGATTTCTTTTCTAGAGGAGATAAGGTGGGGCCCTTCAATAGTTGGAATTCGTTAACTTTAAAATGGGTGACGAGCAAGTTGATTATTATGCGTGTTGATGCGGCCACAAGACTCCTTGGGGATGCTTCTCCTCTAAGAAGAGACAAAGAGGTGACAACGACAAGGATCGATCCGGCCAGAAGAAAAAGAATTACTGAGTCCCCAGCCGATCATACGGTGATTTTCCAAGTACTTGGCACGTGAGTCCAGGGTCTGGGCGTCGCGTCTTTCTCCCTCTTACTCCCGATTCAGGCCTGAGGTCTGTCTCACCCAGGGCAGGGGTCTGGTCATCCAACCCCTATTTATGAATTATTTCCTGACTTGGCAGGATATTTTTCTTCCGATCCAGCTCACGGTGCTGTCTTGGAAGAGGCTGACCTACGTATTGCTCTTTCTTTATTGAAGGAAACTCATGTCTTCTCCTTTGTACATTCTTTGCTGACCTTCTTTTCTTAGGCTCTCAAGGCGCACCCATAAACCGTTACTGACAACGAGGTTGCTTGCGGCCCGGCCCCTCCCACTGCTGCTGTTCCGGCTTCCGATACTCAAAGATTCCGGAAGAAAACTGTATCAAAACCGAGGGCTGTCTTAACGGAGGTCTACGAAGCTGGGGGGGGACAGCGAGGTTCCATGTGATGCTCCTGGAGCCAAGGAATCAGTAAACGAGAAAGTGAAAGAATACCGACCAGTGCCCGAGAACCCAGAGCTCCGAAGCAAGCAAAGGGAGGACATTACTGCCTCTTCCTCTCTCCTCCCCTCCTGTTCAGGGGAGTTTTACCGGCCCTTCCCAGAAGGAGGTATGGTTTACTATCTTGGGCAACCCCTGCGCAAGATTCTTTGGACACTGCCCGATACACCGACGCTTGGAAGGAAGCAATAAAGCTGTCTGATTATCCGGACGGGATCTTTGCTCCTCCGTCCATTGTTACTGCTACCAAGGAGAAACTGAGGGCCGGGAGCGGAGGAGCTGATGCTATCATGCGTCACTCCCTTCCCATGGGGGAGGTCTTCAACCTAATGTGGCAAGGCATTTTTCGGGTTAGTGCAATCTTCCTCCCATTCTCCTATACCCTTTCGGTGCTCCCTGAACTTTTTATGTTTTGTCTCTCTTTAGGTTATGTCAATGGCCCAAAGTGGTGAAGTTCAATCCCGGGACCTCCAATCCGATCTGCAACACGAGAAAAATCGGGCCGACAATATTGAAGCTGAGCTGAAGCAGACCCGCTCATCCCATGATAGTTATATTGATCTCGTAAATTACGAGATTGACCGCAAGGTAAAAGAAAGGACGGACACTCTAAACAAGGAGTTACGGTCATCTCGCCGGGATTGTGTCCGCCTTCGAGATGAGTATGAATTTAAGTTGAAGAATTTGCAGGAAGAGATGTTTGCTTTGAGAAACCAGAATCTCCGAACCGAGAGTATCCTGAAACAGGTACATCGTCAGCCTTCCGGCGAAAGGGATGTCATGATACCCCCGCATGCTTTGTCTGACTTGGAAGTTTGTTGCGGTACAAGCTGCTCACAAGAGGGAGGTGGATTCCCTTACTTCAGTAAGGGTTTATTTTGCAGACCTGAAGACTGCCCTTGAGAAAGAGACTGAGTCCCTTGAGATGGACAAAAAGGCTTTCACCAAACAGAATGAGGCTTTAGTGGAAGACAAGGCCAAACTCATTCATGAGCTTACCAGATTGGCCGAGGAAAGGGTCGCCCTGGACGAGCAGACTCAGACCGCCTTCGATCAAGAGAAGCAGTCCCTGGTGGAAGAAAACACGGCTCTTTCCGCCGGTAAGCTGCTCTTGCGGCCGAGAAGGCTTCTCTGGAGGAAAAGGTGAAGGCTTTAGAGGAAGCCATGGCCCTCCTTCAATCCGAGAGTGCTAAGGTCCTGGCCAAGGGTGAGTTTTATTGGTCTCTTTCCGGCTGTTTTCTATCCTTATGTTTTATTCTTACCGATCCTGTTTCTTTTCCTTTTTCAACCAGATTCTGAAAATCTTCTAAGACATATTGAGAAACTCAGCAATCGTATGACAAGCTGAATGAGGAACTTTTTGCTGCGGGTTCTGACCGTGATCTTTACCGAGCTCAGGTCTTACAGCTCGAGGAAGATGTTGCTAAGCATACAGCCTACTCCCGTCGGACCCAAGGAGCTGAAGAAGCAAGGAAACGTCATTGCCCATTTGAAGAAGGCTTTCGGCTCTCAGAGCCGGAAGATTACTAATGTTTGCCGCCAGACCATCTCCAAGTACTTTCTGAAGAGGGGGAAGTTTTGGATGACGATTTGTATGGTGAGCTGGAGTTTGACAATGTTGCTCAGAAGAGCAACTTCCTTGAAGATTTTGAGAAGTTCGGTCGTCTCCCTGGTGAGACGGTCTTCGGGCCTGGCCAGGCCTCCTTCCTTCCTCCCGATAGTGTGGTATGTGCCAGGGGGTTGCCGGCTCTCCTCAGGCCGCTGGGAAATCTAATTCTGAGGAGAGCGTGTCTCACCCGGTCGAAGGGTCCGCTGCAAAGAAGCCTGCTAAAGAATAGACGCTTCTTAGAAAGAGTAATTTCTTAGTGTAGGGATCTTGTATAGTTGTATTTTGGGTTACTATTTGGGTAATGTTTTAGCGTTTTGCCCCTACCACTACTTTTGTATATTTTAATTGTTTCAAGTTACTCCCCATGAGTTGGCTTTATATATCTCTCATTTGGCTTTATCCGGAGCGACCGGACTTCCAAATGCTTTATAAGCCCCTTTTATTTACACCAAAGGTCCTTATATTCTCGCTCAATTTTATTCTTAAGTAAATTTCTAGACACTATAGGCACGCTGGCCGGATGGTATATTTCAAGGCTTGATAGCCTGTAGGCACGCTGGCCAGATGGTACATTTCGAGGCATGATAGCCTGTAGGCACGCTGGCCGGATGGTACATTTCAAGGCATGATAGCCTGTAGGCACGCTGGCCGGATGGTACATTTCGAGGCATGATAGCCTGTAGGCACGCTGGCCGGATGGTACATTTCAAGGCATGATAGCCTGTAGGCACGCCGGCCATGGTACATTTCAAGGCATGATAGCCTGTAGGCACGCTGGCCGGATGGTACATTTCGAGGCATGATAGCCTGTAGGCACGCTGGCCGGATACATTTCAAGGCATGATAGCCTGTAGGCACGCCGGCCGGATGGTACATTTCAAGGCATGATAGCCTGTAGGCACGCTGGCCGGATGGTACATTTCAAGGCATGATAACCTGTAGGCACGCTGGCCGGATGGTATATTTCAAAAAACTTTGTTTCAACAGAATACCTCATTTTATTGCTCTTGTGAAAAATGTTTTTATACATAAAACTTTTTAAGGCATTCAGCGTGCCAAGAGTGAGGCAATTCGTATCCTTCACTGTTTTTCAGGCGATATGAGGCTTGCCCTGTTCGCCGTTGTACTATAAATGGTCCCTCCCATTGGGGCTCTAACTTCTTTGGCTGCTTTACCTCCCGAAGGACCAGTTCGCCCGGAACGAAACTTCTTTCCCTTGTTCTTTGGTTAAAGTATCTCTCCACTTTTGCCTTATCCCTTTCCATCCTGACTTGAGCCATGACCCTAGTTTTTTCAAGTAAATCCAGGCTGTCTTTTACCCCTTCACCGTTATGTTCCTCGTCATAGAATTCCCATCTAACTGATGGGACTATAATTTCAGCCGGAACAATTGCTTCCAGACCATAGGTTAACCTATATGGTGTTTCTCCAGTTGGCCCTTTTTCGGTCGTTCTGTAGGACCAAAGGATCTGAGGCAACAATTCCGCCCACCCTCCTTTCTTGCTGTCCAGCCTCTTTTTTATAGCTTTGACGATTTATCCATTTGCGTTTTCCACCTGACCGTTTGCTTGTGGATGAGCGACCGATGCGAACCTCAAATCATCTTCCACTCCTCACAGAATGTGCGAAGCTACCGCAATTGAACTGGGCTCCATTATCTGTCACTATTATCTTTGGGATTCCAAACCTGCAGACCACGTATTTCCAAATAAAGTCCTGCGACTTTCTTGCGGTAATTGATATTGTTGGCATGGCTTCTACCCATTTGGTGAAGTAATCAATGGCCACATAGATGAACCTGTACCTTCCGGGAGATGCTTCCGGGAAAGGTCCAACAATATCTAACCCCCACATGGCGAATGGGACCGGGGATAATATAGCTTTTTGTGTGGCTGGGGGATTATGTATCTTGTGCCCGTGTTCCTGGCATTTTATGCATTTCTGTATGTACCCTTTAGAATGCTCTTTTTCATTTCCGGCCAATAGTATCCCAACCTTAGGATTTTGTGAACTATTGCCCTTATCCCCTGGTGGTTTCCGCAGGTTCCTTCGTGCAGTTCCTTCATGAGCCTTGCTCCCTCCTCTATGGTGACACACTTAAGCGCTGGTCTTGCGAATGATCTCTTGTAGAGTTGCCCGTGCTCTATGAAGAAAGATGCAGCTCTTCGCTTTATCTTTGTTGCTTCTTTCTCGTCTGTGGCAATCTTCCGCCTTGTATGTATTCAATGATGGGTGTCATCCAAGAGTTGGCTAATGTGTCCGATTCAATGGCGCATACCCGAACCTCTTCCAAACTTGATTTTGCCTTTATCTCCATCCAGACTTTACTAGGCATTCTTTCGGCCATACTGGCCAATTTGGCCAACGCATCGGCCTCTATATTTTCCACTCGGGGAAGATGCCTTAATTCGCACTTCTGGAAGTTCGCCTTTGTCTCTTGGACTTTGGCCAAGTACTTCCCGAGTTTCTCCTCTTTAACCTCGTAAATATTGTCGTTTTGTCGTGCCACCAACATTGAATCTGAGTATATTTCCAATTTGCACAAGGAATTTAAAGAGGTAAGCTCCATCTCCCCCCTTTTGGAGGTACGTAACAAGTTTATAAGGACACGAATGGAAGCTACTGTCTCATTATAAGAAAAAAACCTGTTGCCCCTAAGGCAGTGGCGATTTCCAAACCCTGTATGAGAGTCTCATACTCTGCTTCATTATTTGTTACCTCAAATTCCAACCGGAATGCAAAGTTAAGAGTTCTTCCATCTGGTGTTTGGACCACTATTCCGGCTCCCGCTCCAGTCTTACATCGAGCTCCATCAACTAAGATGACATGTGGGTTTACGGGCTCTCTTTGTCGTTGGGCAAAGGTCGTCTCGGTTGAAGTCTGCCAAAGCCTGTGCTTTTATAGCTGTTCGAGGGAGAAAATGAATTTCGTACTGGGTGAGTTCGATAGTCCAACTAACCATTCGTCCAGATGCGTTCGGGTTGTTTGATATCTGCTTTAGAGGCCAGTTTGTTCTAACAAATATCCGGTGTGACTGAAAATAAGGTCGAAGCTTTCGGGACGCAACGACTAATGCAAACAATATTTTTTCGATGTTGGTGTACCGACTTTCCGCTGGGGTTAAGATTTTGCCGGTGTAATATACTGGTATCTCTCTCTTTTCTTCCTCCATTATTAGTACAGCCGCCACTGCCCAATCTGTGGCAGACAGATAGAGGTATAAGTCTTGTCCGGGCGCCGGCACCCAATTTTGGCAATTCTCTGAGCATCTCCTTGATCCTTCAAAGGCTTCTACACATTCTGACTCCATTGGAATCTCTGTTTTTTCTTAGAATGTTGAAGAATGGGATTGACTTCTCTTGGAGTTTTGAACAGAATCTCCCTAAGGCCGTGAGTCTTCATTTAATGCTTGCACATCTTTAATGTTCATTGGTGGCGATAGATCGAGAATTGCCTGGGTTTTTTCGGGATCCACCTCAATCCCTCTTTGCCCGACGATAAAGCCTAAGAACTTCCCCTTTGTAACTCCAAATACACATTTTTCCGGATTTAGCTTGATTTGGAATCTGTTCAGAGTGTCAAAAGTTTCCTTCAGGTCTTCCATGTGCTGTATCCAAGAATTGCTTCTCACCACAATATCATAACGTATGCCTCAGTTTCGGGCTAATTGTTGTTTGAAAACTTTGTCTATCATTCTTTGGAAGGTTGCTCCCGCATTTTTTAATCCAAAAGGCATTACCTTGTAGCAAAAGGTTCCGGCCGAGGTAATAAAGGATGTTTATTCCGAATCTTCTTCATTCATCATTATTTGATTGTATCCCGAGAATGCGTCCAAGAAACTTAAGACAGAACTTTGAGCCGTTGAGACGACTAATCTATCTATTGATGGCAATGGGTAGAAGTCTTTGGGACATGCTTTATTTAGGTCTGTGAAATCTACACACATTCTCCATTTGCCATTTGACTTTTTAACCATTACAACGTTGGCCAGCCACTTGGGATAAGACACTTCTCTGATGAATCCAGCTTTAAGCAGTTTTTGCACCTCAGCGCGTGCCGCAAGGTCCCTTTCTTCTCCTATTATTCTTCTTCTTTGCCGGATGGCTGGGTGCTTCGGGTCTACTCGTAGGTCATGCCAGATAACGCTTGGGTCTATTCCGGGCATGTCGTCCGTACTCCAGCGAAAGTTGTCTT
This sequence comes from Limonium bicolor, assembly GCA_023374045.1. Classification (NCBI taxonomy): domain Eukaryota; kingdom Viridiplantae; phylum Streptophyta; class Magnoliopsida; order Caryophyllales; family Plumbaginaceae; genus Limonium; species Limonium bicolor. The sequence continues at coordinate 132,034,151 of CM041782.1, forward strand.
TTTTCCAGGAATCTCATCAGGTGAGTTTGCTCTCCATAGCCGAATGCATTCCCTATTTTAAAAAATTTAGAAGGGTCAGTTTTTAAGTGTACCTCTCTTGGTGAGTCTTTAGAAGTTCCACAGCCTTTTGTACTTCAATCCGGCTCGGTGGGAGGGGTAGTTTTCCCTTGAATTCCTTGTCCGACCCACCGTTTTAACCATTCCTTCTTCCGGCATTCCCTCCATGATACGGACTTCACAAATTCGAGCCATCCTTTGACTTCCTTTTATGGTTACCACCTTTCCAGTCTTGGTTAAATACTTCATTTTTAGGTGGTGAGTACTGCATATTGCTTTGAAGGCATTAATCCCTGGTCGACCGAGATACATATTGTATCCGGAAAGCCCCGGCACGATGAAAGTTGTAATTCTTTCAGTTCTCCGCTCGTCTCCTAGTCCCAATGTTATGGTGAAGTCTATGCTTCCTGAGGATCTGGTGGAAACGCCCCCAACCAAGCCTCCGAGGACCGCTGAGTATGGCTTAACTTTATTCTCCGGGATTTCCAGCTTTTTAACCGCCTCGGCTTATATGACATTCGCTCCAGCTCCGCTATCTATCAAGATTCCTTCCATCATCCTGTCATTTACTTGCCCGAATGACAAGTGGATCGTTGTGGGGATATAACACCCCTTCTTCGTCCTCATCTATAAAGAAAATCTGTGGAAGACTTTCTCGCTTGGCGATTTTTCTTTCCGGGAGCTCCTGATGTACTGCATGAATATGTCTTTTCCTTTCGTTTGGGGTCAGCGGTCCTACTTCTGAAAAGAGACCTGAGAATTTGCTTAAAGAAAAAGTTTATTAGATTTCTATTTTTTCTGGAAGTAATTCGCTGGAAGGTTTGTTTTTACAATGTATGACTTTCCTGAGAAAAAGAAACCAATTACACCATTTTCGCCTAACTACCGGTATGACCGGACCTATCTAATGTTTTAAAGAAACAAAAAACTTCTTCACCTTCTTACAGACCTGAGATCATACCGACCGACTTGCCGTGGTTCAGCTCTGGATGGACCTCTTCCTCCTGGTGATTTCGAGAGGGGAACTGGTTTTGCCTGCCATACTGCTTCTACTGGCCCACCATTTGTTTTCCTTTGCTCTTCTTTTCTTCTTCGATGATTCACAACTCTTTGGCCAGAGTGGCACAATTTGCGGTTCTGTGACTCTTGCAGCCATGATATTCGCAGAAGGCTACTGGAATCTCTCCTGGATAAGGCTTCTTTGGTGGGGCAAATATCCTTCTTTGACTGCCGCCGCATACCTTCCTGGATCGATTTGGACAGCAACCCTGGCGTTCTGATACTGCGGTCCTTGGGATGGGGCTTTGTAGTAAGGTTTGTATCTTGAACCTCCCCCGGATGAACTTCCTGACGCGTTGCCGGATGAGCCATTCCCACTCTATCCTCCCCTTTTATCGCCAATCGCCTTGAAGCTATTTGCCAAGTCTCTGGCCTTATTCTCCGCCACCTCTGACTTTAGAAAATCGTGAATCATCTCAGCCAGTTCCCCATGGGTTTTTGGAGCCTTTGTCGCAATCTTCCCAGCTAGCCTCGGTTGCGCTAACCGTTTCCAAAAGCCTTGATCAGAATTTTTTTCATCAATGTCATCAATTTCCGCTACCTGTTTATGAAATCTTTCGCTGAATTCTTTCACCGTCTCTCCTTTTCACTGCTTGAGATCCATTAGCTCTATCGTTTCTTTTTTGATCATTTTGCTTGCGGCGAAATACTGCTGGAACTCCTCGGTCAATTGTTTGAAGCTTGAGATCGACTGCGAGGGTCTTGTTGAGATCCAACTGAGTGCTTTTGGACAATGTTCATGGAAACAAATTACAAAGAGCAAGAGAACTTATCCCTTGCGTGTTCATTGTGACATAAATCTTTTGATGTGAAGAGCAGGATCCCCCGTTCCATCGTATTTCTCCACTGTTGGTGCAACAAAGTGGGGAGGAAGTTTTGCTTTCCTGATTTTCTCGGAGAAGGGATAAAGAGTCATCAATAATCGTCCTCCTCAGTCTCCTCGTTGATCAAGTTTTCCCTGGCTGCTCCTTTCTTTGACTGTTGCTTGCTTCAAAGCCGCTGTTTTTGAGTGATTCGAGTGCTTCAGTCATGTCTTCCCATTTCTTTGGTACTCCTCATCTCGCTGCATCAGTTCCTGCTGCAAGATCTCATTTCCCTCCACTATCCTTTCATCGATGGTTCTGACTAGACTTTTTAGCATCTCCTCTAGCGCTGTTTGCAGATCGCACCTTCAGCCTCCGCTCTGTTATTTTCGGTCATTCCTACGTTGTTGACCTCGCCATCAGGTCGGGATGTTTTCTTGTTCTTGGAGCCATTCCTGCGTGCGCACCTTCTTCGCTTGTACCTGCAAAAGACACAATCCCAAAGTTTCAGAGCTTCACCGTTTTATCCGTAATCAGACTACTTCCGGTGGACTCGTGGTTGCTAAGAAAGATCTTAAGTGTTCGATTCCCACAGACGGCGCCAAAATGAAAAGGTAAGAATTTACCCTCCCTCCTGTTCCTCGGTTAATCTAGCTGCGTACCTGATCCTAGCCAATTACACAGGGGGGAGCTTATGAGAGAGAAGACGTATGTATTGAGCAAAGTGTTGAACCTGTCCCACTTACGGGGGGTGTCCTCTTATTTATAGCGTTTACATTGTTACATCGGGGTTGCCAGCCTGTCCTTCTTTTGGGTTGCCAGGCTGGCATTTGTACATAGATGAGATATTTTACTGCCTATTTGGCCGGAACGCGTTCCGGCCTGACGATATCTAAGGCATTCCTTCTAGTCCGAGCGGACCGGATGTCTTTCTTTCTTTACTCTTATACTTTCCCTCTTCAACTTGTTATTAGACTGATTATTATCCCGAATCAAGGGTAATCCATTGTAAATATCATTTAGATAGATCATTAGATAGTTTATTTAGTTTAAATAATTATTTATCCTTTCCCCCTTTTATTAGAATAGGTAATTGAGGATTAGGACTAATTTTCTATTAAGTCCCTTGGGTTCGATACTCTCGGTCGTAATTTACTTACCCTATGTTCTGACCAGGAGTTTTGCTACCCGTAGTAGAGTTGTAGGATTTGTTCATTCTTTTATTCATTTTTGTACATAGTTTTTCCCTACAAATTTCTCGTTAGCAGGTGTGAGTTCCTGGCAGGGGACCCGGTGGATCCCGGGTGAAATCGGTTTACGTGGACCCTCGCTCTCATATGATGCAAAAGGTGTAGAAATTTAAGCTGCGCACGAAGGTAAACAAACACCGTAATAAAGCCATAAATAAACTATTTTCGAGTTAAATTCTCCTTCTAAAAATTAAACAAGTTTTAAATTAAGAGTTTGTCCCCAGTAGAGTCGCCATTCTATGAGCCTCGATTTTCGAACCACTACCCTATGTTGATTAGAGTTGATTAGGGTCTGATGGGTTCCAGGTCTACTTATAACCTAAGGTTAATAACTATGTCATATAACACGAATTATTAAATCCTAAGTTAGCTTACTATAACCTATTATGAGTCGCCACCTAATTTTGACCTAGATTAAATTAGGAAAGGAGAGTTTGGGTTCGGGGGCTTGGTATACGACTTATTTAGGGTTCAATTACTTTCATTACCCCTCCTAGTCGTTTTTTCCTCTACTTAGTTTAATTCGGCTTATTACGAAGTCGTTTTAACCTAGGTGCGTAAGTTTTCTGATTTTTTTGGATTTTATCATTTTTTTACACGAAATTAAAGTGAAATTGAAATTCCATAAATTAGGGTTTCGGAGGCAGAAATAGTCAATTCTGTTGTTTTGTCCGTGGCCACGGACCTACTGTCCAAACCCACGGACCCAGTTAACCTAGTTCTATAGAAAAGTCGAATTTAAAAGAAAACAAAATTTTGAAAAGTCTGGGGCCACGGACAGGCGTCTGTGGGCCCAGACATTATTTAGAAAACCCTAATTTTTTGAAAATTTGAAATCCCACCGCCGTCCGAGGGCATCCGTGGGCCCGACACTGAGTCCGGGGCTACGGACCCCCACGAACGGTGGTTTAGGTGGTTCCCGGTGGTATTTTAAGCTCAAAATTTTTGGGTAGATAGCTTGAATGATTCCACACATGTTAGTAATCAAAAGTTTTCATTTTGAATATGAATTAGAAGCAAAACTTATTGAACAAGTAACAAGGCAGAAACAAAAATAAATAACAATTCAAAAGCTGTAAAAGGTTAGTTTGCACCCAAAATTCGATAGAAGGTTAATGAAGTCGCAAGGTTTTGAAAATACCCGCTTAGAAACCTTGTTTACTTTTGGATTATGATAATCTTCACATCGGGATACTTTGGGAGCTCGGGGGGACTAGTTTCGGCTTGGGTTCGAAACCATCTTCTGACTATTGGTTATTGGTGGTGTTCTTCACGTTTTGGTGAAGGTTTGATGATGATGTTTTAGGAGTTGGAAAAGGTGTTTTGGTGTTGATTTTGTGAGATTTCGATGGAATTTCGGGGCTCGGATGTGTAAAATGGGAGCTTAGAGACGGCTAGGTTTTCTGATTGCATATGGCTTGAGAGCTTTTGATTTGATCAAGGGTTAAGGTTCCTTATATAGGCTTTCTTAAAGATAGAAAGATCTAGTAAAAACTGAGATTTTACTAACACTTTAGCTCAAAGGTTTCCAAAAGGAATTTGACCATGAAATTTTAAACATGTGTAAAGGATGATATTTCTGAATTTTCCAAGGTGGAATCGAATTTTTTTTAATCTTGGAATATTTTTAAATTCAATTTCTCGTCAGATTCAATCAGAAATTACTAGAAAATTATTGGAAACTCGAAAAATCAAAATTCCAAAGGCATAATGTCCAAAATGTCATCCTCTATCATTTTTAAAAATTTTAAAGCATTTCGAATTGATTTGATCTGTTTTCGGAGGAGAGAGAAAGCTTATAGAGGGCTCAGGGGCCTTGAAAAATCACGAAATCGCCCTTAAAGATGACTACGTTGTCCCTGGCACTCTAGAATGTGCCGATCGAACTGGGAGTCCTTACTACTCGACCAAGCTACCCTTTTAGCACCTACGTCTCAAGAGATTCTCTTCTGGGGGTTAAAATTTGGGTATAACACCATCTGCAATTGGTTTGCACTAATAGCTGCTTAAAGCAAGAATTTAGTGTCAATTTTAATTATGATCCATATAAGTAATATTCCACTATGCCATACAACCAATCCATTGAACAAAATCCCAACTATACGGATTACTTTATATCCAGAACCAATATCTAGAATCTTTGGTTTCATTGAAGTCCCCACCTTAGGTTCACTTACCAATAACATGCTAAAGAAAACTCTTTGTAATCATCAACACCCAATTGTCCCTTCATTCTTTATGAGTTGGTCACCTCAATACTCTTCATTGAATCTTTTAAGGTGTAGTCACCTACTCTCATAAATATCAATAAGGTATAACTCTAGGCATAATGCAATGAAAACAAGCAACAACAATCATTGGAGTTGTCGGATATAATCCTATCTCTAATCTATTCATCCATACCTCAAAAGGTTTTTTGTTCCATGTGTTTTTTCATAAAAATGGATCTCATCAGCGTAATACGTGACTTTACATTCACAATTTACCGTCATATGCATAATCTTAATCATTCTTGATAAGGATGAGTTTATGTCAATAGCAGATTAGGTGAAAGTCATGCGGTAATGCCTATTAGAATCCCTAAAAGTGCTTCCCCGATAGTTAACTTCACGCCTATATGTCAAAGAAGTTCAGAAGCAATGTATGCTCCCTCCCCCTCCCCCTCCCCCTCCCCTCTCCCCCCAATCTGCTCCATGCCAGCTAGACAAAAAGCTAAGAAAACTTCCCATTAGATTCCCCGGTGGAGAAATTGGATAAAACACACCAAGGCACAAGCTCTGCTAGAGAATAGTCCGTGGGCACTGCACATAAGTATAATAATTTCTTTGTCCATTAATGTTGTGTGGCTTGTGAAGAATTGTCAGATGATTCTTTTCTCTTTCAAAGGCTTCCTTATTTATAAGTCTAATTCAAGACTCTTTGCTTGCACCTTGATGACTCATTTTAATTTTTTTTTAGTTTTGTGAAGTAAATGAAGACCCATCAGGTAATTCAGAATTTAAGTTACTCTCTTCAATTTACTTCCTTCATCAAAAAAGTATTAAAAGACTCTAGTTACTATCTTCAACTAACTTACTTCATCAATAACTTTTGGAGCTACTAGCACATAAATATGAATTATTGTAAACATTTAAATAATTTACCTTCTTCACAAAATACCAAGTTCCATGTAAATCCATCTTAAGTCATTTAATCTTCAAAATAACTTATTTTCTGACAGTTTCCTTTAGATATAGGAATGCACTTCAATTAAATACAAACTCAGGGGAAATGGTGATAAAGACAAGGGGTTTCGGCAGTAAAATTTGCATAACATAACAGCATATCAAATTCCCCCACACTTGTCTTTTGCTTGTCCTCAAGCAAGCACAAATTCAAGTAAGCAATGGATAACAACTAAAAGGGGAGAACATAGAGAGGTCGCTACAGGTATTTCAAATCAAAGGATACTTAAATAATCAACTGTAATTTTCCAAATAAAACCTGAAGTCATACAAAAGCTTAAGAAAGAGAAACAAACCCATAAGAACTCAACCTTTTACTCAAGCCAATCCACCTAATATTCATTCACATTCCTTCGAACGACAAGGGGAATAAAGTAAAATCATATATAACCTTTCAATGTCACGTACTCGTGATCCATTAGAAAAAAGTCAAAATTAACATTTCAGCTTATAAAATGCAAGATACTTCAGCTGAAGTTCATTGTTCTTTTTTCTTTCACCTTAGACTTTTCTCTTCACCCATGTAGCAGTTTTTGGTCAACTATCCCAGAATCAGAGAACCTTTGGTAGCTAGGTGATAAAGCACCCCCAAAGGACTTAATAACCGAGTGGACGAGGCCTGTTAAGATCAGAATTTGACTTTTTGGATCAGCGGAGTACCGTGCCTTTGTTCTTTTCCACCTTTCATTCCATTTCAAACCCAAGCTCAAGGCGAAAAACAAAATTCATATGGTAAATATTCTCAAACTTATTAGCAATTGACAAATAGACTTCAATGTAATAATTAAAACACAATTATATGAAAGTTCCCCCCCATAACCTATAAACCTGCTTAACTTCCTCCATGGCTCCCTTTTCAATTAACACCATTTATTAAACTCAAACAAATTTCCAAAAATAAAAGCTTAAAACAAGCTACAAAGGTGCGAATCCTCCCCCACACTTAGACAGAATCCCAAGGAGCAATTCACAAGACAAAACAAACAGGGGCAAAGAGAGTATGTATAGTGAAAAGAATACTCCTCAAAGTTCACAGAGATGTAGTAGTAGATGCTCCCCCACACTTAAGTTCAGCTACGTGTTGAATAAAAATATTCTTGAAAGAAAAGCCTACATAGCCGGAAGAACTCAAGTGGAACCATAACGAAGGTCATGTTAGGATAAATATAAAAAACAAAACAAGATAAAACACAATAAATATGAACAAAACTAAGAAACATAAAATTAAAATAATAAACATATTAAAACAATAAAAAATCAATTAACAAAAATAGTGAAATTGCTAAAAACAAAATAAAATATAAATAAATGAAATTAATCAAAATAAAATAAGATAAAATAAAAACAATTGACAACTAAATCAAGTGAAAATAATAAATAAATAAATAAATAATGGAAACAAAATAATGAAAAACTGAGACAAGGACGAGATAAAGTCAAGTCCCCGGCAGCGGCGCCATTTTGCAAACAAATATTTTGACCAACTAAAAATTAAGAAATAATCCTAGAAAATAATAAACCAAAAGTCTATGGGTTGTAGAAAAATCCCGGTCGTAGTAGTAAATCAAATTAGGAGACCAAGTATCGAACTAGGGGACAGAAAGGGAAAGTCTATCGTAGAAAATAATGGTGGCCATCGGGTCCGATTCTACCCGGAACCGCGGTTCTACCCGGAACCGATTGGAACCGAAACCGGCCAGGAACCGGTGGGAACCGGAACTGGAACCGAACCGCCTCAGCCGGTTCCGAATACGAATACATGTTTTCAGATTCGGCCCGAACCGGGCCCGGAACCGGAACCGCTTGAAACCGTCGTCGGATTCGGAACCGGGAACCGGAATCGGTGGAACCGGAACCTCCTAAAACCGTTGAAGTTACCGTTGGAATCAGGCCAACATGATGATTGGTATAAGATGAATGGGGATAACACCACTTAAGACTTCTATCTTGTAATATTTTAGAATGTATTAGTAATTTAGTATTACTTTCTTTCCATGTAATCTTTTTTTTAAGACTTGCAAATTGAAATCATATAACCTCTTAGTAGCTGTACTCTTTTCCTTATTAGGGTTTTCCCAATGGGTTTTTACCTAATAAGGTTTTAATGAGGTAGTGAATCATATGATAAAATTCTCTTTGTTCCTTATTTTTGTAAATTCAATAAAAATTCCTAAGTCTTTGTTTCTTACACATTTAAGATTATAAACTTGTAGAATAACCTATCTATGAGTAAAGTGGATGAAAAGAGAAACGTGTGCGCTCAAACGGATCTCAAATTGGAGCTAAAACGAAGCAACTGGAGCCGATCGAATCTTTCCGGAATTGCTCCGGACCGGTCGGAACCGATCAGAATCGGAACCGGAACCGGAACACCGGAACCGGTTTTTTGACCGAATCCGAAGCGAATCCAGATTTCAGAACCGGAACCGCCCAGACCGGTTCCGAATACGAATACACATTTTCCGGAACCGGAACTGGAACGGTGGAACCGGAACCGGAACCGGTGGAACCAGACCCATGGCCACCATTAGTAGAAAACAATAGATTAATGGGGGGTTGTTCATGCTGTTTTGAAAATTAAAAATAAAAGAAAAGCTAGTAAATAAATAAGTAAAATGAAAGTGATCAAAATTACAAGTAAGGCGGGACCCCGGGTTGAAGTTGTTTCTCCCTAGATAGATTTAGCAATTTCTACAATACAATTCGAGATATGGATTACAAAATCTTTAATTTCTCTCCAAGACTAAATCCTAGTCTCCGAAAAGTACACATAATAGAACTTGTGAGTTCTAATCTAGAATCAAGCAAAACATGAATAGATGGAATACACGTAAAGAATTTAAAGCATCTGAAGGAAAACCTAGTCTATCCGATTTGATTCTCTACAGATTTTCAAATTAAATAGACCTTTCTAATACTCACCAATCAGTTTGTAAAAGTATTCACAAAAGCAACTCAAATAATTCATGAGATTATCAAGTAGCGCAAAGAATAACTTTTAATCCAAAATAATCCATAAAATCACATATTAAACTACAAAATTCAAAACTAAATCATATCCAGATTACAAACAACGATCCCCCAGAGTTAAATCCTTTTAGTCAGACATACTCAAGAAATCGATAGAGAAAACTGGTCTAGAATTCATTCTAGAAAGAATTGAGAACTCCCAAATTGTTTGTCTATCTAGAACTAGAAATATCAGGCCGAAGGTTGAACGAAGGTTAAACGAAGATGATGTCGATGATGAGTACTCTTGCTAGGGTTGTGTGGCATGAAAAAGAAGAGAGCAGAGTGGCGATGTGTTTTATCTTCATGAATAAATTGACACTAGTACAAAAAAGGCCTATTTCGGTGCCTCTATCTTGCTTCTTCAACCCGTGCACCTCTCCAACCTAAACAAAAGCAGAGGTAGAAAATCCCTAAATTGGGAGCTAATTTTTTACTTTGAAAGTTGCAAATTTGTTGTGATAAGGATTAGATTTAGGTTGCAATGTGATTATGGGTGCTTAATGTAGTTATGTGTGTGTAGAATGTGTGTATAATAATGGTATAAAAGTAGTATAATTTAAATTGCACACAAAGCGCTCGATATAATATTTGAATGAAAAAATGTGTTGTTTGTGCCCTCTACAGAGATAATCTAGGAGCATTTGCATCTTTCGTATTTCCATATTCGAAACGGGGCTGAAAGCATATCATTTTCGGTACTTTAACTTATCTATTTATTCTCTTCTCTCTCTACAATTTTCAATCTTATTTATGAACAAGGAACATACATGTTGCTGCTGCGTATCTTTTCATTATGTTCGCTCAGTGTAATTTTGCTATCCTAATTACAAACAAGGAATATATATGCTGCTGTGTTTCTCTTCACTTACTGTAATTTTGCAATCTTAACTCTGAACAAGGAGCATACATGTTGTTGTGTTTATTTTCTAATTTTTTCCTTTCCGCCTTTGCAGAGACATATCAAAAGTGGCATTGCTGCATCTCTTGCACACCATCCTACCTCTCGCACACTAGTCTCCCCTCACTTTATAAATCTTAAAAAATAAGTAAGTGTTTTGATTTTTTTTCTGTTTTAAAAATGCAATGTTTTGTTGAAATTAAAATGCTAGTAGTCCAGTCACGCTTCATTGAATATTTTAGTTTAAGGTAGGGTAATTCTAATACCTGTTTGTGTCTCATATATAGTATGGAGCGTGACTGGATGTATGGTGATTGAGGGGATCACTTTGACAAGATGCTGAAAGAGTTTTGCTAAGATGCAGTGCAGCACAAGGATAGGACAAAGGTGGTGAAAATTCCATGTCCTTGTGTTGATTGTGGTGTGGTAAGGAAATATTCAAGCACTGATATCATACAATTCCATCTGAAGACCCGGTTTCATGCCACATTACAGAAGATGGACCTTTCATGGAGAATCAGTTCAAGATAATGCTTCAACTTTGTACAGTCATGATCGGTGTCACGCAAGAACCGACCAGACCTACGATACCGTCAATGACTCGGATCAATTCCCAAGTAATTCAGGAGTCAATGTTGATAGTGAGATGACTTACCATGATGAGCGAGTGGAAGAGATGCTTGATAATGTTGAGGAAAATTTCATCGATAGGCCCGATGAGTATCTGTAACACCCCTACTACGCACATAACTATACTTGGAATCGCAGCGGAAAATAAACAACTAAACGGTAACTAAACGATTGGTGCTACAATGCCGTCAACCACCCACGTGGCTAACAAGGCTGAATAAATACAATTGTACCGGTCTAATGATCAGACTCCCGAGCATAGCACTAACAACCATATATATACATCAATATAATACCGAGTATTTACATAAATCCTTCACTGTATACTTCACTGTAAACCATCACAAACAAGTATATAATACGCCACGGGAGCACAGGCGCATCCCGGGCAAACTCCAAAAGTACTCCAAAAGTAAATTACTCTCTAGGATCTAGAGCCACTCTGCCTCTTCGATCCTCATCCTGAAATAAAAATATGGAGCCCCCGAGGGGGTCAGCACCTTTGCTAGTATGGCTAACGCGCAGCCCATCGGCTACCGGGATACGCGCAACCAATTGTCATGATGACATGGTATTTATTTTAAAACACACACATACATATATAACATAACACAGGTATTGTACACATCATAACACACATCACAAACATACAATTCCTTTAGGAAGAGAACCAACATAGTTAGTCCCCATTGAGAGCTTAGAGAATGTTGCCATGCTCATACTTAGTTACACAACTCGTTACCGTCCGGTTAGATTGAACGGTTAACTTAACACAAGGTGCCTCGGATATAGTGATCCAAGCACACCGAAACAAAACACATAGTATGCCCCTGTGGCCCGACGTGAGTCAGTAAAATAGCCTTGGTTAAGCTAAAGGGAAGGTTAGAAACCAAATTGGAAACTTAACCATAACATACAGAGAGAATCGAACCGGTTATGACATCGACTCCCATACTCACACGCGTGGCCGGAACAGACCGGACTCCTCACTTCCCCGTTAGCCCTTGTTAGTAGTTCATCATTGAACACAACACACAATTCACAATCATAGGTCAAGTCTTGTTAGACCCACACAAGGGAAGAGAGAGTCACACTTAACAACATAATAATATTTAACAACTGTAAACTCTTTACATGGTTTAATCTTACAAAGTCATAAACACACAGAAAAAAAACAACACACAAGCCGGTGTAAACCGGTAGGCAACAGACTGCAAGAAAACCATACCTCGGTCCTTGCCTCGACTGGTTTCCACCTTGGAGAATCCTAAACACATTAGTAACGTCGGTTAATTAACGCACTAGTCCATTGTTAACATTATCTACTCAACACTACTAGTTTACTTTTATTTTACACTTGTTACAACTTTTCATCCTTTTAATTGCCTTTAAAACCCACCTAACATGTCTTTCATAACCTCCTAATATCATTACTAACCAGCTACCATTTTTAGATAACAATTCCCATCTTAAAACAATAATTTTTGGTCCATATAGTGCCCTGTCCGAACTTGTGTCCGAGCTTCCAAGTTCGGACACAAGCCGTGATTTTAGACAGAAAACAGACACATGTCCGAACTTGTGTCCGGACTTCGGAAGTTCGGACATGAGTCGAGGAAAATCCTAACCAGAAATCCATACGTCCGAACATGTGTCCGGACTTCCCAAGTTCGGACACAGTTCGAGGATAATCCCTAAGAAATAACAGGTGCGTCCGAACTTCCAAGTTCGGACGGTAGTTCGGACACTACCTAAAATCCAGAAAACTGTAAGCGTAACAGGGCATGTCCGAGCTTCCAAGTTCGGACGGAAGTTCGGACGTGCCATTATACTCAATTTCTAAGCCTTTAAACACTTAACCAAATTCCTCCAAAGCCTCCAATACTTATAGTATCTACTCCCTAGGTTCCCAAGTGATGTTTCATGCCTATACTAACCATTATATCAAGACATTCCTTCCACACAACATCATTACTCAAACATCATTTCTTACAAACTAAAACTCCTTAAGTCACTCTTGAAATCCCTTTCCTAGCTTACACTTCTCCTTATTTACCAAAGTTGCCTAAGCCTTCATCTAAGTCCAAAATGACTTTGGTACATACTAAAACCTCAAGATCATGCCTAAGTTCTTATTACACTCTAGAACACTTCCTAGTTCATCAAAATTCCTTTACAACATCTTGAACTCCTTATGCATTTTCTAAATTTCGACATAGTTTCTCCTAGCATTTTGTTACACCTTAGCACATTATTTTCATCATTAATCATCCTAGAACACTAAGAACACCAAGAACACTTTCTTACACAACTTCACCAAATTCACACTACATCACAATATAGTGCATAACTTAAATTGCATGGCACTTAGGCCCTTAAAATGCATGGCTCTTAGGCCCTTAAAGTGCTTAAATCATAAACACTGAATTTCCACAATATATATGCCTTTAACCTGCGATTACATACAACAAGACATATGTTATTTTACTAGTCTCCTTGAGAACATTTACTAGGTCATTTCCCATGTGCTCTTTAGGTAGTTTTAATAAGCAATTTTAGCTCATTTCTCCTAAGGCATTAAACAACATTAAGTTAGTAGATTTACCTCTTTTTCCACCACACTTCCTTCTTGTTTCCTTACAAAACCGTATGGTATTTTGATTCCTTGTCAAGTTCTAAACAATATACAAACATTAAAATGAGTATTCAAGCTATAAGCTTCATCTCATTGTAAACCCTAATTTGACATTGTTTCAAAAACATTAATGTAGTTGTTTTACCTTGATCTTTGAAGAGAGTTTGAATATATAACAAGAGAGGACTCCACCTAGTCCATGAAGAGTTGAAATGAAGCTAGAACAAGATCACACAAAGAGCTATATCAATGTGTATTTTCGGTTAAGGTAAGAACATGGAGGAAACATGATTTTTCTTTGAGATTCCTTACCTATAAGCAAAGGAGAGTAATAATATGTCAAAATACAAGCTCAAGCTCCTTCAATGGTGGAACACCTTGGCACCGAAATGGAGCTCTTGGAGTTTTGAGAAGATAGGAATGAAGAGCTTGATGAGAGGAAGAGATTGGTGGTCTTTGTTTTTGATTTGGACAAGTGAGCTAGATTTAGCAAGTGGTCAAAGTTGGAACTTCCATGGTGGTAGTAGTATTACCGAGAGAGAACAAGGAAGAAGGAAGAAGAGAGGTGTTTGCAAACCGTGGGAATGAAGGAAAGAAATGAGAATGAAGATAGAACTTGCTTTAGGAGATATTTATTTATAAAGTAAAAAGTAAGTTACTTAGTTTTCTTTACTTACTTAATATCAACTAGAGAGTGGTGAGTCACACACTTATAAAAACCGGCCCCCTTTATTAGTATGAGGGGTTTTAGTCTTTGTTTGTCAATTTAATTACTTAATACAACATATGTTATAAACTAGCTTGTAAAAGTACTATTCACCTAAACAAGGCACTTAGAAGTGAAATTTTTGATTTCCCACTAATATAGCCACCCAAATGTGATACTATATAGTACACATATATATTTAAGAGTAATGATGGACATTTAGCCATTCAAAACTCATTTACAAGACAATTTTTCAAAAACGTGCTTTAAGACTTCTTAAAGCACATTTTGTGTTTTAACTTTTTCAAGCTTGGTTTTCTTTGGTAATTGGTTTAATAAGTTCATTAGTATATAAATGAGGTCTTGGTAAGCTCGTTAGGTCTTACTCAAGTTTATCCCAAGCTTAGAGCACATTTTGGCTCTTATTGACTTTAAAGCACATTTGTGTTTCCTTTTGCTTAAATTTGTTTACTAAGATTTCTAAGACTCTTTTTAGTCTTATTACACCCTATTTAGGTGTTTGAATAACATAACTAGGTTTGGGGTATTTCAATCTACCCCCCTTAAAAGAACTTTGTCCCCAAAGTTCATACTTCCACATAACTTAAACATTAGAACATGTGAACACATATTAACAACACTTCTATATCACATTAACAACATCTTACATCATATCGGACACATGGTCCAAACAACAAAACATCACAACATCATTCAGACTCAGCGGTCTGTAACATTAACAACATGACAACACAACACAGACAATGTATACAAATACATGTCATACACATAACCGAAACGGCTCTACCCCCCTTAAATAGGGGTACGCCCCGTACCCTATACATACAAACACTAAGAAGTAAACAACGACGGGTACTTCGCCTTCATCTTATCTTCCAGCTCCCAAGTGGCCTCCTCAACGTCCTGGTTAGACCAGAGAACCTTCACCAGTCTCACAGACTTATGGCGAGTGTCTCGAGTCTTAGTGTCCAGAATCCGTACCGGAGTCTCCACTGATCGCATGGTCGGCTCTAAAGTTAGCCTTTCAGGCTGAAGCACATGAGACGGATGAGACATATACTTCTTCAACTGGGACACATGAAATACATCATGTACCTTGCCCAGCTCGGCGGGTAAATCAAGTCTATAAGCTACCGGGCCGATCCGCTCCGTCACAACATAAGGCCCCACATATTTTGGGCTCAACTTGCCTTTCTGGCCAAAACGAAACACTCCCTTCATGGGGGATACTCTCAAAAATACCTGATCGCCCACGGCGAACTCCAGGTCACGTCGGCGCACATCTGCGTACGACTTCTGTCTATCCTGAGCTGCTTTCATATTATCCCTGATCTGGCGAACTTCTGCCTGAACTTGCTCAAGATACTCTGGTCCTATAATGACCGTCTCACTCGACTCATCCCAACATAATGGCGTGCGGCATGGTCTACCGTACAATGCCTGGAAGGGAGACATCTTGATCGATGCATGATAACTGTTGTTGTAGCTAAACTCGATCAGATGTAACTTATCAATCCAGCTGGTCTGAAAGTCAAGTGCACATGCACGTAGCATATCCTCAAGTGTCTGTATGGTGCGCTCACTCTGACCATCGGTCTGTGGGTGAAACGCCGTACTCAATTTCAGTTCAGTACCAAGTGCCTCTCGTGTAGACTTCCAATATCTGGATAGAATCTGGTATCTCTGTCGGATACAATCGTCTTTGGTACACCATGATGTCTTACAATTTCTTTATCGAATAATTCTGCCAATCTTGCCACTTTCCAGGTGTCCTTCATCGGAATGAATCGAGACACCTTGGTCAGTCGGTCAACTACCACCCAAATCATATTCAGACCTCCCCTTGTAGGCGGAAGCCCTACACGAAGTCCATAGATATGTCATGGAACTTCCACTCCGGCACTGGCATTGGCTGCACCATACACCAGGCCGTCGGTGCTCAAACTTGACCTTCTGACAAGTGAGACACCTCAAACATAGTCATTCACATCCTTTTTCATTCCAGCCCACCAGAAATATCTTTTCATACCTTTATACATCTTTGAAGCTCCGGGGTGAATCGAAGTAGTAGAACAGTGGGATTCACTCAGTATGCGCTCCTTCAGCTCAGCGCTACTCCGGTATACACAAACCGGCCATTGAGCCTAATCAGGTCATCATCGTGGAGTCTGAAGTCATACTTCTGACCCTCGAATGTGCCATCAATAAGCTTCTGTCTAATTTCCACCATATTACTGATCCGTCATCTGAGCACTCCGCACCTCTTCAACCAAGCCAGTATGAGAGACTAGCGAATGGAGAGAGTGTGCTCGGCGACTCAATGCGTCAGCTACCACGTTTGCCTTACCCTCCTTATACTGTAAATTGATATCATAATCATTCAAGAATTCAACCCACCTTCTCTGCCTCATGTTCAACTCCTTCTGAGTGAACAAGTACTTTAAACTCTTGTGGTCAGAATAAATCGTCACACTTACCCCATACAAGTGATGTCGCCATATCTTCAGTGCGAAGACAATGGCCCCCAACTCTAAGTCGTGGGTAGGGTAGTTCTCCTCATGCTTCTTCAACTGTCGGGAGGCGTAAGCCACGACCTTCCCGTGTTGCATCAACACACAACCCATACCCCTGCCTGATGCGTCGCAATAGACCTCAAAACCATCTGGACCGTCTGGTAATGTCAGAACCGGTGCAGATGTCAGAGCATCCTTGAGACTCGTGAAAGCTCTCTCACAGTCGACTGTCCACTCGAATGGTGCATCCTTCTTCATCAAGGAAGTCATCGGCTTCGAGACACTGGAGAAGTCCTTCACAAATCTCCTATAGTAACCTGCCAGACCGAGGAAGCTCCTGATGTCGGTGACTGTCTTCGGCCTAGGCCAGGTGCGCACTGCATCTATCTTTGCCGGATCAACAGCGATCCCGGCCTCAGAAATCACATGTCCAAGGAATGATACTTGGTTCAACCAAAATTCACACTTAGAAAATTTAGCATACAGCTGATTCTTTCTCAACGTTTGCAATACATCTCTCAGGTGGCTTTCATGCTCACCTCTCGATTTCGAATACACAAGTATGTCATCGATGAAGACTACCACTGATTTGTCCAACTGATCTTGGAACAAACGGTTCATTAAGTCCATGAACTTTGCTGGTGCATTTGACAAGCCAAACGGCATAACGGTGAACTCATAATGCCCATACCTAGTTCTGAAAGCTGTCTTTTCGATATCACTGTCACGGATGGCAATCTGGTGATATCCGGAACGTAGGTCTATCTTGGAGAATACTGATGCTCCCCTAAGCTGATCAAATAGATCGTCGATGCGTGGTAAAGGGTAACGGTTCTTCACCGTAACAGCATTCAGCTCCCGATAATCAATACATAGGCGGAGGCTACCGTCCTTCTTCTTCACGAAGAGGACCGGCGCTCCCCATGGTGACACACTAGGGCGGATAAAGCCCTTGTCGAGTAGGTCTCTCAGCTGCTCCTTGAGCTCTGTCATCTCTGCTGGAGCCATACGGTAAGGTGCTTTCGCAATGGGTCCGGTGCCCGGAATTAGATCAATCTCAAACTCAACCTCTCGTGCTGGCGGCATGCCCGGCAGTTCCTTAGGAAATACATCAGGAAACTCCGACACTACCGGCACATCTGGGCTAAACTCAGGGTCTCTCTCTATGTCCTGAACATAGCAGAGGTATACATCACTCCCTCGTCGTAACTCGTGATACATAGCCATGGCGGTGATGATCTGTGTCGAAGGCTCCCTGGGCCTCTGGCGGTAAGATATTGTAACCCCAGATGGACTCCGAAGAAGCAGTCGATGCTCGGCACACAGAATTCTGCCCTTGTGCCGCTCCAACCAGTTCATCCCGACAATCACATCAAAGCCTAGTCCGTCGAACTCTATCAAGTCGATCGGAAACTCTCACCCCTTATTTGAACAATAGCACCTCGGTAGTAGCGGGTACATCGGATCCGCTCTTTCGACGGGAGAGTAACCACGAAGTCAGGCATCTCTTCACCGTCTAACCCCAGCCTCTTCGCAAATGATAGCGAAATGAATGTGTGAGGCTCCAGAGTCGAACAAGATCGATGCATCCACGCCATTCACTGGAAAGGTACCGGTGAGGATTGTGCCGCTCTTGCCGGCTTCTGCCTTATTGCAGACACTCAGTGTACCTCCCGTTCCGAGTGCACAGCCTAATTCATTGGCAAACTAATAAGTATTGGGTAACAACACGGTTGACATGATTCAAACAACTCCACTTTATTCATTAACACACTCTTTTTACAACATTCATTGGCTCATACTGTCGCCATGATTCATACTTACAATATCCTTAATACATACTGGTTTACCACATAATTATACAAGGCTTAAAACTGTCTGAAGGTCAGGTTCAAACGTCCGGGTTTCATGTGTGTGGCATTGATCACTGCCGACGGTGCGGTATTCAGTTTGATCTTTCTGATGCCGTGGTATAGCATCCTTGACTGCCCACCCATGATTAATACATCTCCCGATTTTAGCAATAGCTTCTTTGCGAGGTCAGCACGCTTCTGCTCGCCATACACAAACACTGCGGTATCACCAATGGACCAAGACACCACGGGTACTCCCTTACTTAGAGACTCGGGTGACTCGTCCTTGTCTTGGTGTATACCTAACGTCCACCTTTCTGGTAGAAGTTTACAATGCATAAATCTGCTTTTACACTTGGAATTGAATCCGCTTCAACTTGTTGAGCAATTCCCACGGCGTGGTTAACGACCGCATGGAACTCCTCTGGTATACTTGACACTGTTGCTCCATCTTCAGCTCGAACTTCTTGATATGACTTGGTGTAAGGGTTCCAGTCCTTACCCATGCACATCATCTTCAATTGCATCCTTGCTCCGTTCGGGTATTCGGGTGTGTAAAACCCTCCTGGTTTTGCTCCAAGTTCGTCGCATCGTCTGATGATATGGATTTGTGCCTCCGGTGTCAGGTATCCATTTAAGAGTATCATACCTGGCTGGATAACCTGACATTGCTCCAATGGAAAGTCGGTGATGTTGATGGTGGTTTCTTCAGGGTTTGGTGTGGGTGGGATTGGATAACATATATTGAAAGTTCCTTTAAGTTTAGAGTACTCTAATTAGGTAATCTCACACTATACTTCATTATTTACTCACATGGTCGTTTATTTAAACTTACTCACACACATGCATGAAATGCGGTATGCAGACACTTATTTCATTTAACAATTTAGGCGGTACCTGGTCTAGAAGAGGGCCCTGGCGCCTCAGACCGGTCCACCACATTCAGGGTGGCCTTGTTGGACCCCGACCCCTTCCCTTTCTGGGACTCCGTGTACCTCTGATCTGGGGGTGGCTGGTTCGCCGTCTTCTGGCCATCGGTGGTCGCAGTGGCCTTACCCTTCCATTGCCCCTTGGGCCTGAAGTTCCTACTGTTCGGGTTCTGCCAACATTCATGGTCACGGTGACCCATCTTCTTACAGTACCGGCACTGAACATCATTACCCTTGCAGTCCTTGCCGGGGTGGTCTCCGTTGCACCACTTGCAGTAATAGTGGCGCTCCGGTCCAGAGCCCGTGCTAGCTGCTATCACAATACACAATCAATACTTGTTCCACAACTTATTAACACATACTCTAACTTATCACACAGGATTAGACAATTACCCTTAGGTGGGTAAGAACGTAGGGGCTTGGCCGCATACGCATAGGTGAGCTGCAGAGGCTCCTCAGCAGTGGTGGTCTGGGTCTGGCCCTTGCCACCTTGTTGCTGTCCTTTCTGGGACTGGGGGTATGATTTCTTCTTCTTCCCTCCCCACTGCCCTTGCGTGCCTTGGCCCTCGTTCTGAGCCTTGCGCTTGAGCGCACTCTCCTCGTCCCTCAGACGGACGGTGATCTCCACAATAGCAGCGGCATGATAGCACTCCTATATTTAGGGTGTCAGTTATGCCCCGCCAAATAAATTCACATCACATTAACACATTGTACACACTTATTCACATTACACTGAAAGTTCCTTTACCTGCAAGGTGGTATATCCAGTAGGCCCCATGCCGTAGCGTAGGCGATAGTTCAGTCCGTTGTAGAAACGGTTCACAAGGATCCGGTCTGAGTAACCCAGATCCGGTAGCAGGTGGATAAGTCCGATGAAGGCTGAGTAGTACTCATCTACCGTCATCTTATCCCCTTGTCTCAGGTTGTCCAACTCCAGGCGCTTGGCCTCTTGCACATGTATAGGGTAGTATTTGGCTCGCAGCAGAGCCGTGTACTCCCTCCACTGAAATGTCGGATCAGCAACTCTACCCTCGCGCACAAGCTTCCACCAGTTTTGTGCGAGCCTTTCAAGTAGTAAGCAGCAAGTCGTACCTTGACCTGCTCAGGTGGTGCTAGGGTTTCGAAGGCGGTCTCCATCTCGGAGATGTATGCCTCGAGCTTACGGGGATCGGTCTCCCACTGAATGAGGGCGGCCTCAGATCAGCCAACGCCTTGACCCAATTGGTCTCTCGTGGCGGTGGTGGTGGTGGCTGAACTCCGGGCTGTCGCCCTTGCTGTATAGCAGCAACTAAGTCGGGTACCAGCTGAGCTACGGCGGCTGCAACTGCCTCAGCCATGGTCTGTGCCGTAGTATCATCACCCTGGTCACCTATACCTCCAGTACCGCGCCCGCGGCCTCTACCTCGTGGTCTACCTGCCATCTGAATTCATATGAACATCTCATTAGCATTATGCTTGCACACTTATCGGTCCAATGGTTATAACTTCTTCCCGACAACCAGGCAATTCCACACTTAGTTAGTGGTTAACCTTTCCAAATCTGTTCACTTAGGTATCTGTAGTTAGGTTTCCTAACTCGGTATGTCCCTAAGCTCGGTATTCTAGTCATCAGAGCGATACTTCGCTCTGATACCACTTTTTGTAACACCCCTACTACGCACATAACTATACTTGGAATCGCAGCGGAAAATAAACAACTAAACGGTAACTAAACGATTGGTGCTACAATGCCGTCAACCACCCACGTGGCTAACAAGGCTAAATAAATACAAATGTACCGGTCTGATGATCAGACTCCCGAGCATAGAACTAACAACCATATATATACATCAACATAATACCGAGTGTTTACAAAATCCTTCACTGTATACCATCACTGTAATCCACCATAACAAGTATATAATACGCCACGGGAGCACAGGCGCATCCCGGGCAAACATCCAAAAGTACTCCAAAGGTAAACTACTCTCTAGGATCTAGAGCCACTCTGCCTCTTCGATCCTCATCCTGCAATAAAAATATGGAGCCCCCGAGGGGGTCAGCACCTTTGCTGGTATGGCTAACGCGCAGCCCATCGGCTACCGGGATACGCGCAACCAATTGTCATGATGACATGGTATTCATTTAAAAACACACAACACATACATATATATAACATACACGGGTATTGTACACATCATAACACACATCACAAACATACAGTTCCTTTCAGGAAGAGAACCAACACAGTTAGTCCCCATTGAGAGCCTAGAGAATGTTGCCACGCTCATACTTAGCTCGTTACATAACTCGTTACCGTCCGGTTAGATTGAACGGTTAACTTAACACAAGGTGCCTCGGATATAGTGATCCAAGCACACCGAAACAAAACACATAGTATGCCCCTGTGGCCCGACGTGAGTCAGTAAAATAGCCTTGGTTAAGCTAAAGGGAAGGTTAGAAACCAAATTGGAAACTTAACCATAACATACAGAGAGAATCGAACCGGTTATGACATCGACTCCCATACTCACACGCGTGGCCGGAACAGACCGGACTCCTCACTTCCCCCGTTAGCCCTTGTTAGTAGCTCATCATTGAACACAACACACGATTCACAATCATAGGTCAAGTCTTGTTAGACCCACACATGGGAAGAGAGAGTCACACTTAACATCATAATAATATTTAACAACTGTAAACTCTTTACATGGTTTAATCTTACAAAGTTATAAACACACAGAAAAACAAGCAACACACAAGCCGGTGTAAACCGGTAGGCAACAGACTGCAAGAAAACCATACCTCGGTCCTTGCCTCGACTGGTTTCCACCTTGGAAGAATCCTAAACACATTAGTAACGTCGGTTAATTAACGCACTAATCCATTATTAACATTATCTACTCACATTACTAGTTTATTTTTATTTTACACTTGTTACATCTTTTCATCCTTTTAATTGCCTTTAAAACCCACCTAACATGTCTCACATAACCTTATAATATCTTTACTAACCAACTACTATTTTTAGGTAACAATCCCCATCTTAAAACAATAATTTTTGGTCCATATAGTGCCCTGTCCGAACTTGTGTCCGAGCTTCCAAGTTCGGACACAAGCCGTGATTTTAGACAGAAAACAGACACATGTCCGAACTTGTGTCCGGACTTCGGAAGTTCGGACATGAGTCGAGGAAAATCCTAACCAGAAATCCATACGTCCGAACATGTGTCCGGACTTCCCAAGTTCGGACACAGTTCGAGGATAATCCCTAAGAAATAACAGGTGCGTCCGAACTTCCAAGTTCGGACGGTAGTTCGGACACTACCTAAAATCCTGAAAACTGTAAGCGTAACAGGGCATGTCCGAGCTTCCAAGTTCGGACGGAAGTTCGGACGTGCCATTACACTCAATTTCTAAGCCTTTAAACACTTAACCAATCTCCTCCAAAGCCTCCAACACTTATGGTATCTACTCCCTAGGTTCCCAAATGATGTTTCATGCCTATACTAACCATTATATCAAGATATTCCTTCCACACAACATCATTACTCAAACATCATTTCTTACAAACTAAAACTCCTTAAGTCATTCTTGAAATCCCTTTTTCCTAAGCTTACACTTCCTCCTTATTTTACCAAAGTTAGCCTAAGCCTTCATCTAAGTCCAAAATGACTTTGGTACATACTAAAACCTCAAGATCATGCCTAAGTCCTTATTACACTCTAGAACACTTCCTAGTTCATCAAAATTCCTTTACAACATCTTGAACTCCTTATGCATTTTCTAAATTTCGACATGGTTTCTCCTAGCATTTTGTTACACCTTAGCACATTATTTTCATAAACATCCTAGAACACTAAGAACACCAAGAACACTTTCTTACACAACTTCACCAAATTCACACTACATCACAATATAGTGCATAACTTAAATTGCATGGCACTTAGGCCCTTAAAATGCATGGCTCTTAGGCCCTTAAAGTGCTTAAATCATAAACACTGAATTTCCACAATATATATGCCTTTAACCTGCGATTACATACAACAAGACATATGTTATTTTACTAGTCTCCTTGAGAACATTTACTAGGTCATTTACCATGTGCTCTTTAGGTAGTTTTAATAAGCAATTATAGCTCATTTCTCCTAAGGCATTAAACAATATTAAGTTAGTAGATTTACCTCTTTTTCCACCACACTTCCTTCTTGTTTCCTTACAAAACCGTATGGTATTTTGATTCCTTGTCAAGTTCTAAACAATATACAAACATTAAAATGAGTATTCAAGCTATAAGCTTCATCTCATTGTAAACCCTAATTTGACATTGTTTCAAAAACATTAATGTAGTTGTTTTACCTTGATCTTTGAAGAGAGTTTGAATATATAACAAGAGAGGACTCCACCTAGTCCATGAAGAGTTGAAATGAAGCTAGAACAAAGTCACACAAAGAGCTATATCAATGTGTATTTTCGGTTAAGGTAAGAACATGGAGGAAACATGATTTTTCTTTGAGATTCCTTACCTAGAAGCAAAGGAGAGTAATAATATGTCAAAATACAAGCTCAAGCTCCTTCAATGGTGGAACACCTTGGCACCGAAATGGAGCTCTTGGAGTTTTGAGAAGATAGGAATGAAGAGCTTGATGAGAGGAAGAGATTGGTGGTCTTTGTTTTTGATTTGGACAAGTGAGCTAGATTTAGCAAGTGGTCAAAGTTGGAACTTCCATGGTGGTAGTAGTATTACGAGAGAGAACAGAGAAGAAGAAGAGGAAGAAGAGAGGTGGGAAACCGTGTGAATGAAGGAAAGAAATGAGAGTGAAGATAGGATTTGCTTTAAGGAGATATTTATGCTTATAAAGTAAAAAGGTAAGTTAATTAGTTTTCTTTACTTACTTATTATTATCAACTAAGGAGTGGTGAGTCACACACTTATAAAACCGGCCCCCTTTATTAGTATGAGGGCATTTTAGTCTTTGTTTGTCAATTTAATTACTTAATACAACATATGTTATAAACTAGCTTATAAAAAGTACTATTCACCTAAACAAGGCACTTAGAAGTGAAATTTTTGATTTCCCACTAATATAGCCACCCAAATGTGATACTATATAGTACACATATATATTTAAGAGTAATGATGGACATTTAGCCATTCAAAACTCATTTACAAGACAATTTTTCAAAAATGTGCTTTAAGACTTCTTAAAGCACATTTTGTGTTTTAACTTGTTTTCAAGCTTGGTTTTCTTTGGTAATTGGTTTAATAAGTTCATTAGTATATAAATGAGGTCTTGGTAAGCTCATTCGGTCTTACTCAAGTTTATCCAAGCTTAGAGCACATTTTAGCTCTTATTGACTTTAAAGCACATTTGTGTTTCCTTTTGTTTAAATTTGTTTACTAAGGTTTCTAAGACTCTTTTTAGTCTTATTACACCCTACTTAGGTGTTTAAACAACATAACTAGGTTTGGGGTATTTCAAAAGGTTTCAAGTATCAAATTCCTATTTATAAACCTTTCTATAAATTCTAACCACTAGATACCTCACTTAATTGTAGACTCACATCCTAAGTATTGGTAATTAATGTTATAAATGTATTTCATATGGCTTATCTAATGCCAAGAAACTTAAGGATTATTATTTAGATAAATTTCCAAATCATAGTTTAATGTAGTTTTATATCATAATCCTTTTAATGATTTTAACTTAAAACATTAAGTTATATTTCAATACCTTAATGTTAAGAAATGATTAAATCTAGACTTACTAATCCACCTCACATTCATATGTAAAAGTATTTTATTTACTTTATTATTGTTTATATATTAAGAACATTTAGATGTAAAAGTATTACATTTATTTATCATTAATTATAGAATAAGATCTATTTGTGTAACATTTTATGTAATCTAATCACAATTTTTCCTAAGTTTTAACTTATTAATTACTTAACCCAATTATAGACTTACATTATGGTCGTTGACTAATACTATACATGTATTTTAATACGGTTTATATAAATCTTAGAAATTCAAAGATAACTCCTTAAGTTTAATAATCTTAATTTAATACCGCCTCATATATATTCTTTTATTAGTATTATGTAGAGGTTTAGTTTATCTCATTAATTCCTTCATATTATATTTTCTATAAGGCATTTTATTTCTTTATTTATGTAGTTTTTTATGTGTATATATATTAGGATTTATTCAAGACATTCCTTGTGTAGTTTTATTGCACTTAATTATTTATACTAACTTTTACACATAGCTACATCCAATATATGGTTTATAAAATAAAGTATTTCCCTTAGTTTTCGTTAAACATATTAGCTTCCATATTATATATAATAAATAAAATGTAGTTTAGTTAAATTCCTTGATTTAATATAAGTTTCTATTTATTTCTCTCATATAAATATATATAAATATATGTAACAATTTTTACTTCACTTAAAGTTATACCCAAAATATTTATAAACATACTGTATTAAATGTTAATTAGTCTTATTATATTTTCCCCAACCTATAAGTTCATTAATCAACTATACTTTAATTTTTGATTACATTAAAAACCATATATTATAAGTTATTCTTATGAAAAACTCATAAACACAATTTTTAAACCCATTTACAATTGTCCAAAAATCCCCAAATTAAATATATAGTAACTATAACATTTTAGACATATTATAAAATTTTTATTTCATAAAAATATTATTTTAAATTATCCAAATAATTCCATAATACTCGTAACTTGCAAAAATCATAACTTATGTTTAAAAACTCAAAACCCATATTAATTTACATCAAAATAAACTATTTATAAGGAATCTATGGTTAAAATTTCAAGTCAAAATACATTCGGGAAGATATTTAAATTAATCAACAAGTTAGGATTTAGTGGAATTATAAAACTTAATATACTCTTATATTTACGATCTAATCTGGGCCGTCCGTTCTTTTAACTGCGATCGGACGGTCCTGTGTCTCAGTTCTTCATCGAACTCAATCCCTCGAGTACTAAATCTCGTTTTTCTCACAATCTACAGAACGAAATCGAGTGATTCTTGTTCCTATCGACTCGAAATTAAATCCCGGTTCTAATGGTACCAATTTCCCCAATTATCATGCAGAATGAGCATTTCGAATCTGGGTTCGAAGTTAGGGTTCAGGTTTGAGTTCGATTCAATTTGACAAATTCTCCCATTGTAATGCATAATAGACTAAATTGGCATGTGGTTTGATCGGAAACATGACTACGAACATCAACATCGGAGCAATTTGATCAAACTCACCGGAATTGCATTAACGGGGTGAAATCAAATCGGGAAATCTGGAAACGTTATTTCATGTGCGGTTCAGGTATGCCCTTCTCGAATCAACTCGCACCAACTGAGAGAGCTTGATTCATGGAACCTATCACAATCCAAACTAGACATGTAACTCTAGATGCTAGTGGAAGAATCATTGATTTTGATGAACTAGGGAGAAAGTTATAGATCTCACAAGATCCGAGTTTACCTAGTTGGTTCGGGATGAAACTGGGCAGAATTACCGCCGTGATCGAGTGGGCAACTTTAGACAGATTTATCTCCCAAACCAGTGCGAATCAGCCTTGGCCATAAACATGAAAGTTATAGAGGGATTTGAGATCTTCAAAACAAGCTAAAGAACACGAAATTTGGACGAGAAACGAAGAAGTTATGGCGTGACGAAGTTTACCCGATTTCAGGAAAAACTGCAGTTCTGGGTTACGCAATCGCGAGGAGCCAACTTTAGATCGATTTTCCGTCGATGTAGGAGTTAGATGATGTGTGAGTAATGGTTGGAAAGAGGAAAGATAGGAGAATCGAATGAAACAAACGGCATACCAAATGGTGGAGTAGGGAAAAAGATATAGGTGTCTAAAGATCGACCCTGGCATGCCAAACTGGGAAAATCAAACGTTAAGTGTCTTGGGCTGACTGGGCGCGACACGTGTCCTGGACACGTCAGCATCCTTCAAAATTTTGGCTCTAAACTTCAATTTATCATAACTTTGGCTAGGATGATCCGTTTTTAACGTTCTTTTTATCGATCTTCATGGTTTTTCATAACCTATTTATTGGTATAGGTTTCATGGCCTGGTTTGACCATTCTCAAAAAGTCAACTCTAGCAAGGCTTAATAAGCTTTAAGGTTTCTAGAATTTTATATTGACTTTTATGTTTCAAAACAATGTTCCAACACTTCCTAAAATCTTTTAATATATTTGGAGTGTTTAGAAATTTTCCCAAGATTTATTGACTTATAAATCTTATTATTAAATTCATAATACTATATAATAATGTATAATAATTAGGGTTAAATAGGAGAAAACCCCTAAATAAATTTCACAATTCCATATAATAATTTAATTTCATAATTCCATACCATAATTTAATATTAATAGTATTATTTATGGTTTAATAAAAGAAATCCCCTAAATTAATTTAAATTAATTTAGGGGTATTTCAGTATATCCCCCTTAACAGAAACTTCGCCTCGAAGTTTAAAAATCAACTAATAAGCACTCACACCACTTCGGGTGTGCTAAAACAATAATAATTCCAACGAAATTCCATACCAATCCAATCCTTTATTTCCATCCATTCCCATTCCACATTCCATTTATTTCCATCCATTCCCATTCCACATTCCACTCGAGATTACTCAAACTCAAACTGAACCAAGATATACCGAGATATTTCATGATAAAAATAAAAATTCACATGCGGTGTCATAATGTAAAAACCAAGTACCCACATACACCTCTTACTCTGCTAATCACGCAACAGGGCATAATCTGGATGAGGTAGCGAAGAAGGATTATGCTCTACCCCCCCTTAAAAGAGAACTTCGTCCCGAAGTTTAAGATTTATCTACCAACTACTCACACCCGCTTCCGGTGTGTGGGTAAACTAAATATCAAGTTGTACTACAAGCTTTAAAATGTATACCAAACAATCAACCACTCAAGGGTATTCATCCAATAACAATTCCCAAACATTTGTTTCCGTTATCAAACACTACATTCAAAGAATTCAGCACCTTATTATCAAGCTTTGTTGTAAATTTTATGGCACTGTTGAATTTATCTATGATCGATATTTATTTGTACCCCCTGATTGTTATGTATTTGTATTTTCTTGATTATTATAAAATTTTATTTTATGATCCTTACCTATTCATTTTATGACCAGTACGAATGATATGTCCATTATATGTTCATTTTATATTGTATGTTTATTTTATGAAGATGTCGTACCCCCCCTTAAAATAGGGTACGACCCATATCCGTCTCGTAATAAGAAGTGGAATTTAAACTCACTTTTAAGGAGCACTATATTTTACATCTCCTATGGAGATTCCTCCTTCAAGGATGCAGTTCATTTTTGATGCACAATATCACTCGTTGTTATTCTAGCTTGATTATAATTAAATCTTTTAGTGTTCCCAACATGCTTTCCTAACTCATTTCGCCCTCTTACGGTCATTGGCAAGAACAAAGTTTAGAATTCATCATTCATATAGTAGGTTAATTTTGAGAACGGAACATAGGTTATACTTAGATATTACTATAATAACATTTTAGTTCACTCTTTCTTTATTTAAGTATTGGTGTAGTAGGTATCAAAATCTTAATCATGTGATTTGGAAACTATTAATTCATAAAAGAAAAATTCCATTATAATGTAATGTAATTATTTAAATGCCATCCTTACTACAACATTTCTCTAGAAGCATTTTATAACCTAAAGTTTCTTAATTGTCAAGGCTTAAAAATTCATGAACTTATTTAAAATAGTATCATACTATATATTAAAACTTCTTTTTTCTTTTCAATGCAATTAAATCTTTCATGAAACCTTGTACCGAATTTATAACCTAAAATACGTAAATATGCCATTTATGTTTTTTCACATATCAATATATTAACAAGCTATAAATCAGGTGTAACATGTTTGAGTAGTTTAAATAATATTTTAGATCATATAATAAGTCTAGATAGTCTTTCAAAATTATATTCAAAGCTTTATTAGCCAACCATACATTAAAATTTGTATTATATTCCTTTATAAAAATACACCTTCTGTGACTTCTAAAATTTTGCATATGTATAATGTTAAACTTCCAAATAAACATGAGAATTTCCAATTAAGTAACTCTCATTTTTTTTACTAGATGCTCATTACTCCAAGTATTTAGAATCAATGATATTTAGTTTAGTATTACTCTTCCCTTCACTCAATCTTTAAGTTACTTCCTTTAATATATATTTTTTTATATTTAATAAGGGGTAGATGTTGTACCTTGGAGTACCCAAATTTAAATCCCCTTCCTCCATGTATAGGTATTTTTCACCAAATATTTAACTCAATAAACCCTTTACATGTATGAATTTTAATACTGAATTTTAAGATACAAATTTTGAATTGTTCATTGTGGCTAGTAATGAAATATGCCTAGCTCAAGATTTCATGATGGTAACGTCTTACCACCAATCCTCCTCAAGTTCAACACAATCCATCACTTGCGTAGAAGATTATTTACGGTTAGATGACAAGGCTTGTCTAGCCCCTAGACTTCCAGAAGTGAGTGTGCACCCCCACTACTTTCAGCCTAGGAGTTCGTCGCACCAGGCACTTCCCGTAGGGTGTTAGGTTTATGTATTTTCTTTCTGAAGTTAACATAGAGTTTTAGTGTGGATTACAGGTTTGGATGTTGATCTTTTCTGATGAGTTACTAGTTCTTGTCAGTTTAATAATTTTCTAGACTTAAGATTTATCTTAAACATTATCTTTAGGTAATAATTTGTACCAAGTAGTTCTTGAGATTTATTTCAAGCTTTAAAGGAGTTGAAGTATATATCACTTAGTTATTCAAAGCTCCACTTGTATACTATTTCAACCAAAAGTATTCTTTAAAATTCTGGGAACATGTGTCAGCTTTTAAAGCATTGCTTTCTTAGCCATGTATTTTCCATACGTATGCTTTTGAAAGTAGTTCAATGTATGATTTATTCCAACCAAGATCTTATCATACCCAATTGATAATGTTCCAGACTTATTATTATATTTATTATTTTTAATGATCAACGGTATGACAACACACTATTCCTAACAGACATTCATACAAAAAGTGTATAAAGAAATCATTCACTAATCCAAGAAGGGTTAGGAGTCGTGCCTTACTGGAATCCTCACTTCCCAATTCTACCCCAATTCCCCAGTTTTAAGGGCACCTATATTCTAACTATTTCACTCGGCTTGTTTTCTCGGGCTCAGAGCGTAACTACGCTCTGATACCACTTTCTGTAACGCCCCTACTTATCATAAATGCAGCGGAAATAAAATACTAAGGCGATTACAGATCATCGGGTTCCAAACACCCGGCACCAAACCTCACCAATTACAACTTATGACATTACAAAAGCTACGGTCTGAACTCGAGAAAACATAACATAAAAGAATAATAACAAAATACAATAGCTCTCCAAAGTTCCTAATTCCCATCCCATACACTCATACTCTTCGTGGCTACCTGTATAGCAATTCGTACCTGCAAGATGAAACCAAGCAGCCCACCCCGGGAGGGGTGAGTCAGTTCCCTGGAATGGAACTGGTACAACTCTCCAAAACAACAGTTTTAAAAGAAAAACATAACTCTTAAAACAACAATAACTTGAAGTCAAATGCACAAAACAAATCAGAAGAACAAGACACATCAAAATCACCAAGTCAAAGGTAACAAGATGAGGAGTAAAATAAATAACAGAAAGGTAACGTTAGTCAATCAAAATCACACCATGTGTTAGTGAACAACCATTGTTTAAGTTAGATTCAGTTCCAATTAGGATTAGAAAGACCCAAGTAGTCACAAGGACTGGGAATGAAAGAAGATATCCAAGAACCCATAACTCAAGAGTGGAATA
Organism: Limonium bicolor; assembly: GCA_023374045.1. Taxonomy (NCBI): domain Eukaryota; kingdom Viridiplantae; phylum Streptophyta; class Magnoliopsida; order Caryophyllales; family Plumbaginaceae; genus Limonium; species Limonium bicolor. The sequence continues at coordinate 132,065,676 of CM041782.1, forward strand.
AAACCAATTGGGAGAGATGGCCCCCACCGCCAGTCAGTTGCCACAAGGGCGAGGTAAACAGACCTCCGCTGTCAGTTGCCACAAAGGGCGAGGTATAGCAGACCTCCGCTGCCACCGACCCGTTCTCGGTCATCGGTGAAAAGTGAGTGCACCACTTAATAGAAAGAATCCTACCCAATATACCAAGATTGACATTTTCCATATTCCCACTAGATTATTAACTGCACGAGTGCAATACCAAAACACTCAGTCCTACAGAGTGCAGAGGCGTAAACCCTCAACAGTCAATATCTAATGAGGTAACCAGATAAGAGGAACCAATGATCATGTGAGTTGTACATCCAAGGCTCAGTCAGTCACAACAGGCTGATTAGTCAAACAAACAATTTCCTTTCAAGATTCATTCCAACTCATTTAGCGTTTCGCCAGACATTCCATAAATCGTCACCAAAAGCATCTGAGTACGAGAGATCGTACAAACATTCCATCAAGTCCATAACACATCAAGTTGAGTACGAGATCGTACCTGGTAATCGCTGTGCAGTTCTAGTCGACTTGTGCAAATAATCAACAATACTCTGAGGAATATTAAAGGTAGTCTAACATCAATAACTTGTAACCTAAGTTAAACTTAATAAATTCCTCACTCTTATTTCTAAGTCTCAATTGTCCTTTAAGCCCTCGCTTAAATGTTATGTATAACCTTTGACTTATATTAGAATGTTATAACCCAAGGTTGCAAGACTAGGAATGTATGTTATTAACACTTGTCAATTGTTACACTCTTATCCACTTTATTCATACTTACCCTAATTCCTAATTCAAGACTCTTGAGACCCTTATATCATAAGTGCATATTATATTATTCATCTAATCTTAGAATCTCAATAATTTCTTAAGCTTAATACTTTTATTCTTAATTTAGAATAAATATCGGGTTATGACCTATGATAGGTTTATCTTAGAGTATTATACTATTATCTCACAATGTATGATTATGTATTTTATCAGTATTACCAAATAATCCATTATGATTAAGTTTTCCCCTCAACTTAATTAAGATCTACATCCTGTATATTGGAAACATGGGTTATAGATGCATTGTATGATAACCTAATTGAGTTACTACACTCATTTATCATAGTTTAGTTTAGGATGACTTTTATTAAAAACCATCTAATAATCTTATCATAAGATGTTAAATTGCTTCTCATCTTGAATAACTATATTATAGTTAACTTAGATTTATCGAACTCTTACATTTAGTATTTCCAAGGTATATTATTTACTTTATCATAACATATAAATAAGGCACTTTAAGATAACCTTTTATTTATCCTTGCTTACATTAATTTCCCAAATGTTTTATTTTTACACACATTCCCGCTATAGACTATGTATAACCTTTTATACTAAATTTTAATAAACTTACGTCTTAAAATACATTTTTCATATTGTTTACAAACCTAAGGTTTCAAAGGAATTACTTAATAAATTAATCTCCTTTATTATGTTTTAGGATGAACATTATATATTAACATAAGGTAGAATTTATCTAAGAATTAAACTCTCATTCACAAGTGAAATTGTCAATTACTTAATAAGATAATATGTTCTAAAAAATCCCCATACCTTATACTCAAATGACACATTAATATATTTTTTAGCGTCGTAAAGTAGATCAATATATCTCTTATGTAACTTAGTTTTATCTAATAAAAGGTTCAAAGGTTCAAGTATCAATTCCTATTTATAAACCTTTCTATAAATTCTAACCACTAGATACCTCACTTAATTGTAGACTCACATCCTAAGTATTGGTAATTATGTTATAAATGTATTTCATATGGCTTATCTAATGCCAAGAAACTTAAGGATTATTATTTAGATAAATTTCCAAATCATAGTTTAATGTAGTTTTATATCATAATCCTTTTAATGATTTTAACTTAAAACATTAAGTTATATTTCAATACCTTAGATTTAAGAAATGATTAAATCTAGACTTTACTAATCCACCTCACATTCATATGTAAAAGTATTTTATTTACTTTATTATTGTTTATATATAAGAACTTTAGATGTAAAAGTACTACATTTATTATCATTAATTATAGAATAAGATCTATTTGTGTAACATTTTATGTAATCTAATCACATTTTTCCTAAGTTTTAACTTATTAATTACTCCCCAATATAGACTTACATTATGGTCGTTGACTAATACTATACATGTATTTTAATACGGTTTATAAAATCTTAGAAATTCAAAGATAACTCCTTAAGTTTAATAATCTTAATTTAATACCGCCTCATATAGTATCTTTTTATTAGTATTTGTAGAGGTTTAGTTTATCTCATTAATTCCTTCATATTATATTTTCTATAAGGCATTTATTTCTATTATTTATGTAGTTTTTTGTTATGTGTATATATTTAGGATTTATTCAAGACATTCTTGTGTAGTTTTATGCACTTAATTATTTATACTAACTTTTACACATAGCTCATCCAATATATGGTTTATAAAATAAAGTATTTCCCTTAGTTTTCGTTAAACATATTAGCTTTCATATTCTATATATAAATAAAATGTAGTTTAGTTAAATTCCTTGATTTAATATAAGTTTCTATTTATTTCTCTCATATAAAATATATATAAATATATGTAACAATTTTTACTTCACTTAAAGTTAATACCCAAAATATTTATACACATACTGTATTAAATGTTAATTAGTCTTATTATATTTTCCCCAACCTATAAATTCATTAATCAACTATACTTTAATTTTTGATTACATTAAACCATATATTATAAGTTATTTCGATGAAAACTCATAAACACAATTTTTAACCCATTTACAATTGTCCACAAATCCCCAAATTAAATATATAGTAACTATAACATTTTAGACATATTATAAAATTTTTATTTCATAAAAATATTATTTTTAAATTCCAAATAATTCCATAATACTCGTAACTTGCAAAAATCATAACTTATGTTTAAAAACTCAAAACCCATATTAATTTACATCAAAATAAACTAGATTTTATAAGGAATCTATGGTTAAAATTCAAGTCAAAATACATTCGGGAAGATATTTAAATTAACCAACAAGTTGAGACTATTTAGTGGAATTTATAAAACTTAATATACTCTTATATTCCTACGATCTAATCTGGGCCGTCCGTTCCTTTTAACTGCGATCGGACGGTCCCTGTGTCTCCAGTTCTTCATCGAACTCAATCACCCATTCGAGTACTAAATCTCGTTTTTCTCACAATCTACAGAACGAAATCGAGTGATTCTTGTTCCTATCGACTCGAATTAAATCCCGGTTCTAATGGTACCAATTTCCCCAATTATCATGCAGAATCGAGCAGTTTCGAATCTGGGTTCGAAGTTAGGGTTCATGGTTTGAGTTCGATTTCAATTTCGACAAATTCTCCCATTGTAATGCCAATAGACTAATTGGCATGTGCGTTTGATCAGAAACATGACTACGAACATCAACATCGAGCAATGTGATCAAAACGCACCGGGATTGCATTAACGGGGCGAAACCAAATCGGGAAACTGGAAATCGTTATTTCATGTGCGGTTCAGGTAAGCTCCTTCTCGAATCAACTCGCACCAACTGAGAGAGCTTCGATTCATGGAACCTATCACAATCCAACTAGACATTTAACTCTAGATGTAGTGGAAGAATCATTGATTTGATGAACTAGGGAGAAAGTTATAGATCTCACAAGATCCGAGTTTACCTTTGGTTCGGGATGAAACTGGGCAGAATTACCGCCGTGATCGAGTGGGCAACTTTAGACAGATTTATCTCCAAACCAGTGCGAATCAGCCTTGGCCATAAACATGAAAGTTATAGAGGGATTTGAGATCTTCAAAACAAGCTAAAGAACACGAAATTTGGACGAGAAACGAAGAAGTTATGGCGTGACGAAGTTTACCCGATTTCAGGAAAACTGCAGTTCTGGGTTACGCAATCGCGAGGAGCCAACTTTGGATCAATTTTTCCGATCATTAGGAGGAGTTAGATGGTGTGTGAGTAATGGTTGGAAAGAGGAAAGATAGGAGAATCGAATGAAACAAACGGCATACCAAATGGTGGAGTAGGGAAAAAGATATAGGTGTCTAAAGATCGACCCTCGACATGCCAAAACCGCTGGGAAAACAAACGGTTAAGTGTCTTGGGTGCTGACTGGGCGCGACACGTCCCTGGACACGTCAGCATCCTTCAAAATTTTGGCTCTAAACTTCAATTATCATAACTTTGGCTAGGAGATGATCCGTTTTTAACGTTCTTTTTATCGATCTTCATGGTTTTTCATAACTATTTATTGGTATAGGTTTCATGGCCTGGTTTGACCATTCTCAAAAAGTCAACTCTAGCAAGGCTTAATAAGCTTTAAGGTTTCTAGAATTTTATATTGACTTTTATGTTCAAAAAATGTTCCAACACTTCCTAAAATCTTTATAATATATTTGGAGTGTTTAGAAATTTTTCCAAGATTTATTGACTTATAAATCTTATTATTAAATTCATAATACTATATAATAATGTATAATAATTAGGGTTAAATAGGAGAAAACCCCTAAATAAATTTCACAATTCCATATAATAATTTAATATTCATAATTCCATACCATAATTTAATATTAATAGTATTATTTATGGTTTATAAAAGAAATCCCCTAAATTAATTTAAATTAATTTAGGGGTATTTCAGTATATCCCCCTTAACAGAAACTTCACCTCGAAGTTTAAAAATCAACTAATAAGCACTCACACCACTTCGGTGTGCTAAAACAATAATAATTCCAACGAAATTCCATACCAATCCAATCCTTTATTTCCATCCATTCCCATTCCACATTCCATTTATTTCCATCCATTCCCATTCCACATTCCACTCGAGATTACTCAAACTCAAACTGAACCAAGATATACCGAGATATTTCATGATAAAAATAAAAATTCACATGCGGTGTCATAATGTAAAACCAAGTACCCACATACACCTCTTACTCTGCTAATCACGCAACAGGGCATAATCTGGATGAGGTAGCGAAGAAGGATTATGCTCTACCCCCCTTAAAAGAGAACTTCGTCCCGAAGTTTAAGATTTATCTACCAACTACTCACACCCGCTCCGGTGTGTGGGTAAACTAATATCAAGTTGTACTACAAGCTTAAAATGTATACTAAACAATCAACCACTCAAGGGTATTCATCCAATAACAATTCCCAAACATTTGTTTCCGTTATCAAACACTACATTCAAAAAAAAATTCAACACCTTATTATCAAGCTTTGTTCTAAATTTATGGCACTGTTGAATTTATCTATGATCGATATTTATTTGTACCCCTGATTGTTATGTATTTGTATTTTCTTGATTATTATAAAATTTTATTTTATGATCCTTACCTATTCATTTTATGACCAGTACGAATGATATGTCCATTATATGTTCATTTTATATTGTACGTTATTTTATGAAGATGTCGTACCCCCCCCCTTAAAATAAGGTACGACCCATATCCGTCTCGTAATAAAGAAGTGGAATTTAAACTCACTTTTAAGGAGCACTATATTTACATCTCCTATGGAGATTCCTCCTCAAGGATGCAGTTCTTTTTGATGCACAATATCACTCGTTGTTATTCTAGCGCATCTCTCTCGCTACCACTCAACCCTTAGCCCTAAGTCTCTAATTCCTAACTCGGTATTCCTAAGCTCGGTATTTCCAGTCATCAGAGCGATACTTCACTCTGATACCATTTTTGTAACACCCCACTGCTAATCTCATCATTACCTCTTAAACTGTCACAATTACCATTAACTCGCAGCGGAACTCTAAATACAATAGAGGGTGATACAATGCTGTTAGCCACCCATATGGCTAACCAGGCCTATCTCACATACAGTAACGGTCTGATGGACTGGAACCTCCGAGTACACAATACAAATACTTTACTCAAATCATTTCTTTACTATACCGAGTCTACAATATATGGATGCCGACAACATATTCGGTCTTACACCTCTTACAATACATAAGTAATTAAACCTAACTACCCATGCAACCCACCGACCCCGTCCTACTCTCGAACAGTAACATCTTCGGTCTACCTGAAAAATAAAACGTTGCCCCTAGGGGCTCAGCTTAACGCTGCATATGAAATTCGCATTCCCCGAGCGCTAACCGGGGTACTCCGACTACTTCTGTCGGATAAACATGGAGTTCATTTTAGTCAAACAACATGCATCATAGCAATACAATATATATGTGTATTACTCAGGGAATCTACATCCAATCACAGAACACAATTCCTAACTAACATAACAAGGTTGTTAGTTGTATCTGTTACTCTTAGGCCTTGAGGGTTATACCTCACTATGCCTTGTTTACTTATTCCATATCTCACCCGCTCTCTCGGGTTACTTATTCATATACACACCCATTCTCTTGGGCTACTCGTACCATACTCACCCATTCTCCCGGGTTACTTATACTCATTATCTCACCCACACTCTTGGGTTATTTATACTCAAGCTCTTGTAGATTCTTGAGACACTACAGGTCTCCTACGTCACGCTTGTTACTCTTAGTACATACTTAGGCCAAAACTCATGGCTCTCAAGCATAGTCTTACTTCCCGGTTTCGACCCTACTCTGGTCTAGCATGGTGGGAAGGTTCAACTAGCTCACGGAACTCTCTCTTAGTTCCTAACTCTTTTACATAGGTCCGACTACTCTCGGACTACTTACATTCCCATACACTCCTCTCTCGAGTTATAATAATATATGTATATTAGTCTAGAAGCATCACTCTCGATGTTACTAATGACTTTGGGAACAATACACCAGTTCGGTTAATCTTAGGTTTTAAGAGTTACCCATACATTTCACTTACTCATACTTTCGGTTATTTTCTTAAATCGGTAAAATCCTCATATAGGAGGTTGACCATGTCTCAAGGGAGCTACTAATCACTTAGGTCTCTTTTACCTTCTTTACTAGTTCACATCTTCGAACTATCGTTAATCCTCTTGAGGGAGGTTCACTTATCTTTCCACTCTCATTTGTTTCGTGGATTGTTTCAATATGGTTTTCTAACCGTTAACGGGTATTTACTCAACCCGTACTTCTCCTCACATTCTAGGGTTCATATGTTTGCGTTATCGTCATACTTTAACGGATAGTTTGTGTGTTTGCACGTTTTCATTATCGTAAGCATCAACCCGATCTATGGGTCTCTAGCCAAACATTACTCACTATGAGTCGGTCTTTACTCTATGTTAGACCACACCGGCATACAAGTATGTTAGCTCATTCAACATACAACAAGACATACATAATCAAACAAGGGATTATTTTCATGCTTTAGTCTTGATTAAGCCGGTACACAAACACACAAATCAACGTAACTCGGTTAGCACGCGGAGTATGAGAAAATCATACCATTCACCGGGGTTTTTACTTTTACCGTGTCATCTCACCATGCTCGGGTCACGCACGATTCTCTGGTAATGTTTCAAACACTATTATTAATACTAGGCTCATACGGTACATAATAAAATGCTACTCCCGTACTTACCCCGTTATCCCGGTTTTACTCTTGTTAATTTGAGTTCTCACTTCTCAATCACTTCTAACACTTTCTTATACTTCCTAGGGCCTTACATGTCACCAAACAAGGCCTTAACATCTTATAACATCATTTACATTTAAACCCCCATCATTAGGAACCTTTAAAACACTCTCTGTAGGATTCTGGGGGTGGTCCGGGACTTGGTCCCTACCTTAAGTCCCGGACCAATGCTGGTCTTAACACTCGGTCTTATTTTTGAAGTGGTCTGGGACCTTATACTTCTCTTAAGTCCCGGACCAAACCTGCACTCGAACTCTCGGCATGAATTTCAATATGGTCCGGGACCTTGTCCCCATCCTAAGTCCCGGACCAGGTACAGACTTCAACTCTCGGCCTTAATTTACGGGGTGGTCCGGGACATGGGCAGGGACCTAAGTCCCGAGCCTAACAAACTGGAAAACTCTCGGGGGTATTTTAGGGGGTGGTCCGGAACATGGTCCTAGACCTAGTCCCGGACCCTGCTGCAGTTTTGACAGATTTAGCATTTCCAAATCTGCTACAACCTCATTCTTTCACCCTTGATTCTCCTATCTTTCCCACTTATAATCTACATGTTTTGGCACTTAATTACCCTTCTAAATCACCTTAATCCAACCACCAAGTCCTCTCACAAACTTTTGATTATTTCACTCAAAATCACTTATATTTTCATAAGTAGTTCTCTTGTTCTTCTAACTTTGTAACAGATTTTGGAACCCTCTTCTTACCATTCAAACTTCCATCTTTAATGCCATTCCCAGCACTCATATGACATTATTTTCACACCTAACACACCCTTCTTCTTAGTTTGGTTTTCAACCATTAACCACTCACCAAACACCTCTTAAACACACCTAGTTTCTTCCATTAAATGAAACACTCAAGCCCACACTCTCCTAAACAAATTTTGACAGCACTTGGCTACTTTCTATGCATTCTCACCACACCAAATATGCTCACAACCACTACTTCTCCCCTGTTTGGTTTAGACATCAAAAACCACATCAAATTCCCATTTATTCACACCTAGAAACTAGCTTAGTTCCCAAGCTTATTTCTCACACTTAAACAACATAAAAATCCTCATTACTCATTCAAATTGTAGTATCTTAACTACACTAAAACAAGATTCTTAATTCTACATTAAAAATCTGTTTTGCAAGCCAAACAAAACTAACTCAAGGTGAGCTCATTACCTTGTTAGTTTTCGGTTTTCTTTCTCTTCTTCCTCTTTCTCTTGTTCCTTCTTTCTCTTCTTGTTTCCACACCAAACAGAGGGGCGTAGATTGCTAACTACAATCATATCCCCACACCACACAAAACAAGTCAATTTAGTTCAAGCTTTCCTCACAAAACTAGTAATTTAAGGAGCTAGTTTTAAGGCTCTAACTTAGGTATTACCTTAGAATGACCAAATGGGTAGCTTGGCAATCAATTGAAGGAATTTCAACACCCCACAAAGGCATGGAGCAATCGGCTGAAATGGATGAAATTTTCAACGTTGGGAAAATTTTCCAAATTACAAGATTAAGCTAGAAATGATGAACTCTTGCTTATATTTTTACCTTAAAGCATTAAGGAGATGATGGAAAGTCAAGAGAACCCCTTCAAGCTTCAAAAGGCCAAACTGCCATGGAGGTGAAGATGGAGGTTCCAAGATTTCGAAGGGTGGAAAACGTAGCCCTTGCCGATACGAATCTAACGGTGGTGTTTTGTGTGATTTGGTGAAGAAATGAGTAATAGAGGAGGAAGAAGATGCAGTTGCTTTCTCACTTGTGAAATCGCCATTTACAGAGGATGAAGAAGAAGGAGCTCGGTTTGGAGGGGGAAAAGAAATCGTGAATGAAGAGAAAAGAGGGGAGAGAGAGTACTAATTCCACTTTTAACTATTCCCTCTTTTACTTTATTTCTTTGTCCTTTTGTGACTTAATAAAAGCTAGCTAATTACTTAAGTATAGGTGTTGTGTAGTTATAAAACCGGTCCCACATTATTAGTGAGCTGGAGCATTTTTCATTTTTTTTACAGAAAACGCTCGTTGTTTTACCCGGTTTGGCACTATTCACTAACCGGGCCCGTTTTTCGGATTTTTCTCGTTTCTTTATTTTTAATGGTCATTAAACTCCCATTAATACTTAATTATAGTTATTTAATCAACTATAATTTTTACGGGTCCGTTTGACCACTTAAAGCCACGTTTTCAGGTTTTCTCGAAAAATGTGCTTTAAAACTCCGTTAGCGTTTTAATCCATTATTTGGATCCGTTTTCTTCGGGAATCACTCCCGTATACTAATTAGGCCTAACTAAGCCTTAAGAATCCATCTCGGACCCTAACGAGATCATATATCTCTTATACTTATTTAATGCGTGTTTTAGCGTTTTTCGCTTTCTTTTGGTTTTATTCTCTCCACCAATACTCTTTAGGCACCATTAGGCCTTTATTAATCATATTAGAGTAATTTAATCATGATTTTTAGATCCGGGGTATTAAATGAGGCAGGTCAACAACTTCATCAGCTGGTTAAGCATCCGAGTGCATGCAGACTCGTTCACTCTAACTACAAAACAAAATGCTATACTGAAGTTCTTGCCCCACGATGTCACTCTGATGAACTCCATGATAAGTGGTGAAAATCAGCATTTATTAGGTTTATATTCACCTACATGTTACTTGGATTATAACCTATTTGCATCACTTTATAGAGTATTCAGTATTAGCGAACTTACACACTTTTGGTTATAATTTAGGTAAAAGATCATTGGAGCACAAATGAATGAAGAAAAGGAGCTGTTTGGATGCTTATACAAGACTTGGGGATGCGTGCCACAAGAGTCAAGACCAAAACGGGACCAAACTGGAGAAAAATGGGCATTCTGGTGCATTTTTAGACGTGTCCGGGTTTATAAACCTGGACCAATCCTTTGCGCAACCTTCTACCAAGTTTTTGACATGGTCTAGGTTTGTGTTCGATTTTACAAACCCAGACCACACTCTCGCCCAACTCTCTGCCATGATTTTGCTATGGTTCAGGTTTGTGTCCGGGTTTACAAACCCGGACCACACATAGACGCGCACCCCAGACTTGTTAAAACACAGATTTTAAGATTTAAAATCTTATTCTTCGACTCACCCACTTTAGCCCCGCAAGAGAACAGACAGAAACGACACAGAGGAGTGACAAAATAGGAGAAAAAGAGAAGGGAAGAAGAAGATAAGAAAGAGGAAGACCCCACCTCATTCAAAGCTCAACCACTCTCATTATGGCTATCTCTTTCTCCTTGCTCTCCTTTGTAGCTTATGTCTGAGTAAACTCATTTAGTGCTTTGGGATGGGTTTTTGACCCCAAACCCTAGAATATGTTTGTAAATCTTGTTATGCCCTAGTATAGTGGTTTATCTCTTAATTATCATTCAATGCCCTTAAATTGATCACTTGAGTGCATTCTTGGTGAACCCTTTCTACAATTTGATTTTGAGTTATGGTTGTGACCAAATTTATAGAGAACTCTTGATTCACACCCCTAGGGTTAGTGGGTGAAATTTGGGGCTTTTATCTAGAACATGCTTAATGCTACTTAGTGAGTTTAACCCTAATTGGTTTTGAAGGTTAAAACTAATTAAGTAAGATTTAGCCCATCTTTGGTTTAGAGGGTTATTATTTTGGTTCTAAAAAGACAACTATGGCATAAGAAGAATTGCTAGCATATCTAGGTAGTTTGGGCGATTGCCAAATTAACCAAAGTACTCCTCCATCCAATCCATTAAACTATCATCTCTAGTTTAGTTGTTGTTCTTTCAATTACCAAATCAACATAATCAAGCTTGTCGCCGGCTAAACCCCATTTATTTTTTTTTCATTTCAATTACTAATTACTAAGACTAGAAAAGTATGATCAATTTTCTTGTGGATACGACACTTGTTGTACTACATCGATTATGTGCACTTGCCTCTTCTTTGCATGTATTTATATACTTTGTTATAGTTTTTGGACAACAAGTTTTTGGCGCTGTTGTCGGGGAAATTTATTCCATCAATTTCCTTAGTTTCGGTATTTTAGTTTTTGTTTAAATTTATAGTTTGTTTTCTTTTATTGTGTTTTAGTTTTTTTTTTGCTTTTATCTATCTTTGTTTTATTTTCTATTGCTAAGTGTAGTGCTGGTTGTTCTTGTGATTGATTAGGTACCTTGTGTCTCTTCTGTGTATACCAAGCACTCGGTCTAGTGGCTCCCCGCTTGCTAGTCCGAGCTTCGAACTTGAGCTCACTTTGAGAAGACGCATAAGAGATTTAAACATGACGGATCAAGAACCACCAGAGATTGAGGATAATGGGCAGCAACAACACCGAGCTCTCTCCGAGTACCACCAGCCGAACACCGAAGGGCGGCCCTCAGCTATAGTTGTCCCGGTGTTGACACCAGAGGAAAACAGACAATGGGTTTTTAAAACTCATTTCATCACCGCAGTCCGGGACTTAGGAAAGTTTAGGAGAAAATCAAATGACGCCCCGAACCATCTAAGTCTCTTCCTCGACTTTTACAATTCCTACGGGAAAACTAGTGCGGTTAATGAGAGAATCCGGCTGCAGCTCTTCCCCCACTCCTTATTTGACACTGCATCGTGTTGGTTTAGAAGCTTTCCTTCTAGATCCATCCACACATGGGCACAAATGGCTCAAAAGTTCCTCGTCAATTACTACCCGACTAGTAGGACGGGGTAACTAATTGGAGAAATCAATACATTCTACCAAGAACCAGGAGAAACCTTGTACGATGCATGGGACCGGTTCAAGGAGATGTTAATGAATTGCTCTCACCATGGTTTAGATGATGAATCGTTATGCCTATCCTTCTTTAATGGGCTTGACGATAGCAACTGATTGCTTGTGAATTCGTCCGCGGGCGGTAGCTTCATGACCAAGTCCCCTCAAGAAGGAATGGAACTTCTTGAGACAATGACTAGCAACATGAGGCAATGGGCTAGAAATAAGGGAAGAACTCCAAGGGCGGTGGGCCTTCTTCATGTCAAACCATCCGATCACCTTTCCGCCCAAATATCCTCACTTACGAAGATGGTGGAGAAGCTTGCTACATCCCAAAAGAGAATGCAAAATTGTAGCTTCATCATCCTCCGCTTTAGCCACAGAGGGGTGTGCTATATGTGCGGGTCCCCTTGAGACCCATTTTTTGTGAAGGAAGAAGTTACATTGAGGAATAAGAAGATGTTAACTTTGTCGGCAACCGCCCCTGCTACAACTATAACGACAACAATGCTCCATGGAGAAATCATCCAAATTTCTCATGGAGGAACAATGATTCAACCCAAGGAGGACCGAGTAATACTTCCAACAACTCGATGGGATATAAACCTCAAGGGCCACACCAAGCGAACAACAACAACCACCCTCCTCTTCTTCTGATGGTAACTTAGCCAGGATGGAAGCCATGATGCAAAACATGTAAAGTATGACGATGAACTTCATGACAACCGCCTAAACTAAGTTCACCGAGTAAGAGGCCTTCAATGGCAACCAAATGACATTTAATCAGAGCCTTAAGACTCAACTTGATCAAATCTCAGAACAACTAGCCTAGAAACCTCCGGGACCTTCCCAAGTCAACCGAAGCCTAACCCAAGAGAACAAGCCAAGGCGGTGACATTGAGAAGCGGTAGGCTCCTACAAGAATCCTCTCCCCAAGATGAAATTGATGACCAAGAGAGCAAAATCAAGAAAATCAAGAGGAGGACGAAGAGATAATCAAGGAAGTTCAATCTCCACCAAAAAACATTTCCAAGGAGATGAAGTCTCCTATATTATCTATCCCTTCAACTCTTGTTAAACATCTTCCTCCACTTCCTTACCCAAATGGGCTCAATGAAAAGAATTTAGATGAGCAATTTGGGAAGTTTCTAAGTGTTTTCAAGAAATTGACAATCAACATTTCTTTTACTGATGCTTGATTCAGATGCCCATCTATGCAAAGTTCATGAAAGACATTCTCACTAACAAGAGATCTTTGCTAGAAGCTTAAACAATGCATCTCACTGAAGAAATTTCAGAGGTCCTACTGAAGCATCCTCCTCCAAAGCTTGGAGACCCTGGTTTGCCTATCATCCCTTGTTCTATCGGTGAATTTAAATGTGGTAGTGGCTTATGTGATTTAGGAGCTAGTATAAATCCCATGCCACTTTCAGTTTTTAATAAACTTGGGATTGGTGAGTGCACACCAACTGCTATGCAATTACAACTTGCTGATAGGACTGTAACACCCCATCCAACAACAAACACACTTAACAACAAACTGCAGTGGAAAACAAACTTCAACACATTACCTAACTTCTTGGTGTTACACGCCGTTAACCACCCACGTGGCTAACAAGGCTAATACATATACATTGTACCGGTCTGATGGGCTAAATTCCCGAGCAACTACACAGTACTATCCCTTTTCATTAACAACAAAACAACATACACCTTTCAACTATACCGAGTATTTATAAACTGATGCCGATAACAATTTCGGTCTTACTACACCTACTGAATATATACACTTAAATGATTACCCATGTACAACGACTACCCGTCCTACTCTCGAACGGCTTCCAGCACTTCGTACCTGAAATAAGAAAAGAAGAGAAAGGGTGGCCCCCAAGGGGCTCAGCACCTTTGCTGGTATGGTAATCCCGCAGCCCACATGCTACCTGGCCACGCACAACTAATTGTCGTCTTAGCATGCGGTTGATTATATTTGAATCATGCATGTAACTATAAACACACAACACATAACATCTCGCCTCAACGGGCTCAGCAAACGGATAATACTTCCTTACTTGATAAGTCACTCATGGTATTCATTATCCCTAGAGTGTTCCTCCTCTAATGGAGCTACTTCCTTAATGGACGTCACTTACCCTTAACTCGGGTTATCCTTAAACGCCTCTCATCACAATCTGGGATTCATTTCCATGATCCACACACTCCATATATTACAACATATAACATTCCTCACATAACAAAACACAACAACACTTTCACGTTTCAACGTGCACATAATAACATCGCAATAGAAATTGCATTACAACAACATCACATACATAACGGGAATGGTTCTCTTAGGAACCGACCCAAACATTGCTTATACACTGGTGAGCCTAGAGAATGTTGCCAGTCTCATGATAAGCTCGTTACATAACTCGTTACCGTCTCGTTAAATGAACGGATAACTTAGCACAAGGTGTCTCGGATATAGTGATCCAAGCACCCGAACAAACATAACATAGTATGCCCCTGTGCCCGACGTGAGTCAGTAATAGCCTTGGTTAAGCTAAAGGGAAGGTTGGAAACCAAATTGGAAAAACAACCATAACATACGGAGAGGATCGAACCTGCCATGACAACGACCCCCATACTCACACGCGTGGCCGGAACAGACCGGACTCCTCACCCCCCCGTTAGCACTTGTCAGAAGTTCATCATTGAACTTAGTTAAACAATCACAACATTGGGTTAAGTCTTGTTAGACCACACAAGGGAAGGGAGAGTCATACATTCACACACCAACATCACACACAAACATTACATAACTAACTCACGCATAGCCGTGGTTAGAACGTTCCTTAGGTCGGAAACGTTATCACCGGATACCGTTCTCCTACGTTTACCTAATAGTGGTTAACTAGCCCTTCAAGCGCATTCGAGGTTACCGGTATCGGCACGTAAACATACAACAACAATAACGACTGTAAACTCGTTTCATGATTTATCTTATAACGTGGCAAACATACAGAAAAACACGTTGGCATACAAGCCGGTGTAATCCGGTAGGACACAGGTTGCAAGAAAACCATACCTGTCACCGGAGTCCACTTTACCACGTCCACTTATGTTCCTCGAGCAATTCTCGAACAACTGACAACATTACATGTACTTTTATTAACATTGGGGTAACATGTTTGTTTAAAGTCTAATGCTTATAACTTTTCCCCGTTGACTTGGTTAAATAACTTTACATTCTTTAACATGTTTCACTCTTTCATTTTACTTCAACTTTTCACCCACCAAATTGTGACTATAACTCACCTAACATGTCCTACGCAACCTTATAACATCACTATTCATCAATCTCCATCATTAGACATCTTTTAATAACCTAAAACAACATTTTTAGAGTGGTCCGGGACTTGGTCCTTACCTTAAGTCCCGGACCAACACTTAGTGAAACTCTCGGGTGATTTTACAGACTGGTCCGGGACCTTGTACTGACCCCAAGTCCCGGACCAGAACATTGGTGAAACTCTCGTCCCTTTTTTTGTGTATGGTCCGGGACATTATCCACTACCTAGGTCCCGGACCACTGTAACAGAACTCCCAAACTTGACATTTTCAAGTCTTGTTTCATCTATTCTCCACCTCCATTAATTACCCAAACTTCATACATGAACTTAGGCATATTCTAATACCAAATATCACTTTGATTCTCCTTACAACATTGTCTTGTTTTTTTTTTTGCATAATTTTGGGCCGTCCGACCCACCGTCCGACCCACAGCTGGGTCGGACCGTTCCAGAAACTTTTCCCGTCTTTTAAATACACATGTCCGACCCATGTCCGACCCAACCGTCTGGGTCGGACCATTCCAGAGACTCCAACAGGTGACTAAACAGAGCTGTCCGACCCACAACTGGGTCGGACCACTGGGTCGGACAACATCAGAGTTTGTCCAAACTTTGTCAAATTTTCTCCAAACTCTTCCAAGCCTCCTAATGTGTTCTAACATCACTTGGCACTTCAAACACACCTTAGTCATATGCTAAACTCTTTAAATCACTCACCAAACCATTTTATCATTCACAAATTCCTTACAAAATTCCTAGCACTTGGAATGTTTTCTCCTTAAGATTTCTAGGTGGTATTTCACCTATAATGACCACTATACTAAGGTGTTTCCTCTACACCTTAACATCACCTCTCAAACTTCTTTTCTTACTAACTAAACCTCCTTTTTCACATCTTACCTAAACATCACTTATTCCTTGGATATCAACATTACCTAAACCTTAAACAACTTCCTAGTTCACCAAAACTTTCTTAAAACACTTAGAACTTCTTGCACATTTTCCAAATTTTGCCATAGCTTCTCTTGCATATACTCACATCCAAACACTTAGGTTTTTACCTTATTTCATTCAAAAACACCTAAAATCCATCAAACACATTTTTATACACAAACTTCACACATTTAGCACTACATCACAATATAGTGCATAAGCTTAAATTGCTTGGCACTTAGGCCCTTAAATAACATGGATCTAAGGCCTTAAATTGCATAAACCTTAAACACTGAATTTCCACATAGTATATTACCTTTAACCTGCAAATACACTCAACATCACATATGCCCCTTAATAGTTTCCTTGAGAGCATTTTCTAGGTCATTCACCTTTGGCTCCTTAGATATTTTATTAAGCAAATCAAGCTCATTTTCCTAAGGCATTTAAACTACATTGAGATAGCTTGTTTACCTCTTTTTCCTCACAACTTCTTTCTTGTTTCCTTATAAAAACCGGTAAGGTATTTGATTCCTTGTCAAGTTCTAAACAATATACAAACATTATAATGAGTATTCAAGCTATAAGCTTCATCTCATTGTAAACCCTAATTTTACATTGTTTCAAAAAACATTAATGTAGTTGTTTTACCTTGATCTTTGAAGAGAGTTTGAATATATAACAAGAGAGGACTCCACCTAGTCCATGAAGAGTTGGAATGAAGCTAGAACAAAGTCACACAAAGAGCTCCATCAATAGGTATTTTCGGTCACAACAAAACACATGGAGGAAATGTGGTTTTTATTTGAGATTCCTTACCTAGAAGCAAAGGAGAGTAATATTATGTCAAAATACAAGCTCAAGCTCCTTCAATGGTGGAACTCCTTGGCACCGAAATGGGGCTCTTGAAGTTTTGAGAAGATAGGAATGAAGAGCTTGATGAGAGGAAGAGATTGGTGGTGTTTGTTTTTGATTTGGTTAAGTGAGCTAGGAAATATTGGCAATGGAAGATGGCATTTGGTGTTGTTGCTGTAGCATCACCCGTGAGAACAGAAAGAAGAGAGGTAGAAGAGAGCTTAGAAGCCGTGTGAAATGAAGGAGGAAGGGAGAAATGAGATTGGTTTTGCTTTTGAAGATATTTATAACTTAAAGCAAATAGTAACCTATGAGTCATCTTTATTCACTTAACAAGTTAACATGTTTGGTGACTCATTACTACAAAAACCGGCCCCTTTATATCATTAAGGGTATTATAGTCTTTGTTGGTCAATTTAATTACTTATAACAACATATGTTACAACTAGCTTATAAAAATCACTATTCACAAAAACAAGGCACATAGAAGTGAAATTTTTGATTTCCCATTGATATAGCCACCCAAATGTGATACTATATAGTACACATATATATTTAAGAGTAATGGTGGACATTTAGCCACTCAAAACTCATTTACAAGACAATTTTTCAAAAACGTGCTTTAAGACTCCTTAAAGCACATTTTGTGTTTTAACTTGTTTTCAAGCTTGGTTTTCTTTAGTAATTGGTTTAATATGTTCATTAACATATTTATAAGGTATAGGTATGACCATTAGGTCTTTTACAAATTTATCCCAAGCTTAGAGCACATTTTAGCCCATATTAACTTTAAGGTATTTATTTATGTTTTGTTTGGTTTTATTGTCTACCAAGGTTTCCTGAGGACTTGATTAGCCTTATAAAATCATAATTAAATATTATTAAGTCTTGGTAGGCTCTTTGGGTCCTAACCAAGTTCACTCCTAGCTTAGAGCATGTTTTTGCCCAAACTGTATTTTAGTGCTTTATTGCATTTTTACTATGGTTTAAATTGTTCACTGATGTTTCTAAGGCACTTTTTAGCCTTTACATACCATAGTTTAATATTTAAACCACATATCAAGGTTTGGGGTATTTCAAGGACTCTTGTGTTTCCGAAAGAAAAGTTGAGGATTTAGTAGTGACTATGGGAACCTTTGTTTTCCCTGCTGATTTCATAGTGATTGACATGGAAGAAGATGTCAAGGTCCCTCTGATTTTAGGCCGTCCATTCTTAAGAATTTCTAGGACCTTGATAGATGTGGAGAAAGGGAAGGTTATTTTGTGTTTCCATGATGAAAAGCTTGAGTTTAACATGTCTAAGATAGTGAAAAGACCCGCGCATGTGGAAGCTATTTTTGCAATAGACACTGTTGACTCCATTTTACAAAATACCCACCTCCTCCTTCTAATTATGATGTTTTGAGTTTTGCTTTGCTTGAGTCTGATAATGAACATGAGATGGATCCGGAGGTAAGTGAGATGGTAGCTGCTTTGGATAGAGCTCCAAGATACTTTAGAATGCACTACCCACCACCGGAACCACTAAAGAGATGCGAGCAAAGAATACCTCCCTCGGTTGAGAAGCCTCCCACCATGGAGATGAAATTTATACCTTATCATTTAAAATATGTTTATCTAACTGAACCTTGTGATCTACCTGTCTTTATCTCCTCCTCTCTCACAAGTGCACAAGAGGACAGTTTGTTGAAGGTGTTTTGAAACCACAAGGGGGCAATTGGGTGGTCAATCTCCGACATCAAGGGTATCAACCCCAATTTTTGCACTCACCGAATATTCATGGAAGACAGCTTCAAACCCTTAGTTCAACCACAAAGAAGGCTAAATCTGAATATGAAAGAGGTGGTAAAAATGGAAGTGCTGAAACTGCTTGACTCTGACATCATCTACTCCATATCAGACAGTAAGTGGCTGAGTCTGGTGCAAGTGGTGCCCAAGAAAGGAGGAACTATGGTAGTCCCCAACGATAAGGATGAGATGGTCCCTGAAAGAACTACCACCGGGTGGAGAGTTTGCATAGATTACAGAAAAATGAATGCAGCCACCGGGAAGGATCATTTCCCTCTACCCTTCATCGATCAGATGCTCGAGAGGCTGGCAAGTCAGGACTACTACTGTTTTCTTGATGGTTATTCAGGGTACTTTCAAATCCCCATAGCTCTTGAAGATCAAGAAAAGACTACCTTCACTTGCCCCTATGGAACATTTGCATACCAGAGGATGCTTTTTGGTCTATGTAATGCCCCTCCTACATTCTAACGATGCATGATGGCCATATTCTCATACTTCTTAGAGAAAAGCATCGAAGTATTCATGGATTACTTTTCGGTGTTTGGGCTCACATTTGAAACTTGCTTGGACAATTTGGATGCCATACTAACCCGGTGTGAAGAGAAATTTGGTGCTCAACTGGGAGAAGTGCCACTTCATGGTTAGAGAGGAGATTGTCCTTGGACACAAGATCTCCTCCAAATGCATAGAAGTTGATCAAGCCAAGGTAGAGGTTATTGTAAAGCTCCCACCACCGACTTCAGTCAAGGACATCCGAAGCTTCCTCGGGCATGCCGGTTTCTATAGGAGGTTCATAAAAGATTTCTCAAAAATTTCAAAACCACTTTGTGACCTCCTAGCTAAGGATGTCAAGTTTGAGTTCACTAAAGAGTGTCTTGAATCCATCAACACTCTAAAGGAATGCCTCATCTCAGCCCCCATTGTAGTGACACCGGATTGAAGTCTCCCATTCGAAATTATGTGCGATGCCAGTGACTACGCAGTTGGGACAACTTTGTGTCAGAAGAGAGACAAGGTTTTGAGAACCATCTACTATGCCAGCAAGACCTTGAATGATGCTCAAAAGAATTTGCCACAACGGAAAAGGAGCTTCTGGTGGTGGTCTTTGCCTTGGACAAGTTCCGGCCCTATCTCCATGTAAGCAAAGTAATTGTGTGCACATAGACCATGCAGCAATGAAATATTTGTTTCCCAAAGAGGATGTCAACCCAAGATTATTGAGATATATTTTGTTGCTACAAGAGTTTGAGATCAAAATCAGAGACAAACCGAGTGTACAAAATGTAGTGCCGACCACCTCTCTCGTATGGAAGTGCCCGATGAAGGTGTGCCTATAAATGTATTCTTTCCGGATGAGACTGTTTTCGTGATCAAAGAAGCTGATGATCCTTGGTATGCTGATCTTGCGAACTACTAGGCAAGAGGAGTAGTGCCCCCATCAATTGACCTACCAGCAGAGGAAGAAATTCTTCGCTGACTCGAAGCACTACTTCTGGGATGATCCTTACCTCTTCAATACTTGTGTTGATGGGGTGATAAGAAGATGTGTGCCCTGAGTGAAGTGCAAGACATCCTCACTCATTGCCACTCTCTTAAAGTGGGAGGGCATCATGGGCCGGCAAGGATTGCAGTAAAAGTTCTACAAGGAAGGTTCTTCTAGAAAACCCTCCACAGAGATTGCCATAATTTTGTTGCTTCCTGTGACCGCTGTCAAATGTTGGGTAACATCTCCCGAAAACATGAAATGCCTCTCAATGTGATGCTAGAGGTTGAGTTGTTTGACTTGTGGGGCATAGACTTCATGGGTCCCTTTCCTTCCTCCTGCTCAAATCTCTTCATCCTTGTAGCAGTGGACTATGTGACCAAGTGGGTGGAAGTCATCCCTCTCCCACAAATGATGCTAAGGTGGTGACCAAGTTCTTAAGGAAGAACATCTTCACAAGGTTTGGAGTGCCTAGAGCAATCCTTAGTGAAGGGGCTCTCACTTCTGCAACAAGCAATTCGAGGCTTTGATGGAGAAACATGGAGTGAGACATAAGGTTGCTTTACCTTACCACCCCCAAACTAACGATCAAGCTGAAGTCACCAATAGAGAGCTGAAATGGATCTTGCAGAAAATGGTGAACTCATCGAGAAAGGATTGGTCCTTGAAGCTTGACGATGCACTGTGGGCCTACCGAATAGCATATAAGACCCCCATCGGTATGTCTCCTTACTTCCTTGTCTACAAGAAAGCTTGTCACTTACCAGTTGAGTTTGCACATAAGTCATATTGGGTTGTGAAAGCGCACAATTGTGATCTCAAGAATGCTGGAGATAAGAGGAAATTTCAGCTGACAGAGTTGGAGGAGATTCAAGAAGAAGCTTATGAGAATAGCCAGATCTACAAGGAAAAGACCAAGAAATGGCACGATAAAATGATCCTCAAGAGAGAGTTCCATGAGGGAGATCGGG